>OX375865.1:79857803-80013580 GCA_947359475.1 Heligmosomoides polygyrus bakeri | reverse complement strand
CTCTGCGTACGCGTGCGCAGCTGGAAAGTCATGGCTGGCTTCGCAGAATAAGCAAGTCTTATTGCTTATTTGGTATACGGCAGTCTTATTGCGGCTCAGAGGTCCGTCCTGAGGGTGTCTCACACCTGACGACCACTGCCCGTCCTTGGCTGACGACTCTACCCTTACCCACGACTTAACGGCTCATTAACACTAGCTCGATATGTCCCATGTGGACGGCCGCAGCCAGAAGAATGGCCACGCTCTGTAAGCGGGGAGCTAGAGGTGTGTCGGTGAGCTGTGTGGGTGCTACGTGCACCGTTACGATACTAAGGAAGACGGCAGCGGCGTGATTGCTTCGTACCGTCATTACCGCAGCGAAGCGGCCCATAGTATGCATAGTGCATACTATGGCCCGCCTCGCTGCGGTAAGGACGGTGGCGCCCACTGTGGTGATGCGTATGGTCATTACAGCATGCTATGCGGTGGGTACGGCAGCAGCACCAGACTCCGGAGTTGGACGAATAGCGGGAAGACGTGAAGGAACGCATAGTCGCTGAGATGCCCAGCCTCAAGAATTACCTTATCTTTAAGGCCTTTGTTGTACCATCGCTCACCCCGAGCGATTCCCAGTGATATGCTCCCATAACGATCGTGCTGCGCGACGCGATCGATATGGAACCATCCCTCCGGGAGAGCGGTGGTATAAGGAAGCTCTAAGGCAAATGATATAACCATAATGGTCGCAATCGTATGTGAGCTAACGTGTCCTAAACTAATCAGTAGGAGCATCGAAGAAGAAGATTGTAAGTTAGTACTGAAATGTGGATGTAACTGTGTAACTAAATGTAAAAAGTTAAAGTTGCAATCTAAATAGTGATTATGTAGTACCAGTCGTTCAGCGGCCTAGCGGCACTCCGACCATCTTCTTTTCCCAACTTTTAGACCTTCATACCTCAAAACAAACTTCATATTCGTGTTCAGCGACATCGATTACCCCCAGGGCCGAAGTTTCGCGCCGCTTGAACGCCATCCTCAAAAAATCGATAATATCGATCGATATCGATTGGTCGACTTCAGATTCGTGTTCAGCGACCTCGATTACCCCCAGGGCCGAAGTTTCGCGCCGCTTGAACGCCATCCTCAAAAAATCGATAATATCGATCGGTATCGATTGGTCGACTTCAGATTCGTGTTCAGCGACATCGATTACCCCCAGGGCCGAAGTTTCGAGCCGCTTGAACGCCATCCTCAAAAAATCGATATTATCGATCGGTATCGACTGGTCGACTTCAGATTCGTGTTCAGCGACATCGATTACCCCCAGGGCCGAAGTTTCGAGCCGCTTGAACGCCATCCTCAAAAAATCGACAATATCGATCGGTATCGACTGGTCGACTTCAGATTCGTGTTCAGCGACCTCGATTACCCCCAGGGCCGAAGTTTCGCGCCGCTTGAACGCCATTCTCAAAAAATCGATAATATCGATCGGTATCGATTGGTCGACTTCAGATTCGTGTTCAGCGACCTCGATTACCCCCAGGGCTGAAGTTTCTTGCCGCCGACGTGTTCGGCACGTCTGCGGCTCGCCATGCATGGTTGTCGACGTGTTCGGCACGTCTACGGCATCGCCAGGCACGGTTGCCGACGTGTTCGGCACGTCTGCGGCTCGCCATGCATGGTTGCCGACGTGTTTGGCACGTCTCCGGCTCGCCATGCACGGTTGCCGACGTGTTCGGCACGTCTACGGCTCGCCATGCAGGGTTGCCGACGTGTTTGGCACGTCTACGGCTCGCCATGCAGGGTTGCCGACGTGTTCGGCACGTCTCCGGCTCGCCATGCACGGTTGCCGACGTGCTCGGCACGTCTACGGCTCGCCATGCACGGTTGCCGACGTGTTTGGCACGTCTACGGCTCGCCATGCACGGTTGCCGACGTGTTTGGCACGTCTACGGCTCGCCATGCACGGTTGCCGACGTGCTCGGCACGTCTACGGCTCGCCATGCACGGTTGCCGACGTGTTTGGCACGTCTACGGCTCCCCATGCATGGTTGCCGACGTGTTCGGCACTTCTGTGGCATCGCCAGGCACGGTTGTCGACGTGTTTGGCACGTCTGCGGCTCGCCATGCACGGTTGCCGACGTGTTCGGCACGTCTCCGGCTCGCCATGCAGGGTTGCCGACGTGTTTGGCACGTCTACGGCTCGCCATGCAGGGTTGCCGACGTGTTTGGCACGTCTACGGCTCGCCATGCATGGTTGCCGACGTGTTCGGCACGTCTCCGGCTCGCCATGCACGGTTGCCGACGTGTTCGGCACGTCTACGGCTCGCCATGCAGGGTTGCCGACGTGTTTGGCACGTCTGCGGCTCGCCATGCACGGTTGCCGACGTGTTCGGCACGTCTCCGGCTCGCCATGCAGGGTTGCCGACGTGTTTGGCACGTCTACGGCTCCCCATGCATGGTTGCCGACGTGTTCGGCACGTCTCCGGCTCGCCATGCACGGTTGCCGACGTGTTCGGCACGTCTACGGCTCGCCATGCAGGGTTGCCGACGTGTTTGGCACGTCTACGGCTCGCCATGCAGGGTTGCCGACGTGTTTGGCACGTCTACGGCTCCCCATGCACGGTTGCCGACGTGTTCGGCACGTCTCCGGCTCGCCATGCAGGGTTGCCGACGTGTTTGGCACGTCTACGGCTCGCCATGCAGGGTTGCCGACGTGTTTGGCACGTCTGCGGCTCGCCATGCACGGTTGCCGACGTGTTCGGCACGTCTCCGGCTCGCCATGCAGGGTTGCCGACGTGTTTGGCACGTCTACGGCTCCCCATGCATGGTTGCCGACGTGCTCGGCACGTCTACGGCTCGCCATGCAGGGTTGCCGACGTGTTTGGCACGTCTACGGCTCGCCATGCACGGTTGCCGACGTGTTCGGCACTTCTGTGGCATCGCCAGGCACGGTTGCCGACGTGTTTGGCACGTCTACGGCTCGTCATGCAGGGTTGCCGACGTGTTTGGCACGTCTACGGCTCGCCATGCACGGTTGCCGACATGTTTGGCACGTCTCCGGCTCGCCGTGCACGGTTGCCGACGTGCTCGGCACGTCTACGGCTCGCTATGCAGGGTTGCCGACGTGTTTGGCACGTCTACGGCTCCCCATGCATGGTTGCCGACGTGTTCTGCACGTCTCCGGCTCGCCATGCACGGTTGCCGACGTGCTCGGCACGTCTACGGCTCGCCATGCAGGGTTGCCGACGTGTTTGGCACGTCTACGGCTCGCCATGCACGGTTGCCGACGTGTTCGGCACTTCTGTGGCATCGCCAGGCACGGTTGTCGACGTGTTCGGCTGCCGCGCCCCAACTCAAAGTGGGACGGACGGACAGTGTGACGGTGTGACACAGTGACACACACACACGCTTGCTCCTTTATATATAGTAGGATGTTGTTATATCGTGTAATGTACTCACAGTACTGGACGTCTCGCTCCGTCCAACAAGCAAAAGCGGCGCGAAGGATGAAGAGCGGAAAATGCGCCGGTAAGCGCAATTTTCTGCAGCGCCACGCGTCGCGTCTGACTCAAGTCGCTTTAGGGCGCGGCATCCTCAACTTCTAGACGTTGCGCTTAACAGTCTGTCATTCGCCAACTTATTTGTTGCGTAGAAGAGCATGGCCTATTTTTTTGGAACTGACAACCGCCATGGCGCGCTCTGTGAACAATGCATATAGGTCAGGCAGAATCAATCGAGTGTGCGCAGCTGCCCGAAGAGTGACGTTATATTGACGGAGGGAGCTTATCTAAATGCACAAAAAGTATAGGAAACCAATTAGCTTCTGCTACAGTTTGTGTGTTTTATAGACAGTAAGGTCAATTAGAGCCTTGTGTCTTGTGGTACACGATTTTTTCCGATTTCAGTCGACATCACAAAAAGCTCTTTCGAATGGTTAACTGGCCGACTATGGATAGGTACCAAATTCAGTGCTGATCGCCGAATTTATCGAATGTCTTATTTGATAACGTAACACAATACGACACTATTCGCTATCGAATCGAAATGGATCATGTGCATGTTTCCTTTGGTTGTCCTTGCTGGTCACGGCCGAGCTGCTTCGACGTCTGCGGACCCTCGAATCCAAAAATCTCGCATTGTTTTCCACGTTGTCATTGCTTCAACTTCGATTTCGTAAAACATAAAGAAGCACTGAAAACTGAACTTTTTGTTAAAATATTACGGTCAATGAGCCGTATAAACTATCCTTACCTCCTTTATGAACTCCACTTCATTAACAGATTCAGTCTTCTTTCCAAGATCTTGCTCAGTTCTTAGGTCCCAATTAATAAAGAACGCTTGCAAACATTTCGCAAATTTCTTAATGCCATCTACGCGCATCGTCCTAATTTTTGCAACTTTCTCTCTTCTCCTAAGTTCAAAGTTTGGACCTAAATGACAGTATCAACGAGATAACTTCATTTTAAACCTGAATTGGTAAGCTTACCACAGTGCGTTGCCCTGGGCATCGTGGCATATAACCGCGTTATATGAACGTTGGTCTCCTCCACTTCGATCTTTAACTTTTCTAGAGAGAAGCGTGTCTCTCTTTCAAAAAATTTCAATACAGTACTGACTTCGAGGTGCTCCAACCTAGTATTATTCAGTGTTTCATCCAATCCAGTATTTCATCCAATTTCTGGCCATTTGTTCCTGCGCAAACGAACAGGTACAAGCTAATCCAACTTTAACAGTTATAGTGATGGTGTTGCTGTATTGAAGACTCATCAATTATTATTACTGGCACTGTCTTCATTGAGAATACCAGGCGATTCATCGATAGATGGTGATCTCCTATCCACCTCGAATGATAGCATCTCGTTTAATATAAGGTCAGTTGTGACCTACCTCGCCTTTTCCTCGCATGCCATTCGTTCCACGGGAAGAACGGGAATCTGGACGGGTCCTCGCTGACGCTACAGATAGACATCTACCCACCACACCTTCGCGTTGTATGCACTGTCTCTCTACGTGAGGTTTTTCCCTCTCGTGACTATTTCACGATGGACAGCTGTTGATGGAAGAACATTTACCGTCTTTGTGCGCGGGAAGAACGCAAAAATCCACAAATGAGTCATTTCTGAATAGCACAATGCGTTTGGTCAACAGTGTAAAAAGCAGTAGCGATAGCAATAACAAAAGCATTTCATAACATTTCGAAGCGATCTTTAAAATTTATTGACTTCGACGTCTTAGAATGGACGCGCAGTCAAGCGATTCATCTTGCTTTGTTTCCACGATGTCGTCGTCATTCGCTTCGATAAGTCTGTCTATTCTCTACTAGATTCCGCTTATCTACCTCTTGCACTCAGGCGACGATGTTCTCCAAAAAGTTTTTGCTGCTTCTTTTATCCTTTCCAGGACCATCACTTTTGCTCCATGAACGAATAGGGTAGAAAGCAGACCCAATATCAATAGAAAAGATTCCGAATCTTTATGTATTCCTTCATGTTACCTCAAACCAATTCAACTGAATTCAAATCCGGTGATTCTGGAGGCCACTCCAAAGGTTTCATCCCTTCTCTTGCAGCGAGTGCTTAGTGTAGGCATTCTTGTGAGCTGGGGCGTTGTCGTGAACAAACCGTGAAAAGTTTAGAACAGACAAGCGTTTCGATAAGAAAGTGGAGAAAATTCGTACTGCGCCGGACGTTCTGTCAACTAATCCTTCGAATATGGCGGGTGTGCAGGGCAGGGGAAGCAATATGGTAGATGAAGAGGGAGCACTTTATAAAAAGAGATAGAAACACGAGAAAAGAAGCGGAAAAGAAAAGAGTTACCTGCAGTAGCAACGGAGCCGTCTATAGCATCCAGCGTTCCAGTAAAAGCTCAAGCTAAATAAGCGAAATACCCAGTTTGCACCGCTTTTCATCTTTAGCGCCGCTTTGCTTGTAGGACGGAGCAGCACCTGTATGTAAAATGTTTAATATGTATTATGTTTACTTGACTGCGAAGCTGTTCAACAAGCTTCCCTGGGATATGTATCCTACTGTATAACACAAATGAAACAAAGAGGTATCAGGTTAAAGGTGATCAGTCCTTACCTGATGAATCCTAGAGTTCAATTCCTTGGTTCTACTACACAGTGGATGGTATGTCACCTTTATTATAGACTGACATACATTATATGGTATACGGTAAAGGGTGACGAATAAGGGAAGAAAGGGAGAGGGAAGACATGCCCTCTGACAGGCTGCTGGCAGGAGCTGACGACCTCCCGGTCGGGGCGATGTAGACGAGACTCCAGTAGCCGGCTGCCGCTATCTGGCAGCAGGGCGTCGCTATCTGTAGCAGGGCGTTGCCGTCCAGGGTGCGGATTGGGTACAACCCGACATCTCCATTCCTACAGTAAGCTCGTCCTCGAGCTTGAGAACATCAACATCGTGTCGACAGTCGATAATCATCCGAGAGGAACTAAGATCGGATATACAGTAAGAGAATATAGGAACTACAACGCAGTTACGCTATAAATTTAAAACTTTATAAAGAGCTATCGATCAAAGACTGAGCATGTGGTGATGTGAGTGGTTGACCAGGAAAGTATGATTCGATGGAGTGGTCGTGAGGATCCGGGTCCGCACAATTATTGAGAACAAGCTCGTCCTCGAGCTTGCGCAGAAGGATGTGGGCGAAGAGGATTGAGTGTCAGAGACGACGTTCAAGTCTTTCGTCTCGAGGGTAGGCACGTGGAGAGTTGATGAGAAAAAAATGAAGAGGTTTATGTCTTCCGTCTTCGCTAGTGAGGTTGATGAAGAAGACTGCTATTAATTCAGTACCTTATTCGGTACAGCATTCAATTTAATAATTTAAACATGTCTACTGTTACGTTGATGAAACAATACTTTACGGTAAATCTTAGATTTGTTATGAATGTATACAAAACGAAAAGACATAGATGTTACAAAAATTTCAAAAAAAAATGAGGGAGTCTTCAATATCTTGCACAAATGTGCGAACAAAGGGAAAATTTGGACGATAAAGTGTCATGGATACATTGTATTGTAATACTGTTATAATTCACTACATTTGAGAGAGAAATTGTTTTACACGTTACAGAATCAACTTATTCACTTTTTTCTACGTATATACAAACAGTTTTGTCAAGTGTCAGCCTTAGTTTTTTAAAAACTCGCTCGGTTGACACAGGGGCAAGATTTTGAAAGAGAGAAGTAATTTGATTATTAGCGCGAATTGGAAATTCTGTGAATTGCCCATTGAAAGAATTTTGTATATATTTTTGCGCGGAGCAACGAAAATGAGTTAAACTAAACTTACAACGCACTGATATAGTTACCTTTTTTGCGGTATAGGTCAGTTTCCATAGTCCATGTGGTGTCCTGCTAAATTATATTTACTCTGTAATCGCGGTGATCGCCGCAACCGGTTGTTCTGCGGTGTCCGGTGTTTCTTTAGAGCTCTCCAAAAATAGGAGCTTGTGCCGGAGCAAAAGCACTGACTACCTTGGAATGTGGAGAGAATAATTTCAGCCGGTTCACATGCACTGTTTGTCGCTTTTGGCGACCCACAAGAGCTTGAATCGTCACACTGGTCGATCTACTTTGACAAAGAACGGGCCTTTCCACTAATTGGTTATTTTTTGTATGATTGGTTTCTTTTGGACGCACTGTGTCGTCACGCAAAAGTACAAGTAGAAAGCTCCGTTGGGTATACCTTATGAAGTTGATCATGTCCCGACCTGTAGTGTTTCGTCTTCTTTGTAACATTGCGTCCTACTGCTATGGTGCGGTCCTTTAGACCAGCAGAAAATTGGTCCGCGAGGTTTTCGAAGTGAACACAAGTTTGGACGGCAAGTTGTGAATGATATCACACCATGTGATCGGATTTTTTCCATGAATAACGAAGTATGGGCTATGTCCTGTTGTTGAGCATTCACTGCAAGTACAAGTGAACACAAATTAAGGAAGGAAGTCCAACCAATGGTATATGGCTTTGTAGCAATATAAAGTGAGTTAGTCATGCACAACCTTCACTATTCGCTCTACCTTACCGATAGTTTTATGATTGTAACTTGCTTTAAATTTGTTCAAAACGCTAATCATGCAATTGACTTTAGCAAAGAGTTCACTAGTATTATTAAAACCTCGGTCTGAAAATTCCCAGTTCTTCGCGTATAGTGTTGCCTGAAGTGGTTTTGACTTTTTGGCATAATGGACAAGTGGTCACATATGTTGTGACATCTAAATACAAAGTTGGCCAGTAATACTTAGCTTTTACCGCTGCATAAGTTTTTTACATTCCTAAATGAGATCAAATTAGTGGATTGTCATGCGCGCAGAGAATACCACATTTTGCATTTGGGTTAAGAATCAACTGTGCAGTCGTACTATGCGTTGTATAGTACAGACAATCCTGGAAAATATGAAAGTTTGTCACTTGCGTTCGAACTTGGAGGTTGATTAACCTTTCTCTGAAAAAATCTTAATAACCATATTCCATATTCAGAATCATCCTCTGCTTTTCTAATATCTTCCAGAATGGGTACGAAGCATTGATAAATGGCCGAAACTTTGCTAATGGGGTAGCAGCTAAGAAAGTCACATAAGGTGTTGTGTTTCCCGGCCCGATATTCTATAGTAATATCGAACGCTTGTATGGAAATCTGGTATTTGGCCTACCAGATCTGACCAGTGCATCAGAGATTTGAGAGGTGCATGGTCAATTATTAATGTGATCTTAGCGCTTGCTACATACGGGTAAAAACTGCTTGATAGCAAAAACTATAGCTAGGATCTCCAGTTCGATGACTGCGTAGTTTTTCTCGTGAATGTTCACTGAGTGATTGCAGTACGCAACTGGATGATCAGCTTAGTTTGGAGATTTGTCTGAAGCAAACATGCACTTACTCCCGTGATATATGATTACATCGATGTTACATCGGTATTACATGAGGGCGACCAAGAGGTGGGGAGATCAGAACTGGATCCTGGACAAGTGCCTGTTTTAGATCTAAAACAAAACTCCTCATCTTTGGTCCACTCTTGCCTTACTCTACTTCGCGGAGGACGATCGTCGTTTTTGTTCAAAGGCAGCGCTTCTACAACTACTCGGAGAATATATTCGCAGCCGCAGCTGCGGCTTAGGAGAAGGAAAGAAAAATAAACACAAAGTAAATGGAGATTTTTTTAATTGAAAAAATCGTAAGTTTCTAGGTACCTTATTCTATATAAGGACACTGAGAGAGCACGAATAAGTGTCTACTAGAACTTACAAAGACTGAGAAGCGCGATAGAGAGAGAAAAAATCGCTGTTTAAATTAACAATAATTTTGCTTTCCTGAAGAAATTTAGTCTCCTCAAAGCCAAAGGATGGGACTCACGGCAACTAATTGTCCAACTGTCCTTGATGACGAAGTGCCACGGTTGGTCGTTGAAGGATCCTTGAGTGAGAGACTGCAGGTTGATGAAATATCAGGTGTAAGCTAACCAGTCGAGGACGTCGACTGCGGGTTGAATGAATAAAAATAGGAGGGTGGCTCCTTGTAAAGACTTCTGTGTGAAATTTGTTATCTCCGAGAGATGCTTCCTATCTGTTATGCTCGTCCTCGAGTGCTTAGAAGTTTCCCTGAATGCGGGTCACTGCTTGTAAAGATTGGATTTACGAGGTTGCAACGGCTCTGTTTGTCGCTATAGACAGCTTTTATCTTATTCTGATAACGTGTTGGGATGACCCTGTGGAAATTCCGATCCTAAACTAACCGTGGGCACAATGCAAAGTTATGCCTTGGCTGAGACTCGAACCATCAAGTCGCGTTTCGCATCACGGTAGAAATCCACTGCGTCATAGAGACATATTTTTTAAATACTCCAACGGTAGAGGGAACAGACCAAGAAAAAATTTCCGGAGTGGGATTCGAACCAGCAGTCGCTCCTCAGTCGGTCCTCGCACTGCGCCATTGGGTTTGCCCTATTACTCTGAGAGCGTCTTCCGACGAACTTTAAGTTTTTTTAATTAACTAGTTCGGTTGATCAAAGATCACTTTAGATTTCTATGTTAACTTTTCCTGGCGGTTCCTCTCCATTATTCCCTTGTCATAGACCTATTTTGAATCCCAGAGCTAGAAAAAATAGTAAATTTGGAGAGTAGCGTATCTAAAAGCTGATTTTGGGGCTACAATAAGCTATTTGTATTCGATGGATCGCGAAAAGTTCTTTGATTTATCGAATGTAGAGGAAACCTAGGGAATTGGCCGGAGAGGTGCGTAGTGCCATATCTGGAGCGGAAAGGCGAACGGATATAGATTTTTTCCAACGATTTTGATTTGAGCGCCCTATGGTGCAGTGCAAGTAGGCGGAGCCCTCCTAGATCGATCTGGGGTTCGGATCCACTCTGAGGCAAAAGTTTTGCATTGATTTCTACGGCCTCTTTTAACAATTAGAAACTGAATTTTCGAATATTGAGCGGGTTTGTCTTCTGCTTTGTTTCAAAATATTTTTCAATATTTAAAAATATTTTTAAAAAAGTATTTTTAAAAATGTTTAAAAATGATTAAAAGCACTTCGAAAATATTTTAAAAAATTTCTAAACGATTTTAAAAGTTTTTTTATATTTTGAAAAAAATTTCAAAAATAGAGATTCTTAAATCCCAGAAAATATTTAAAATATAAATTTTAAAAAATATTTAAAAACTTAAACTGTTCTGCCCATTTCTGTTTCTGAAACCCTTAGGTCAAGACCAGGCCTCTCGAGAATGGCAGCCATGAGTAGGAGTCCTATGTTGCTTCATCGTGCAAGACCGTGGGATTATCTATTTATCATCGGTCCCTCCGTAAATAAAGTTTGCTATCTCCGTGCTTTCTGATATGTCGATGCGGTTTTACCTGTATGTATTGACTCTGCTGCTTGTAGCCGCAATCTCTAAGCGGTGAAGGGCAAGCAGGTCATGTGTGTTGATGACAGTCGTCTGCACGGCGCTATCTCACGGACGCGCGGTCATACCTGCATGTGTTGATCCTGCTGCTTCTGCCGCAATCTCTAAGCGGTGGGTGGCAAGCAGGTCGTGTTTGCTGACCATAGTTGTCGGCTCGGCGCTATCTCATGGAGCCGGGTCCGTGGAGTGCTGTGAGTCAACAAAAAGAAATGTGCCCCTTCCGTTCTATTAGACGAGATAGCACTGTGTTGTGCTTGTAAGTCAACAAAAGAATGTGCTCTGATTATCCGTTCTATTAGACATGAAATAGCAGTATCTACTTTTTTTGTTTGTTTGCCAAGGCCTTTGGCTTTTTGTTTAAAGTCGACTATGTGGCGATCGAGTCCTTTTTCACAGTTTTGGAAAAAAAGAAAAAAAAACTAAATAATGGACAACAGTTGCCCAAAAATTTTTTTTAAAGAAAAACTATTTTAAATTTTTTTATTAAAATAAATTTAAATGAAATAATAAGATGACGTGGCATCGGCGTTCACGTTTCTCGGCGATCCACGTCTCGGCGTTTACGTCTTCACGGCGTTTACGTCACATCGGCGTTCACGTTTCTCGGCGCTCTACGTCGCTTAACGGAATAAGCGAAATAACTTGGATCCAAGATGCATATATGTATATATAACTCTACAGGAAAACCGTGAAATATAGGATCTCGTCGCCTGGACTAAAGAAAATATTTTTTTTATGGAAATGATATTTATTAAATGGCTAGTTACCGATTTTTTTGAGCGCCTTTTTTATATATATATATTTTCAATATATAAGAAAAAATTATTTCTATGCCTTCGAATGCATAGAAAGAGTCTTCGACTATGTCAAAATACTCACCGATCCAGTTGTAGACATTGGTCGTCAGGTGCCAGCAGGGTGGTAGGGGGTAGTAAGGGTTAGTTGATGGCCAACTAGTTGACGAAAAAATGATTTTTTTAGTAAATTTTATTAAATAGAAAGCCTGGAATTTAAAAGAAAAAGAATCTCGCCGAGACCTCCATATCAGGTTAAAGGTGATCAGTCCTTACCTGATGAATCCTAGAGTTCAATTCCTTGGTTCTACTACACAGTGGATGGTATGTCACCTTTATTATAGACTGACATACATTATATGGTATACGGTAAAGGGTGAGGAATAAGGGAAGAAAGGGAGAGGGAAGACATGCCCCCTGACAGGCTGCTGGCAGGAGCTGACGACCTCCCGGTCGGGGCAATGTAGACGAGACTCCAGTAGCCGGCTGCCGCTATCTGGCAGCAGGGCGTCGCTATCTGTAGCAGGGCGTTGCCGTCCAGGGTGCGGATTGGGTACAACCCAAAAGAGGCGCTGTGAGCGTGATGACTATGGGCAAAACAAAAAACGTCAAGAGTAAACAAATCACAAAAGGAAAAAATAGCATTGCATTTGAATGGTGGTTCGTTGCGGCCACTTGAGTTCCTGCGTTGAAAAATCTGTATGATGGATGTGGAATCGTCGCAGTAGAAGGGATGACTCATCGTCCTGTGCGGTTTCCCAAGATTTCGAAACTGGTCGAGGCGCTGGGTTCGCGGCGAGACCAGTGGCGGCGGGGTGCGACGTTATGTCCGGTTCCCGTAGTCACCTCAGCTAGGGGCTGCTGTCTGGACAGATGAGTTGTCGCCAATCTTGCCTGTAAGATGATCTGCTCGCTTTTATTGCCGTTGGAAATTTATCTCCCCTTCTGTTTTAATTTTATTAAGTCTTCATCTTTTTGTGGAATATCACCGTACTCAACTTCAATACCTCATCTTTTACGTGGATTGTGATATATTTTGAAAGTCATAGATTCATATAGTTGCGTTGTTGCCCTCTGCGGTCACCGGATGCCGTGGCCTGTTGCGCTCCTCGCATTTTTTTAGTTTACTTCACACCTACGTTGGCTGCCCTGAAGACATGCTTTGCCAGAGACATGAGGTGCCAAATGTTGGAGATCAAAGTGCTGAACTTCCGATTAAAGCAATCAGCGTCCGTGCATACGTGCATGCGGCACATGAATATCGCCATGGTTTGAACAGCAGGAATCATGTAAGCTGTACGAAGCTTCCGTTATTCGGCGCATGAATCTGGAAGAACCTTGGAAAAACGTATGCTCGCCACTTAAAGCTAGTTATAACTGGCTAACACTTGTCTCCTTTCATCGCGAGTTGCCAGTTTTTGTTTTTGTCACGTCGGCATGCAGGGTTGCCGACGTGTTTGGCACGTCTGCGGCTCGCCATGCACGGTTGCCGACGTGTTCGGCACGTCTCCGGCTCGCCATGCAGGGTTGCCGACGTGTTTGGCACGTCTACGGCTCGTCATGCAGGGTTGCCGACGTGTTTGGCACGTCTACGGCTCGCCATGCACGGTTGCCGACATGTTTGGCACGTCTCCGGCTCGCCGTGCACGGTTGCCGACGTGTTCGGCACTTCTGTGGCATCGCCAGGCACGGTTGCCGACGTGTTTGGCACGTCTACGGCTCGTCATGCAGGGTTGCCGACGTGTTTGGCACGTCTACGGCTCGCCATGCACGGTTGCCGACATGTTTGGCACGTCTCCGGCTCGCCGTGCACGGTTGCCGACGTGCTCGGCACGTCTACGGCTCGCTATGCAGGGTTGCCGACGTGTTTGGCACGTCTACGGCTCCCCATGCATGGTTGCCGACGTGTTCTGCACGTCTCCGGCTCGCCATGCACGGTTGCCGACGTGCTCGGCACGTCTACGGCTCGCCATGCAGGGTTGCCGACGTGTTTGGCACGTCTACGGCTCGCCATGCACGGTTGCCGACGTGTTCGGCACTTCTGTGGCATCGCCAGGCACGGTTGTCGACGTGTTCGGCTGCCGCGCCCCAACTCAAAGTGGGACGGACGGACAGTGTGACGGTGTGACACAGTGACACACACACACACGCTTGCTCCTTTATATATAGTAGGATGTTGTTATATCGTGTAATGTACTCACAGTACTGGACGTCTCGCTCCGTCCAACAAGCAAAAGCGGCGCGAAGGATGAAGAGCGGAAAATGCGCCGGTAAGCGCAATTTTCTGCAGCGCCACGCGTCGCGTCTGACTCAAGTCGCTTTAGGGCGCGGCATCCTCAACTTCTAGACGTTGCGCTTAACAGTCTGTCATTCGCCAACTTATTTGTTGCGTAGAAGAGCATGGCCTATTTTTTTGGAACTGACAACCGCCATGGCGCGCTCTGTGAACAATGCATATAGGTCAGGCAGAATCAATCGAGTGTGCGCAGCTGCCCGAAGAGTGACGTTATATTGACGGAGGGAGCTTATCTAAATGCACAAAAAGTATAGGAAACCAATTAGCTTCTGCTACAGTTTGTGTGTTTTATAGACAGTAAGGTCAATTAGAGCCTTGTGTCTTGTGGTACACGATTTTTTCCGATTTCAGTCGACATCACAAAAAGCTCTTTCGAATGGTTAACTGGCCGACTATGGATAGGTACCAAATTCAGTGCTGATCGCCGAATTTATCGAATGTCTTATTTGATAACGTAACACAATACGACACTATTCGCTATCGAATCGAAATGGATCATGTGCATGTTTCCTTTGGTTGTCCTTGCTGGTCACGGCCGAGCTGCTTCGACGTCTGCGGACCCTCGAATCCAAAAATCTCGCATTGTTTTCCACGTTGTCATTGCTTCAACTTCGATTTCGTAAAACATAAAGAAGCACTGAAAACTGAACTTTTTGTTAAAATATTACGGTCAATGAGCCGTATAAACTATCCTTACCTCCTTTATGAACTCCACTTCATTAACAGATTCAGTCTTCTTTCCAAGATCTTGCTCAGTTCTTAGGTCCCAATTAATAAAGAACGCTTGCAAACATTTCGCAAATTTCTTAATGCCATCTACGCGCATCGTCCTAATTTTTGCAACTTTCTCTCTTCTCCTAAGTTCAAAGTTTGGACCTAAATGACAGTATCAACGAGATAACTTCATTTTAAACCTGAATTGGTAAGCTTACCACAGTGCGTTGCCCTGGGCATCGTGGCATATAACCGCGTTATATGAACGTTGGTCTCCTCCACTTCGATCTTTAACTTTTCTAGAGAGAAGCGTGTCTCTCTTTCAAAAAATTTCAATACAGTACTGACTTCGAGGTGCTCCAACCTAGTATTATTCAGTGTTTCATCCAATCCAGTATTTCATCCAATTTCTGGCCATTTGTTCCTGCGCAAACGAACAGGTACAAGCTAATCCAACTTTAACAGTTATAGTGATGGTGTTGCTGTATTGAAGACTCATCAATTATTATTACTGGCACTGTCTTCATTGAGAATACCAGGCGATTCATCGATAGATGGTGATCTCCTATCCACCTCGAATGATAGCATCTCGTTTAATATAAGGTCAGTTGTGACCTACCTCGCCTTTTCCTCGCATGCCATTCGTTCCACGGGAAGAACGGGAATCTGGACGGGTCCTCGCTGACGCTACAGATAGACATCTACCCACCACACCTTCGCGTTGTATGCACTGTCTCTCTACGTGAGGTTTTTCCCTCTCGTGACTATTTCACGATGGACAGCTGTTGATGGAAGAACATTTACCGTCTTTGTGCGCGGGAAGAACGCAAAAATCCACAAATGAGTCATTTCTGAATAGCACAATGCGTTTGGTCAACAGTGTAAAAAGCAGTAGCGATAGCAATAACAAAAGCATTTCATAACATTTCGAAGCGATCTTTAAAATTTATTGACTTCGACGTCTTAGAATGGACGCGCAGTCAAGCGATTCATCTTGCTTTGTTTCCACGATGTCGTCGTCATTCGCTTCGATAAGTCTGTCTATTCTCTACTAGATTCCGCTTATCTACCTCTTGCACTCAGGCGACGATGTTCTCCAAAAAGTTTTTGCTGCTTCTTTTATCCTTTCCAGGACCATCACTTTTGCTCCATGAACGAATAGGGTAGAAAGCAGACCCAATATCAATAGAAAAGATTCCGAATCTTTATGTATTCCTTCATGTTACCTCAAACCAATTCAACTGAATTCAAATCCGGTGATTCTGGAGGCCACTCCAAAGGTTTCATCCCTTCTCTTGCAGCGAGTGCTTAGTGTAGGCATTCTTGTGAGCTGGGGCGTTGTCGTGAACAAACCGTGAAAAGTTTAGAACAGACAAGCGTTTCGATAAGAAAGTGGAGAAAATTCGTACTGCGCCGGACGTTCTGTCAACTAATCCTTCGAATATGGCGGGTGTGCAGGGCAGGGGAAGCAATATGGTAGATGAAGAGGGAGCACTTTATAAAAAGAGATAGAAACACGAGAAAAGAAGCGGAAAAGAAAAGAGTTACCTGCAGTAGCAACGGAGCCGTCTATAGCATCCAGCGTTCCAGTAAAAGCTCAAGCTAAATAAGCGAAATACCCAGTTTGCACCGCTTTTCATCTTTAGCGCCGCTTTGCTTGTAGGACGGAGCAGCACCTGTATGTAAAATGTTTAATATGTATTATGTTTACTTGACTGCGAAGCTGTTCAACAAGCTTCCCTGGGATATGTATCCTACTGTATAACACAAATGAAACAAAGAGGTATCAGGTTAAAGGTGATCAGTCCTTACCTGATGAATCCTAGAGTTCAATTCCTTGGTTCTACTACACAGTGGATGGTATGTCACCTTTATTATAGACTGACATACATTATATGGTATACGGTAAAGGGTGACGAATAAGGGAAGAAAGGGAGAGGGAAGACATGCCCTCTGACAGGCTGCTGGCAGGAGCTGACGACCTCCCGGTCGGGGCGATGTAGACGAGACTCCAGTAGCCGGCTGCCGCTATCTGGCAGCAGGGCGTCGCTATCTGTAGCAGGGCGTTGCCGTCCAGGGTGCGGATTGGGTACAACCCGACATCTCCATTCCTACAGTAAGCTCGTCCTCGAGCTTGAGAACATCAACATCGTGTCGACAGTCGATAATCATCCGAGAGGAACTAAGATCGGATATACAGTAAGAGAATATAGGAACTACAACGCAGTTACGCTATAAATTTAAAACTTTATAAAGAGCTATCGATCAAAGACTGAGCATGTGGTGATGTGAGTGGTTGACCAGGAAAGTATGATTCGATGGAGTGGTCGTGAGGATCCGGGTCCGCACAATTATTGAGAACAAGCTCGTCCTCGAGCTTGCGCAGAAGGATGTGGGCGAAGAGGATTGAGTGTCAGAGACGACGTTCAAGTCTTTCGTCTCGAGGGTAGGCACGTGGAGAGTTGATGAGAAAAAAATGAAGAGGTTTATGTCTTCCGTCTTCGCTAGTGAGGTTGATGAAGAAGACTGCTATTAATTCAGTACCTTATTCGGTACAGCATTCAATTTAATAATTTAAACATGTCTACTGTTACGTTGATGAAACAATACTTTACGGTAAATCTTAGATTTGTTATGAATGTATACAAAACGAAAAGACATAGATGTTACAAAAATTTCAAAAAAAAATGAGGGAGTCTTCAATATCTTGCACAAATGTGCGAACAAAGGGAAAATTTGGACGATAAAGTGTCATGGATACATTGTATTGTAATACTGTTATAATTCACTACATTTGAGAGAGAAATTGTTTTACACGTTACAGAATCAACTTATTCACTTTTTTCTACGTATATACAAACAGTTTTGTCAAGTGTCAGCCTTAGTTTTTTAAAAACTCGCTCGGTTGACACAGGGGCAAGATTTTGAAAGAGAGAAGTAATTTGATTATTAGCGCGAATTGGAAATTCTGTGAATTGCCCATTGAAAGAATTTTGTATATATTTTTGCGCGGAGCAACGAAAATGAGTTAAACTAAACTTACAACGCACTGATATAGTTACCTTTTTTGCGGTATAGGTCAGTTTCCATAGTCCATGTGGTGTCCTGCTAAATTATATTTACTCTGTAATCGCGGTGATCGCCGCAACCGGTTGTTCTGCGGTGTCCGGTGTTTCTTTAGAGCTCTCCAAAAATAGGAGCTTGTGCCGGAGCAAAAGCACTGACTACCTTGGAATGTGGAGAGAATAATTTCAGCCGGTTCACATGCACTGTTTGTCGCTTTTGGCGACCCACAAGAGCTTGAATCGTCACACTGGTCGATCTACTTTGACAAAGAACGGGCCTTTCCACTAATTGGTTATTTTTTGTATGATTGGTTTCTTTTGGACGCACTGTGTCGTCACGCAAAAGTACAAGTAGAAAGCTCCGTTGGGTATACCTTATGAAGTTGATCATGTCCCGACCTGTAGTGTTTCGTCTTCTTTGTAACATTGCGTCCTACTGCTATGGTGCGGTCCTTTAGACCAGCAGAAAATTGGTCCGCGAGGTTTTCGAAGTGAACACAAGTTTGGACGGCAAGTTGTGAATGATATCACACCATGTGATCGGATTTTTTCCATGAATAACGAAGTATGGGCTATGTCCTGTTGTTGAGCATTCACTGCAAGTACAAGTGAACACAAATTAAGGAAGGAAGTCCAACCAATGGTATATGGCTTTGTAGCAATATAAAGTGAGTTAGTCATGCACAACCTTCACTATTCGCTCTACCTTACCGATAGTTTTATGATTGTAACTTGCTTTAAATTTGTTCAAAACGCTAATCATGCAATTGACTTTAGCAAAGAGTTCACTAGTATTATTAAAACCTCGGTCTGAAAATTCCCAGTTCTTCGCGTATAGTGTTGCCTGAAGTGGTTTTGACTTTTTGGCATAATGGACAAGTGGTCACATATGTTGTGACATCTAAATACAAAGTTGGCCAGTAATACTTAGCTTTTACCGCTGCATAAGTTTTTTACATTCCTAAATGAGATCAAATTAGTGGATTGTCATGCGCGCAGAGAATACCACATTTTGCATTTGGGTTAAGAATCAACTGTGCAGTCGTACTATGCGTTGTATAGTACAGACAATCCTGGAAAATATGAAAGTTTGTCACTTGCGTTCGAACTTGGAGGTTGATTAACCTTTCTCTGAAAAAATCTTAATAACCATATTCCATATTCAGAATCATCCTCTGCTTTTCTAATATCTTCCAGAATGGGTACGAAGCATTGATAAATGGCCGAAACTTTGCTAATGGGGTAGCAGCTAAGAAAGTCACATAAGGTGTTGTGTTTCCCGGCCCGATATTCTATAGTAATATCGAACGCTTGTATGGAAATCTGGTATTTGGCCTACCAGATCTGACCAGTGCATCAGAGATTTGAGAGGTGCATGGTCAATTATTAATGTGATCTTAGCGCTTGCTACATACGGGTAAAAACTGCTTGATAGCAAAAACTATAGCTAGGATCTCCAGTTCGATGACTGCGTAGTTTTTCTCGTGAATGTTCACTGAGTGATTGCAGTACGCAACTGGATGATCAGCTTAGTTTGGAGATTTGTCTGAAGCAAACATGCACTTACTCCCGTGATATATGATTACATCGATGTTACATCGGTATTACATGAGGGCGACCAAGAGGTGGGGAGATCAGAACTGGATCCTGGACAAGTGCCTGTTTTAGATCTAAAACAAAACTCCTCATCTTTGGTCCACTCTTGCCTTACTCTACTTCGCGGAGGACGATCGTCGTTTTTGTTCAAAGGCAGCGCTTCTACAACTACTCGGAGAATATATTCGCAGCCGCAGCTGCGGCTTAGGAGAAGGAAAGAAAAATAAACACAAAGTAAATGGAGATTTTTTTAATTGAAAAAATCGTAAGTTTCTAGGTACCTTATTCTATATAAGGACACTGAGAGAGCACGAATAAGTGTCTACTAGAACTTACAAAGACTGAGAAGCGCGATAGAGAGAGAAAAAATCGCTGTTTAAATTAACAATAATTTTGCTTTCCTGAAGAAATTTAGTCTCCTCAAAGCCAAAGGATGGGACTCACGGCAACTAATTGTCCAACTGTCCTTGATGACGAAGTGCCACGGTTGGTCGTTGAAGGATCCTTGAGTGAGAGACTGCAGGTTGATGAAATATCAGGTGTAAGCTAACCAGTCGAGGACGTCGACTGCGGGTTGAATGAATAAAAATAGGAGGGTGGCTCCTTGTAAAGACTTCTGTGTGAAATTTGTTATCTCCGAGAGATGCTTCCTATCTGTTATGCTCGTCCTCGAGTGCTTAGAAGTTTCCCTGAATGCGGGTCACTGCTTGTAAAGATTGGATTTACGAGGTTGCAACGGCTCTGTTTGTCGCTATAGACAGCTTTTATCTTATTCTGATAACGTGTTGGGATGACCCTGTGGAAATTCCGATCCTAAACTAACCGTGGGCACAATGCAAAGTTATGCCTTGGCTGAGACTCGAACCATCAAGTCGCGTTTCGCATCACGGTAGAAATCCACTGCGTCATAGAGACATATTTTTTAAATACTCCAACGGTAGAGGGAACAGACCAAGAAAAAATTTCCGGAGTGGGATTCGAACCAGCAGTCGCTCCTCAGTCGGTCCTCGCACTGCGCCATTGGGTTTGCCCTATTACTCTGAGAGCGTCTTCCGACGAACTTTAAGTTTTTTTAATTAACTAGTTCGGTTGATCAAAGATCACTTTAGATTTCTATGTTAACTTTTCCTGGCGGTTCCTCTCCATTATTCCCTTGTCATAGACCTATTTTGAATCCCAGAGCTAGAAAAAATAGTAAATTTGGAGAGTAGCGTATCTAAAAGCTGATTTTGGGGCTACAATAAGCTATTTGTATTCGATGGATCGCGAAAAGTTCTTTGATTTATCGAATGTAGAGGAAACCTAGGGAATTGGCCGGAGAGGTGCGTAGTGCCATATCTGGAGCGGAAAGGCGAACGGATATAGATTTTTTCCAACGATTTTGATTTGAGCGCCCTATGGTGCAGTGCAAGTAGGCGGAGCCCTCCTAGATCGATCTGGGGTTCGGATCCACTCTGAGGCAAAAGTTTTGCATTGATTTCTACGGCCTCTTTTAACAATTAGAAACTGAATTTTCGAATATTGAGCGGGTTTGTCTTCTGCTTTGTTTCAAAATATTTTTCAATATTTAAAAATATTTTTAAAAAAGTATTTTTAAAAATGTTTAAAAATGATTAAAAGCACTTCGAAAATATTTTAAAAAATTTCTAAACGATTTTAAAAGTTTTTTTATATTTTGAAAAAAATTTCAAAAATAGAGATTCTTAAATCCCAGAAAATATTTAAAATATAAATTTTAAAAAATATTTAAAAACTTAAACTGTTCTGCCCATTTCTGTTTCTGAAACCCTTAGGTCAAGACCAGGCCTCTCGAGAATGGCAGCCATGAGTAGGAGTCCTATGTTGCTTCATCGTGCAAGACCGTGGGATTATCTATTTATCATCGGTCCCTCCGTAAATAAAGTTTGCTATCTCCGTGCTTTCTGATATGTCGATGCGGTTTTACCTGTATGTATTGACTCTGCTGCTTGTAGCCGCAATCTCTAAGCGGTGAAGGGCAAGCAGGTCATGTGTGTTGATGACAGTCGTCTGCACGGCGCTATCTCACGGACGCGCGGTCATACCTGCATGTGTTGATCCTGCTGCTTCTGCCGCAATCTCTAAGCGGTGGGTGGCAAGCAGGTCGTGTTTGCTGACCATAGTTGTCGGCTCGGCGCTATCTCATGGAGCCGGGTCCGTGGAGTGCTGTGAGTCAACAAAAAGAAATGTGCCCCTTCCGTTCTATTAGACGAGATAGCACTGTGTTGTGCTTGTAAGTCAACAAAAGAATGTGCTCTGATTATCCGTTCTATTAGACATGAAATAGCAGTATCTACTTTTTTTGTTTGTTTGCCAAGGCCTTTGGCTTTTTGTTTAAAGTCGACTATGTGGCGATCGAGTCCTTTTTCACAGTTTTGGAAAAAAAGAAAAAAAAACTAAATAATGGACAACAGTTGCCCAAAAATTTTTTTTAAAGAAAAACTATTTTAAATTTTTTTATTAAAATAAATTTAAATGAAATAATAAGATGACGTGGCATCGGCGTTCACGTTTCTCGGCGATCCACGTCTCGGCGTTTACGTCTTCACGGCGTTTACGTCACATCGGCGTTCACGTTTCTCGGCGCTCTACGTCGCTTAACGGAATAAGCGAAATAACTTGGATCCAAGATGCATATATGTATATATAACTCTACAGGAAAACCGTGAAATATAGGATCTCGTCGCCTGGACTAAAGAAAATATTTTTTTTATGGAAATGATATTTATTAAATGGCTAGTTACCGATTTTTTTGAGCGCCTTTTTTATATATATATTTTTTCAATATATAAGAAAAAATTATTTCTATGCCTTCGAATGCATAGAAAGAGTCTTCGACTATGTCAAAATACTCACCGATCCAGTTGTAGACATTGGTCGTCAGGTGCCAGCAGGGTGGTAGGGGGTAGTAAGGGTTAGTTGATGGCCAACTAGTTGACGAAAAAATGATTTTTTTAGTAAATTTTATTAAATAGAAAGCCTGGAATTTAAAAGAAAAAGAATCTCGCCGAGACCTCCATATCAGGTTAAAGGTGATCAGTCCTTACCTGATGAATCCTAGAGTTCAATTCCTTGGTTCTACTACACAGTGGATGGTATGTCACCTTTATTATAGACTGACATACATTATATGGTATACGGTAAAGGGTGAGGAATAAGGGAAGAAAGGGAGAGGGAAGACATGCCCCCTGACAGGCTGCTGGCAGGAGCTGACGACCTCCCGGTCGGGGCAATGTAGACGAGACTCCAGTAGCCGGCTGCCGCTATCTGGCAGCAGGGCGTCGCTATCTGTAGCAGGGCGTTGCCGTCCAGGGTGCGGATTGGGTACAACCCAAAAGAGGCGCTGTGAGCGTGATGACTATGGGCAAAACAAAAAACGTCAAGAGTAAACAAATCACAAAAGGAAAAAATAGGTGTACCTAACTAGCATTGCATTTGAATGGTGGTTCGTTGCGGCCACTTGAGTTCCTGCGTTGAAAAATCTGTATGATGGATGTGGAATCGTCGCAGTAGAAGGGATGACTCATCGTCCTGTGCGGTTTCCCAAGATTTCGAAACTGGTCGAGGCGCTGGGTTCGCGGCGAGACCAGTGGCGGCGGGGTGCGACGTTATGTCCGGTTCCCGTAGTCACCTCAGCTAGGGGCTGCTGTCTGGACAGATGAGTTGTCGCCAATCTTGCCTGTAAGATGATCTGCTCGCTTTTATTGCCGTTGGAAATTTATCTCCCCTTCTGTTTTAATTTTATTAAGTCTTCATCTTTTTGTGGAATATCACCGTACTCAACTTCAATACCTCATCTTTTACGTGGATTGTGATATATTTTGAAAGTCATAGATTCATATAGTTGCGTTGTTGCCCTCTGCGGTCACCGGATGCCGTGGCCTGTTGCGCTCCTCGCATTTTTTTAGTTTACTTCACACCTACGTTGGCTGCCCTGAAGACATGCTTTGCCAGAGACATGAGGTGCCAAATGTTGGAGATCAAAGTGCTGAACTTCCGATTAAAGCAATCAGCGTCCGTGCATACGTGCATGCGGCACATGAATATCGCCATGGTTTGAACAGCAGGAATCATGTAAGCTGTACGAAGCTTCCGTTATTCGGCGCATGAATCTGGAAGAACCTTGGAAAAACGTATGCTCGCCACTTAAAGCTAGTTATAACTGGCTAACACTTGTCTCCTTTCATCGCGAGTTGCCAGTTTTTGTTTTTTGATATCCTGATGTGGCAGCGTAGTAGAAAACAGATTGTGCACAAGTGGCTCTTGTAAGGACTGTCGCTTGGTAATAGAGTTCTTCTCGAGGAGAAGGGCATCTAATTTCACTTGATAAGTTCCTAACCATGAGAATGGGTTAATTCTTTTTACTATACTTCGTTCCCACTGTCAGAGAGCATTTCGTTCCTGCACACAGAAATACATGGTAATGGGTCTTGTATGTTACGGAAAACGTCTAGCGCTAGTCGATAACTACCCCTAACCGACTGAAGTATACGTGTCTTTACGCAGTTGAATAGAATCGGCGCAATAAACTGAGAAGGAATATCAGGAATGAGTGAAAGCGGGGTCTGAAATAGCTTCTAGACACTCATAGCAAGGGCAAAGCACTTATCTTTATAGGACTAGCTTCCTAGTGTGGATCAAGTATGCATATAAATTGCGACAAAAGCGAAGCTTGTTACATATACGTTGCCAGACGTTCAGCGGCCTAGCGGCTGCCAAATGTCTGGTGGGAGACTTTGTCCCCAAACCCCGACAGTGGACCTTGGCCCTCTTCTCTTCTCTAGGCCTTTTTGCTTTCAGCACAGAAAAAACTTGCATACTTTAGTGAACATGATAGAAGGAAATGGTAGTGTAGGATTAGGATGCGAGGACAAAACAGCTCTTAAGAAGACTGTTCTATCGCATCTATCGCATTTACGCGATTTATATTCCAAATGCCAGTTCTCCATGTAGTAAGAAACGCCCGGAACGACATACGTGCGCAAAGGTGCGCCTCTCTTATTGTATTGTATCAAACAATGTAAAAAGGGCAGGAGGCAATTCCCTAGCTCCGATTTTCTCGAGCACCCTCGAACACGTTGCAGCCAGCAAGAGACTTGACGTGCACAATGATTTTTCCTATCCAAATCTAATAGTGTTTTAAAGGCAGCCTTTGGAAGCTATGCTAAATAATTATGATGTCAAAACTGAGTTTTTTACTAATAGTCCTCTGGAGTTCTAGCTCTCACTATCATGATAAATGGTGGCATATTGCACCTTCAAAGTTGTAGCTCATAGGATGGCTAAATGTTAATACTGACGCCCCTGGTGACTTTTCATGCAATTCGATTATAAAAAAGTTCTGGAGGCCTGCTGTCTGACTAACTTTTGCAAAGTTGCGTGGTTGTCCTAGCGAAAGTATCCGATGAGGCTATTGTTTTACGTAGTTTGGGTTGAAACCCTTTCCTTCTTTCAAAACAAACACACTAGTGAAAAACAAGTTTATTACAGATCAGATAAAACGACGAAACTGTGAGAAGTATGCAGTAGAATGAGTGGATGGTAGCGACGTGAGAAGTCCGGTCGTTGGTGAGAGCGATACCACTATACTGTCGGTTACTGAAGTAAGACGTTAGTGTAGCGCTCAGAGACGATGCTGCGTAGCTTCGGGGGACCCATGGCACAGGAATTTCAGGGAGTCAAACACAACAAGGTTCGAAAACTCCGGCGCTAGTCAACCAGCCAGCTAAAACGTCCTTACCTAGAAAACCCGGGATTTCCTTCCCTCAAGCCGAGACAGAGGTAGCAACAGAGTGGTGAACCCTAGCGATCATCAAGCGGGCCGGCCCAAACAGAGAAGAAAAACGGCGGCGGGCTACTCGCAGTGGAGCAATCCTCCCAAGCAACGAACAGTGGCCGCCTTTAAGCCCCGTTGCCGCCACTTCCCGCTCCAATACTGCCGCATTGTAACTGCGTGCCGCAGTGACTACCGTAATCCATAAAAATCAATGTTATGCCTAATCATTGATACTCTACTCTGTTTTCTCTACCAACCCAACAGCAAGACTATATGATAAGTCTTGCTCAAATATCTACATTCAGAACTTATTCAATTGTGGCAACAGACCTTACCGAAGTGGGTAATCAAAATGCTCATACATCCAAATTCAGGTAATCGTAACAGTATCTGCTAACTTTGTCGCTTCTCACCGTTCATGTAGCATTCAACGATTCTTTATCTTAGACGACATCCAGCAATTCTCTTTTACACAATATCCTTTTTAATATTAAAGTTGTCAAAAAGCTAAAGACAATCCTGCGCCACGTTGTGTGGCCTTTTTATGCACACGAGCCTGTGTCAACCAATAGCGCGCGGCCCCTGCGCGGATAGATAGCGTGCGAGGGCAGCTCGGACCTCATACTAGTTCCACGCGGATACAGCAGACAACAAATACCGCATTCGCGACACTTGCTTCAGAAAGAGTCAGAAAATGGACTCCTGCTGCTTATGGCTTAAGGTCTTTTTAATTAATTGGAGTCAGCTGCGGATGTGATAACCTGTTCGGTTGACCACAACCCAGACCCGATATGCCAGGATGAAAAAGCTTAACTGGAGCTGGAACGACCCCCGCCTTTGTAGTGGCTGTTGAACGGTATCATGTACAACAGAAACTTTACGAATTTTTAGCTGTTACCTGTATGCCTCTTGAGATCCGTTAATACACAGGTAGGATGCCTCGTATCTGCAGGGGTTTGCAAGGCCAGGTTTTTAAATTATCGTTGCAATGGAATTAATTACTTACTAATAAAAATACCTACTACGGAGAACGATACTCGTGCTACAACTAGGGTTGACTACATCTAGTGATAGAACATCTGACATAAGGATGGGATCGTTACAACTTGTTGTGATGGATCACGACGTATGTTATTATTTAGAAGGCAGGATCTCAACCATTCGGGACCCTGCGCAGATCAGACTGCGGCTTCCGCTCTCAAGCACGAACCTTCAAGGCACAGTCAGGCGAGATCCGACCCGACTCGTCCTCATGCTCCGAAGAGGTCTTTGCAAGTTCCAGCCGGCAACAATCGATTAGTATGTGTATTCTGTTTTTCGACGATAGCACCGGCGAGGCGGATGGCGACGGCGCTACGCGGGCTGCTACTCACTGGTGGATGGCTGTCGCCGAAGTATAACATATACCTTAGTGTTGTCATTCTTCTACGTATCTTCCACCTTTCCTTATTGCGAGATTGAGCGAAACAAGGTATGACGTTGTGATCAAGAGACAAATAAATGTACATGCGATCTTGCATTAAACCTCCAAAGGGATTTAAAAATGGTGCACCGGACCAGTACTTCGCGAAGCCTGATCACCTTCAAGAAATGGTCCAACTTCATTGCATCACGCTTCGCACGAACTAAACTTAGATGTCGACTTCACTCAGTAAACCTATTCTAAGTGATGGCACGCGAGATCTCCGCCTAGCAAGGACGATTCCAATTAAACGCCTAGGAGAGGTATCCCATGTTACACTCATTGGGCAGGTGTCCGGAATTTAACTCCTGGGGCATGCAACTAGAGACTTTCGCATAGTGTAGGCCACCCGAAACAAGACATCCCGAAATGGTCAGGACACCTTACATTTCTAAAACACCGATTGCCCTCAAAACGTTCATTTCCAAACAGCAACAAAAGTAATCAAGTCATGTAGTCCCCACAAAACGAAAAGTAGCCCCGAGATCTAGTCGGAAGTCATAGTAAGCGCTTATCGAGTCTTGTTCGAAAGTCCTGAAGAGGGGAGAATGTAAACAAGAAGAATTTCCAATTCAATTGTGAACGAGAAGAACACTCTGTTGTGTGAAAGTATCGATGCGTTTGTCTTCCGTTTAACAATTTCCTCGATAGAGGCCTACGCCTAAGAACTGCTCTCGTCTCTTATAGTGCGTTCCGTACATGTTGCCGAGCCTTCTATCACAACTTCACGAAGAGTCATTTGCCGCAACAAGGTTGATTTCGACATGAGGTCACGCAAGCAACGAACCACATGACAGGTGAGTGAACTTGCGCACTTGATGAGAGAAGAAGAATGCTTCATGGATATATGAAGCTATCCACAAACTGCAAATTAGATACTCCATATACATTCTCCAACAAAGCAAGACCAAAAAAGAGATCACAAAGATAGCCGAAGAAGAAGATATCATTCTCAGCGAGTATGCGGCATACTGTCGTTCGATTGAAGCGGTCAAGGTCAGTAGTGCTGACTGTGGCACTTCCTGGATCGATAATTTTGCGAGTAGTGGGGTACTAAACATGGTGATGAGACAGTCGTCTTGAGCATTCATTTGCGAAGATAACTAAAGCTGTGCGTCTGATCAAACTTGGTTATTAAGAACAATGCCTCAGCACTCTTTCAGGCTCTACCCTCCGAAAGTACAATTCAGATCAATGTCATTTCTTCAAGAGGTTGTGAAAAACCCGCCAGCTCGGAGACTCGGATAAATACAAAGTATTTATTACGCATTTATCACGGAACTTTTACAGTCACGAAATAGTTCGCCCTTCTATGGCAAGCCGGGAGAATTCGTCCCATTCTGGAAAGTGTACGAAGAGCTGGAACGTGACCAGCCTTACTTAAATCTCGCAAAGCTCGCACTGCACGCAGTCGGCCATTGTGACTTTGGCCAGCCAGACCTTGCTTATGAGAATTTCATTTAGCAAATTTGGCCTACACAAATGTGATCAGCGCTTCAACTCTTTCCCATGATATGTGATATACCTCCATAAGGAGTTCCGTGGGAAGCCGAAGGCAGAGTCAGAGCGTTCCTTAATGATACCCCAACATGAACTAGCGAACCAACAAGTGAAGTCGCCGTTTCAAAATCCCAAAGGAAAAAGACGCTCTTATTGCGCAGATTTCAAATCACTACCGAAAACGATAGACAGTTACAAAACACCTACATTAACACTGTGGCAGTTGAAGGCATTCTATATTTGCTTCAGTAAACGACATCAAACGAACAAGTGCGTAAAACCAAATTGTCATTGGCGCGGTGCTCCTTGCTGAGAGAATTTCGACAAACCAGTCGGTGACTGCTCTCCTACAGCGGGTACCTGTGAAACTCATCACGTGGCAGGCCTACCAACTTTTCGACTGCCCTATAACAAACAGATATTGAGCACCGCCGACTTTCTCTCCTTTCTTTCTTGAATGGCTGCAGTGGTGACCAAATAGATCCATTTATATTAGAACAGACGTGGCTCTTTATGGAATAGATGAGGTTGTTATTGGCGTATGTTTATACGCCAATAACAAACAATGTGCTTTTTATTGTATGTCACATTTTCGAAAATGCACGACTAGCAGGCTCGCTAAAAAAGAAAAACTCGTCGTAAATCAGGTATTGCCGCCTGTCCGGAGACATCCACTATTTGAGATCGGCAATCTCCCTAATCATTCTTCGTCAGTCATTTTATGTCTTTGTACTTTTGAGATGAACGACAGAAATAGTGCAAAGTAAACAAGTGGAGGCACATCAATCCTTTCAAGGTATGAGCTAAATGTTGCTCGTACTAAATAGCCTACCCAAGCGGTAGATTCCAGACACAAAATTGGCCTATCAGGAAAACATCATGGTTTTCGTGCTGCGTTCGTTAGTCTGAGTTGTGAACTTCTTCCTTTTCAATCTAACTGTGGGTTCGAGCAATTTTGTAATGAGCTTTTCCATTGGTTCCGAGGTTTCATTTAGCAACACCCACTCGAAAGCGCTAGCCGATCTTCGCAAAATGTGAGGGAGGTTCCACTGAGCTGTGTTTATCTGGATCGCGATGTGAACGACCTAGCGCCGGAGCTGGGTATAAGGCAAAGAGCGGCATCGGAGCTTTTAAGAGTTTCAAAAAAGTCGTGAAGGAGACGAAAAACGTCCGAGTCCATGCCCACCTAGCCGACTCTACTGTTCTTCCTTCCTAATATACTCCTCGGAGACTGCGGTCATACGGAAGCAGGATGAACACACAATCAGCGTCGTACAGCGGGGAACAGAGAGCACGACGCTCGGAGTGAAACGATTCACGCAATTGTGAGAAGGGCTCTGGAGCTTCGTCGTCCTTCGAACATCAAAGCTCTCGCATGGGTCAAGTCGTCGAAAATAGGTGGGCCAGCCACGCAATGCGTTTCGCAGACACCTGCTGGACGTCAGCGACTGGACTCCGCGGGATGTCAAGAAAACACCAGGACGACCACCAACGCGTTTGTCGGAATTCCTCGTGAAAGCTCTGAACGAATGATATTTATTTATTTATTAATAGGATTATTAATACATCCATAGGGATGTGCCAACAATGATTGAGAACAGGCCGCGAAAAAATTGCCCGGAAAGAACACGAATAGGAAAAAACTCAGAACTCAACTTACAAACAGCGAAAGCACTAAAAAAGCTATCGAGAATACTGGGGAAAGGCCCACCATCTATGAATCTGTGCATCTACGAAGGAGAAAATAACCAGAGAAGGACAGGACGGCCAACCCACAAGTAACGTGATCACTACAGAAAATCAGACGAGGTATACTATGGTGTCATTATGCACCTCAATAAGGAAAAACAACTGAGTAATAAGTGCTGTATAATGCCTACGAAGATGACTATCCAGTTGTATGTGTATGAGAGACAACACTATCTTACACTTTTACACTTTTTTACTTTTTTTCTTTACTTTTTAGCACTACAGATATGACGCTCTTCATGTCCCTCTAGCGAGGAGGATCCATTGGAGCAGTCTAGCATGCGACAGGGACGAATGGGGACGCTGTTGGCGCACGCTCGAGCAATTCGGTAATGAACACGACAGGTGATACAGGTGACTGATACTCCACCCAAACCTACATAAAGGATAAGGATAAAGGACGGCGTTACTCAATCCCTTCTGGGATGCGCCAGCGCATTCTACTTCTACGGGATGTCGTGGAGGCGACATGAATGCGTATTTGGCCATACAATGACTTGCGGTGGCCAGCCGATGAACAAGTCAGCGCTTTATCCTTCCCAGACAAGTCTGGTACCAATTCACCGACCCCGGAGGGATGGAAGGCTTGGTTGACCTGGGCGGGAAATCCGAACCAGAAACCTGGTATCGGGTGCACGCTACAGTCGCGCCTCCTCCGACTGCGCTACACGCGCCCTTAAACCTACATATCATACGCTATATACTCGCAAACTGGACTTACATTCTTTATGTTCTCTATGGTGTCTTCTGTTTTCTAAGATGAAGAGAAACTGGAATCTTTTAAATAGTTTACATAAATATTAAACAATGACGAGGATGAACCCCTACTCTGAGGTACTTCGCTAGGTGTGGATCTAACGCTGGATAGCTGACCACTAATCCGAATCAAAAAATACGATCACTTAATCAATGGGGTGAATACCTACACTGGTGCACTTCATCAACCGTCTGCCAGGCATACGAGCTCCTTTTTTGCTGTATGCTTCCCACCATGGGTCATTCTATAATTTGCAACATGAAGGAAATGTATGAAAATCGTATAGAAAACCCAGAATCTCTCCAGCATTCTTGTGGGCAAATGTGCGTTTTGTGAAGACAATCTCGTCGTATTCTTCAACTTAATGTAAAATAGAAGCTTATGGTTTTCTAAGAATGACTATCATTTTTTCATCAAGCATTTCCTAGAAATTGAACAACCTTCGGTGGTATGCGAAAAACTGGTCGGCTGGAGAAGAGAACCACTCCGAGGTTGAGAGACCATTGAACGTGATGTTCTAAGCTTCATAGCACGTCCAATGTCCATTAGAAGTCTCGTTAACAATTCCCCGGTACTTTCGCGCTGAAAGCTTACTCGCTTTTCTAATGGAGTTTTTCATTGAACTCTCTCTGGAGTTTTTTCTTAGGCATCTGGTGCAGTTTGTTTTTTAATCAACGACAAATTGGAAGAGTGTTCGAGCTACATGTGCTATTACTAAAGCACACTACTAGAGTGACACTATGAGCATTTATTTGAAGCAGAAACTGGTATTAAGTGATCATTGTAGTTAAATTCAATTCCTCTTTCAGTTAAATTCAATTATAGAGTAGAAGTAAAGGATAAAACGGGATGCTACGAGCGCTGCGCGAGACCCTAATTCAGGAAACTGCAACCGTTCAACATTTAGCAAATTTTCTTCTCTGGTGAAATTCTCGTATATCTCGAATAGTGTCGCATAACCACGACTGGTAAGGATTGCGATGGAGCATATGTAGACGTCCCTCGTGCTTCCCGGGAAGGAGCGATCCATAAAGAGCGGCCTTCATGGCAACCGCAAAAAGTTGCCCCGGATAGCGCACTTGTGAGTCTAATTCCTTCTTATGATTGATGTTTATCACCCTGGGCTGTGCTAGACATCTGCCAGCTAGACAGCTCAGATGGCTGTGCATGTCGGTGCGCTATCCGTCTCTCAATCGGCTCTTTCATGTAATGACAACATGAAGGAAATTGCTAGTATCCTGCGAAATTTTCTTCAAGAAATCGTAACAATCATGTGAAATTGTCCTGACCGTATTGAATCTCTTACAGATCTCTTGTAGCAAACTCTGTCGTTTGGGCTCAAGCACTAGTATACATACACTGCGCTGAAGAGAGGGCTGACCCATAAGACTTCCAATATAGTTAGGTGGAAACATAACTCATATAAGCAACTGGCTCTCTTAGTGAGATTTGAACAGTCGTAAGTAATCGAGTTAGTAAGAAGTTTCTTTGCAGTAAGTTGGTCATTCTGCTGTTTGCAAATTTTTAGCGCGAAAATAATAGAATAAAGTGTGCTAGGTCCCTCACAAAATGGTCTTAGGTGCCCGTCTTCAGTCGTCTTCTCATCGCTCTCATCGCCATCTCAGTTCTTTTCGTTCTCTCATCGTTCTCATCAAGCTTGGTATTGCCATTCAAATGCGAAATCCCTGACGAGAGGCGCAATACTTATCCAACTTAAAGGACGGCAAGTTCAATCGTGAAACGAACCCATCACCACACTTCGTCGGGAGCCTCCGTCCCCAATGCGTCCATCGTTCGGAGTCCATTCCAGTGTGCACTTGTTCCACCAATCGTTCGTCTTCACACGACGTTGCCTGTATCAGTATTTTGCTTTCGGCAAGTATTTCGATGCGTTAGGAAGATAGCTAGGGCGGAGTTGGGAAGCTCAGCTAAGTGTCAAGGTCGCCGGTTGTACTTCAGAGGCTCTGGCGCTGTGTTGATTGACGGTCCCGGAGCTTTTGACGCATGTTCGCTTATCCCTCATACAGCAAGCGCAGGGAGAACCGTTGGGTTAGTTGGGTCTACTTTAAGCTCCTTGTCGATCAGGTGGTCTGCACCGTTCCTGAAGGGTTCACATAGTCTCTTGCTTGATATCTAGCTCAATTTCCTTGTAATTTTAATTTTAATCAACAACTTTGGGTATTCTTGTCATTGCCAATAATTGCCAGCGAGGTTGTTAAGGTGGATCTTTCGATTTTTTTAATTAATTAATTTTTTAATTAATTTTAGTCGAAATTCGAAAAATTAATTAATTAAATTAATTTTTCGAATTTCGACTAATTCGTCATCGCCAGAGGCCTGAATGTGGTGCAAGGTTCTTAACATGCAATCTATAATACCACCAAGCGCCTTAGCCGCTCTAGCGGTTTTGACATAAACCTACGACCGAATGTGAAAAGTCTGGGAGGAGAAATAAACTCATAGATCCACCAGTCTTGTTGAGCTCAATCGCCCTCTACTAGTAGACCAGTAAGAGGGAATGAAAAACGTACCGTAACAACATGCCGTATAGTTAAAGTTCCTAGACGTACACGCCTAGTAACTGGTCGTACTACAGTTCGCTGTGTGATACAAAGGGAGAGAGTACAGTTGGACATGCACTCATTTTGGTTATTCATTATTATATTTTTCGTGAAAATCCAGAGCGCTTCTGATGCTTTCGTTGCGGTGACCTCTTCCTCTACGGCCAAAACCTTACAGTTCATGCTAAGTCATTCCCATCATGCACATCAACCCTGTGCTCACCAAGCGGACTACTTAACGATCCGCACCATTTTTCTAGCAATAGGTGCTCCCTCATGCGCGCAGCTAGATTCATTTCGTCCCACTGATATAGTTTGCGCTACAGGCGACACACACAATTTCATAGATTACTCCTGCCTTAGAGCAATCTCCCATATCTCCGTATGGAAATATATCGCAATTCTCCGAAGGGCACCGCTTATCATAAAGTCTGTTTCGAACCAGAATGCTCTTGAATTTGTCATTGGGAATATTTGCCAAAATGTGATCATTATGCAGCTGCGCATTTTCGATTGCTTTTCTGATAACAGCAGACACCTCGTGGGAAATGAAGGGGAGAACAAGAGGAAATCTTCCTTCGCGTGATCTTTAAGAGTGAAAAATCCTTCGATGTTGTGGAACGGGATAGCCATTGGAAATAGCTATATCAGAAGTTAACCCTTACCAGATGACGTGTTCGGCACGTTCCATGAATCCCCAGGCACGTTGGTAGACGTCTGGGTAATTTCCGCTATTTTCGCACCCCTTAATTTGCGCCTCGTAATTTTCCCCTACTTTCCACCCATTTTCGCCGATCGTAGCACTTAGCGGATTGTTTATATAGTATGACCTGAACTACCCCCAGGGCGGAAGTTTAGGGCCGCCTGGACGACATCCAAGAAAGCGGTAATTTGACTATAATATATCGATTTATGGCGATCGAGCCTTTAAAAACGAACGTCATATTCGTGTTCAACAACCTCGACTACCCCAAGGGTTGAAGTTCCCAGGCACGTAGATGACGTCTGAGTATTTTTCGCTTTTTTCGCGCCCCGTAATTTCTCCCCTATTTTTCCTTGATTCTATGACTAATTTATGACTCATCGCTTGGCGGATTATTATATAGTATGATAGTGGTTTTCTATACCACAGCTGCTAACTCATAGGACTCTATGATGCTTTTTTTTTTTAGCAGAAGATGCGGGTTCGAGTCCCGCCTGGCGCAAGAGTTTTGATCGCAACTAGACATCCATCTAACAACTCTATGATGCCTTTAGGAGATATTGAGGTCCAACAGGGGCTATAATTATTTTGAATGAAATTCTGATCTCTGGTTGTTATTTATAAAACCCCTCATTCCAGTTGTTACAAGTTAACCTCTTCACTGCCACAAAAGATCCGGATAGTATGACAAGAAAGAGAACTATTGACAAATGGCTCCTTGGGACTTCTGGAACAAGAGTGGTTTTCGTCGCCTCCCAAGAGTGCTCTTTTATTCGTCAGTAATGTCGTGCTGGCGTCAACTGCCATTCTTTTTCTACCCACATTCCCAAGTGTATGCGTGAAAAACACGGTATGCATCTGGAAGTACTTTGCTAGTCCTGAGGAGTGACCCTTTTCCAGGCTTGTTGCGGTTTTTGGCAATCATTACAATCCTCTAACGACTTGAGCATCGTTGAAGGCCATAATGCTCTCATAGAAATGCCTGGAGTCGCGTCCCGTCAGGAGGCGTTGTAAGGGGAGGGACTGTACAACTGTCTTTAGTTCATCCATACGAAAAAGGAAACATTCCATCCATTACGGGAGTCCTGCTGGAAATTATATTCTGCTTCTGCTGGAACTGCTGGAATTCTGTTGGAACTGCTGGAAATTATATTCAAAATCTTAGAATAGACAAATCTTCGAAATGTATACGGCCGTGGCTGCAAATTGCTAAAAGCTGTGATTTAAGCAATCGAGCATGCTACACCAGAATCTGGTATGGAATAATCGCGGCACTATCACTTCACAACTCCGAGGACAGAAACCCCCAACATAATATGGTCTTCACACAATTTTTTTGGTTGTTCACTGCCTTCAAATTTTTAAGCTGGACTGAAGATGGCATGTAGCATTTTCAACGGGCTTATCACTTGTATATGGGCTTAATTCAGGCCCTCCTCATCAATTTTATATGGATAAGCTGGTAGAAATCGCTATGGTTCCATGTTGATGCAAATAAAGTTTAGTATGTATGGTTCCGATGGGCGCGTGTAGCGCAGTCGGAGGAGGCGCGACTGTCGCGTGCACCCGATACCAGGTTCCTGGTTCGGATTTCCCGCCCAGGCCAACCAAGCCTTCCATCCCTCCGGGGTCGGTGAATTGGTACCAGACTTGTCTGGGAAGGATAGAGCGCTGACTTGTTCATCGGCTGGCCACCGCAAGTCATTGTATGGCCAAATACGCATTCATGTCGCCTCCACGACATCCCGTAGAAGTAGAATGCGCTGGCGCATCCCAGAAGGGATTGATTAACGCCGTCCTTTATCCTTTATCCTTATCCTTATGTATGGTTCCGAATCATGCCACTTTTTTGAAGTGAATATCTGCCGCCAATAAGTGGCCAACGGCAATCTACGATGCCCAGAAGGACATATCAATAGCCTTGAGTAGGTGATAAATACAGGGTGCGTAAAAAGTGTTGACGCTTTCAACGTAAACGTTAGAAATAACAACACATTATAAAATTTAATAAGTTTATATACGAAATGCCAACAATGATCTAGCGATCAGAATAGCATCACTTGTATTTTATATGGGCTTCTTTGCTGCGAATGCAAGGGCGAAGACGACGAGGAAAGGCATCGACGGTGCGCCGCAAGTAGCCCACGTCGACTCTGTTTCATACTTTGACCTTCAGTGACTTGACACTTTTCTGCATTCAACTTGCAACTCTTCAAGGACCTCCAAAGTGCTAATTCTGGCGGAAGACTCGCTGCAAGGGAGACGCATCGGGCCAGTATCATGGTTTGTGCATTCATCACAAGCGTCTCTCGTTTTTGTGGATACAAGAGTGAAGAAAAACCAGTAGAGCTATCTGTATTGATGTCCTAAAGAAGCAGCTGGTTCCTTGGGTTGGATTCCTATGTCGAGAGTAAGCCGTATGACTTCCAGCAAGATTAGACTCCTGCGCAGAGTCGAGGTTTGTTCAGTACTGGTGCCGCGCCAACTTGAAGGACTTCATTTCGGCAGAGGAATGACCTCTGCATAAACCGGATTTGAATCCGTTGAATTACTCTATACGGGAAGTTTTGGAGAACAAGGCTTGCGCTACTTCCCACAAAAGTATGAAGTCAGTGAAGGATGATCTGGTCAAAGCACAGAACGAAATCGACGTGGACCACTTGCGGCGCATGCCTTTCCTCGGCGTCTTCGCCCCTGCATTCGCAGCGAAGAAGTTCATATAAAATACAAGTGATGCTGTTCTGTTCGGTAGACCATTGTTGACATTTCGGATATAAACTTGTTAAATTTTATAGTGTGTTGTTATTTCTAACGTTTACGTTTAGTGCGTCAATACTTTTTACGCACTCTGTATTGCTCCAGGTTCTCTTGGTGCATAAGAGCAATATGCAGCTCCGTCAGATGCATCGCCATCGACCCCACTCTAAGCGCCTGAGATGCATGCCTTTCCAATTTCCATTTCTAACAGCACCCTTAACTGGAAATTGCTGTCCTCCTCCCACCCACCAGCAAACTTTTTGTCTGACCTTTTGATTATAGTATTGAGAGCATCGTAATGGAGACCATTTTCCATCATACCGATGCCTTAAGGTTCAAACTTGTCGATGAATTCTCGCAGGAACTCTGTCAAATTGAAATATGGAGCCTCCAATTTGATGCCTTATTGGCTGGTTTTCGCCGTTTAACGGCTCCTTCAGGTCTAAAAACATGTTTACATCATTGGTGGCAAAGCAATCGTACTGTCAGATGACATTACAACCAAAGCAACAGCTCTAGATTTATTAGTTATGTAAAAAACAATAAACAACAGCTATGAGCCGAGCAAGGCGTTGCCTTTATGTAACGTCTAGCAGTTGAAGTTACAGGCAGATGTGATACAAGGGCTCTGATATCACTAGTGGTAGAGATTCCACTCTCTTAAGGATATTTATTTATTTATTTATTCAAAGCGTAAGCATGATACTCACGCGTAAAACAAATGTGAAAAAGAAACGAACAAATTCTACCAAAAAAGGTCACAAAACAACAACAAAACATAGATAAGAGGCATTTGTAACTTGCTATGAACAGCTATGAACAGAGTTTTCTCAACAGCAATTTTTTAAAGACATGCATGGACAAGGACAGGAGATTTTCGTTTTCCGCAAGCAGGGAGTTGAGCTCTCGCAGCCCTCTATATGTCAAAAATGAAGATCTCATCTAGGCTTTTGCAAAGTGAACTTGCAAATGGAGCCTACTTCTTCTTGTTCTTACTACTTGACCTCCGAAAGAATGTGAAGGGCTTGTGCGAAGTTTGCCTGTGAGAATCTTGAGCAGCATTTTGAGGTCAGCTAACTTCCTTCTACACACCAAAGATTTTAGTCCAAGTATTCTATTTCTTTCTTTGCCGTCTGGTATTCGTGAATAATCTACTCCAAAGCATCTCATTGTGAGTTTCCTTGTAAAATTATTTTGAACGCTCTCCAACATATCAACGTCTTTTTCTGGACGGGGTTGAAAACCGTTGCACCAAATTCAACTACGGGTCGTACATATGTTTTGTAAGCAAGTAACAGCGTTTCAGGATTTTCGCTTTTTAAAACCTTGAAGAGATTATATGTACGACAATTAGCCATTTTGACCATGGCCTTGTAATGCATATCAAAATTAAGCTTTTTAGTTATTAAGAAACCTGGCCGAGTTAGCCTAGTGGTTAGTAGTGTAGTTTCATGCACAAAAGGTCACAGGTTCGACTCCCGGCTCCGGCACGCCATGCCCTGCAAAAATTGCAAAAATGGCAACGGTTCCAGCGTCAGGCCCAGGTTGACAGGTCGGCTGATGGAGAAACCTCGTCACAAAACCATGATCACAAGTCGCAATAGAATCAGTGTAAAGGCTAGGACGTCACCCGGAAGTGGCGCACAGAACCCCCGCCCGAGTTCTGTGGCCAGTATGCGAGGGCTACCGAGGGCCGAACGACCTCAGCTAAAGAAGCTAGTTCGACTGGGAACTCTGAATGTGGGAACGCTGACCGGAAGATCTAGGGAAGTGGCTGACCTGATGAAGCGCAGAAGGATACAAGTGCTGTGTCTGCAGGAAACGCAATGGAAAGGGGCGAAAGCCAGGGAGATCGGAGAAGGGGTCAAGCTGTACTACAACGGAGAGGACACGAAGAGGAACGGGGTAGGGATAGCTGTCGCGGAGTCCCTCAAGGATTCAGTAGCGGCTGTCCAAAGAATAAACGACCGCATCATGTCACTGCGGCTGGACACGAAGGAGGGTTACTGGACCATCATATCTGTCTACGCCCCGCAGACCGGATGCTCCGAGCACGACAAGGATGACTTCTACCTCTCGCTCGATGAAGCCATAAGGTCCGTTCCAAAAGGTGACTACCTCTCCATAGCAGGGGACATGAACGGGCATGTGGGGAGTGGCAGAAGAGGAGTGAAAAGGGTTCATGGAGGTAAAGGGATCGGCCTGATAAATCCAGATGGAGAACGAATTCTGGATCTGGCTATCGCCTACGACCTGGCTGTCTGTAGCACCTTCTTCGCGAAGAGGGAGAGCCAGAAGGTGACCTATACTAGCGGAGGAAGAAAGACGGAAGTCGACCACATCCTGGTTCGAAGGGCTGCCCTGAAAACAGTCCGGGATGTGAAGGTCATTCCGGGAGAAGGCACCACAGCATAGAGCCTTGGTAGCCGACCTTAGCATACCTCTACCCACCAGGCTCAAAGTGAGGACGGAACCCAGGGTCCGATGGTGGTGATTGCGGGTTCAGAGCGGAACAAACTACGAAGGGCAGTGCTCGAAACAGGCCTTCCAGATCCAGCTGGTCCCGTGAATGAGACCTGGAGGAAGGTAGCCCAAACAATCCTGAGATGTGTCCTGGGAGAAACAAAGGGAGGAACCAGAGGGGATAAATCGGCATGGTTCTGTAACGAAGAGGTGCAGGCTGCGGTGAAGAGGAAGAAGGAGGCCTACAAGCTGTGGCAGAAGACGAGGGCACCCGAGCATCTCACAGCCTAGAGGAAGCTGAAGAGGCTGGCAAAAACAGCTGTAGCGAAGGCAAAGAACGCGGAAATGGATGCCCTGTACGAGAAACTAGACGGGCCAGAGGGAGAGAAGTTCGCCATCCGCCAAGCCAAGGCGCGTCATAGAGGTAGCCTCGACATTCGAGTAGTGAAGACTGTGAAGACTGCTGACGGTAGGGGGTTACTGAAGCTGGTCGAGGTCAGAGAGAGATGGGAGGAGTACTTCAAGGAACTCCTGAACGAGGAGTTCTTTCGTTGGGAGGCCGAGGAAGAACAACCAACGGAAGGACCCATCCCACCCTAGACGCAAGAAGAGGTTCGCAAGGCCATAGGGAAGATGAAACACGGAAAGGCAGCAGGGCCTGACGGGGTGCCAGTAGAGGCTTGGAAGGTGCTCGGAGACCTCGTCAAGGCTGAGGGAGATGGTACCCATCTCCCAGGTGCAGTGGGCTTCATGCCTGAGATGTCCACCACAGACGCCATCTTCATCGCTCGTTGGGTGATGGAGAAATATCGGGAGAAACGAAAACCCTGCTACCTGGCGTTCCTGGACCTGGAGAAAGCCTACGACAGGTTAGCTCGGGCCGTAATCTGGAATGCCCTTCGAGGGAGAGGTACCCCGGAACGTCTGATCACAGTCGTAAGTGACATGTACGAGGGCTCGAAAACGGCGATACGAACTCCACACGGGGTGACAAGGAAAGTGGACATCACAGTGGGGTACACCAAGGTCGGCTCAGAGCCCGTTCCTCTTCCTCCTGACGCTTGACTCTATAGTGAACCACCTTGAGGAAGGCCCTCTCAGAACGATCCTCTACGCGGACGACATCGCCCTAGTAGCCGACAACCAGGAGAAGCTGGAGGAGAAGGTGCAGCTGTAGCAGAGAGCCCTCGCAGACAATGGTCTACGGCTGAACGTGAAGAAGACGAAGTTTATCAGCTCTGAGCAGTGCGCTGGATCGATCCTAGACTGCCAATGGGAAACGATCGAGAAGGTGGAAGAATTCCGCTACCTCGGAAGTGACCTATCCGAGGAAGGAAGTGTGGACCAGGCGGTCAGGGGACGGATAAACGCAGCCTGGCTCTAGTGGAGGGAGTCCACAGGGATCCTCTGCGACCGTAGATGCTCCAGGACGCTTAAAGGCAAGCTCTGTAGAACAGTTGTGAGACCTGCCCTCCTATACGGCAGTGAGTGCTGGGCCCTGGGTAAGGCGCAGGAGCGGCAACTGCACGCGGCGGAGATGAGGATGCTGAGGTGGGCATGTGGATGGATCCGTCGGGACACGATGCGAAACGAGGATGTTAGGGCAGTGATGACGACAGCCCCGATCGAGCTGAAGATGAGAGAGCAGCGCCTGAGGTGGTATGGACACGTCCTCAGAAGACCAGAGGATCACCCCACAAGGTTGGCCCTAGATTTCGAGGCACCCGGAAAGCGTCCGAGAGGAGCCCTAAGGAAAAGATGGAAGGACGTCATCAAGAGAGATCTCGCCGGAATCGGCGCCACGGCAGATGACGGACGCCCTTGATAGAATGAGGTGGCGACAGTTCACAAGAACAGCGGACCCTGCGACTGCGCGGGATTAAACGCTCAGGAGAAGAAGAAGAAGAAGTTATTAAGAAACCTAAGCCTCGGACATCATCAACCACCTTTAGATCAACATTTTCTAACTTAACAGGTATCCGTGTCGCGTTATTCGCTCCTAAAGGCAAGAAAGACGACTTCTCTGGTGCAAATGGCAGATCCCACTTGTTAGCCCAACTGCTTATGTAGTCAAGAGCTGCTTGCCCAGAGTGAGTGTCCTGGTCTTCCTTTATTATTTCGTATATTTTTACATCATCAGCCTACATTTTGCACGTCACCCCCAAGCTGGAGATTGTCTCTGGAACCTCGTAAGTGTATAGGAGAAACAGTAGAGGTGAGAGCACTCCGCCTTGTGGAACGCCAGTATGGGCGTTGAACACAGGGGAGAGTGCTCCTTCAACCCTCACCTGGCATGTCTTTCTCGTAAGGAAATTGCGCGTCCACTCCGTCATCTTTGGATGAATCCCGACAGTGTTCATTTTGAGCAATAGTTTATCTACGGGCACCTTATCGAAAGCCTTTGAAAAGTCTAGATATACCACGTCTACTCTATTTTTACTTTCCACAGCTTCAGTCCAGTCATTAAAGGACGTCAGCATGGATGTTTCTACAGACCTTCCTTGCAAAACGCCAAAATGATTATCAGAGATTATCTTGTGGTTTTCTAAATTAGCAGCGATATGTTTTTTGACGACTTTTTCGAAGGTCATAGCAAACACAGAAGTGATATATTTCCATATGACTACCAACCCATTCACAAGATCTACATCCAAACGTACATATGAAAATATGTAAAGCACAAATAGAGATGCACAGCTGTATTTTAACAATTTGATCGTTTTTATAAAGCTCATTGCTTTATTACAGTTTCCTATCATGTAATAATTGTATAGCATTTCTGTGTTTTTATTCAGTCATCTTTGTTTTAAGCAATAATTTCTGTGTTATATCCAATCTAGGTAAGTTTCCTACGAAGATTTCTTACCTTTCTGCAAAAATGGCGCACTGGCGAAGAGACAGCAGCTATTCTAAGTTTCGGTGTAAATGAGATTATGTTAAATTTGTTTATTGTCTTATATGTCTTTTTTAATCCCAATGTATTTTTGTTAGCTAAACCAACGAAGCGTGTGAGCAATGTATTATAGCTCTGTGCAGTTATGAACTGTAGTATGTCATCCACATACTTTGATGGTTTACGTGATTGGTTTTTTCTTAGAAATGCGCTTTTAGGGTTTTAAAATTCAAATATTCGCGTAGATAAATCAACCAGCAAAGCGCTAAAACTACTATCTTGTGGCTCCTTTGTTTTGAAGCGGAAACAGAAGAGTAAATACACATCAAGTGTTAAAATGAATAGGGGAGGGGTGGCATGTGGTTTGGACGTCGAGGGTAGTGCCGGTCAACACTTTAGGTGTCAGCTCCGAAGATTCCGGATGCCACAGTTGCCACCACGAAATCGTACCTTGACAAACATTTCTTGATTATTTATGTTAGCGTTGATGAGAAGCGTGGTAAATGGAGGTACGGCCACGGGTAGGGGGGGGCTACGTAAGGCCTAAACAGTAAAGATCAAAAGGTGCAAATGTTCAGGAATCTTAGAAAAAAGAGATCTAGGGCGTCACTTGGTGCTTGACTAGGATTGAGACGATTGCCTCGGAGGCATTACCTCGAAAAAAGATCAAATTTTCTAGGAGTGTGAGTTTGTCATTCATCTATTCCATTGTAATCTGAGGTGTTCAGGTATGTGATACTAAAAGGAATCATACACTTCCCACCCGAAACACTTACACCCGTTACCACACAGCACTACTCTCACGAGAAACGAACCTTTAAACGAAGTCGCGTTGGGCTCTCTAGTCTTGCTCCATAGGGATGACGTCTATGAGACTCAAAAGTGAATGGAATAACGAAAACGAGACGTTTAAGGAAACCTCACCTCTTCCATCCGCACATTAGTGCAAAATCAGTGAGCGTCTAGAGGTACAGACTGTCGAAGGTGGACATCGTATACCCTGCAAAACTTGGCTGTGTGAAACTTTTTCTGAATCATTTGAATTGATTCAGCGTTTGACTTTCTGTGCGAGAGTTCTCTGATATTGGTCTGGCATAAAGTATAAGCGTAAAGCTCAGGAAGCAGGTCAAGTTTCAAAAAATCTTAGTATGAAATTAGCTCTTGAAATTGCACGACTGACTATTTCAGTATTGTCTTCGCCGTAGTCGAGTTTACTGTTGTAAGTTATGTAATCCAAGACCCCTTATTTCAAAAACTATCACGAATGAATTAAGCACCATCACGAATCAAGGTAAAACTGAAGTAAGGGCTAGTTTTGTCAAGGCGTATTGTGGTCCTATCCTTAAGGCGCCTTTTATACTCCCGCCGCAGCGCAGTGCGTCAACTCGGGACGCGGCGCGACTGACCGCGCCGCGCCCCGAATCTGACGCTCCCCTGCGAGATTGCAGTCAGAAAGAGGAGCGTCAGCGACGCGCGGCAACGAGCTTCTGCTTACTATAATCCGTTCGCCAAAGATGACGAAGGAGACGGTCCGTGAGTCATTGGAGACCTAAAACTGAAAGAATTCGTCCAGCTGATCAGCTCAATGTATCTTATCAATGTTAGTGGTGGGATTCCTGTGGAGAGCGACGAATCCTCTCTTAAGGCTGGGGTCGAAGTCGTCTGCTCAATCTATGGTTGAAATTGGTGAGTGTGGAGTCGAATACCCTGCAATGCAAATGACACTAAACGACCCTTATTCCGCAACGTGTGCGGATCCAAAAGTAAAATTGCTGAAAGGTACTCATTGTCGAGGATCAATCAGATTTATCTCTCATATGGCCATTCCGTGCTCATTGTGCACTAAACATATTTTTAGCGTAGCAGGTGAAACTTCGGAAATGTCTACAGATCTCCATTCTCTTCCTGGATTGTGGTAGTTATGGGTGACTAAGGTCATGGTCACTGATTTCGCCAAACTCCAGCGTAATACGAAAAATGGCACCAGCACCCCAAATAACCCCCCTATGCGAAGTTCGCCCGAAATCGGTAATTATGACTTCGACAGCTTCAGTCACCCAAACCTACCGTAATCGGCCGAAATTTTAGAAACGGTGTCGGATTCGAGATGAGTACCCTAAATAACCCTCCTCCCCTCCCTTGGCCGATGTTCGGTCAAAAGATTGTCTTTCGGCCCCTTCTCGACATCTGGAAGTCCTGAAAGTACAACAGTGCCATTATTTTGCTATACCCTTTTTGGTTGGGGAACAAAAACAAAAAGCATTGCAAAATGATTCATCCCGAAGTGAAATCTACCACTCCACACCGGGTCCGCCGCGGCTGATCGCGCCGCGCCTTTCCATTCAGCGGCGCGATTCTCCGAATACCGTAACCCGAAATTCCGTCAAATGTGGTGTATTGAGGTGGCGGAGTATGAAAGCGATGCGGCGCCGCCGAGCGGCGCGAAAAATCGACAGCTATGTTAATCGTCACACCGCACCGCGCTGCGGCGTAATTATAAAAGGCGCGTAATGGAAATTTCCGTTGTCCTTTGCTTCGACTGTGAACGGAATTTATGAAGTCCTGAACTTTTGATCAAACCTTAGCTAGTGGCGAAAATTTTTGAGTCATCAGCGTGTACTAGCGACACTCAACGATTGTGATTAAAAAAGCTTATTGACGAACACAATGTAGGAACACAAGTGGGCCAACGCTCCCTGCGGCACACAACTAACGTGGACTACGGTCGTAGTGCACTGTCATTTGAAAGAAAGTGTGGAGAAGGGTCTGAAGAATTCAAGTCGGCTACCCTATATTGAAGCCTTTGTTTTGAAAAATGAAGTAAAATGCCTTCGCTGTCTAAGTAGCAGACTGAGTCAATGTTCCTTCGTCTATTTCTCTTTGCCAAACGGGGAGAATCGAAAAGCGAAATGCTAGAAAGAAAACAATTTTTGTGCATTAGGGCCCTCTCTTCAACAAAGTCCATAGTTCTTTCATATACTATGCGCTTCATAATTTTTAAAGTAGAAGTGGCTATAAAGTAGGCCTATATACGGTTGATACGATTTCTTCCACGTGTTTATCCTCTCAAAAATTGGAGCCCTCCTTTCCCGATGATGATTTCGGTAAGACGTTGTAGTTCTCTCTCGATACGTAGCGAAGTATCGTTTTGTCGTCTAAGTATCACTACGCGAAGGGCAGTCTTTTCGTGCAACAGTTCAATTGAATTAGCCGTCCACATATGCGCATGTACCGTAGATATACCTCCTCATGAGCACGGCGCCTTATTAAATAACGTCCATGGCCCACAGTGTAATAGTGTTATGTTGCATAACAGAACCCGCTGAAGAAGCTCCTTCTGTCCGTAGGCGTCTACGTCAAATTGGTTCTGCTTCGCCAACCTTTGAAGCTGCAAAATCGTCTAAGTTCGGCTTTCGACAAGTGCTGGCATGTCGACTGCAGGTATTCTAGCGTACATAGCTGTGTGAGACTCTATGCTGTCTTCCATTTTTTAAAATAAAGTCCGTTTGACGAAACGGAAAGCGGTTAGCAGTGTCAAGAATTTTCAGCCTTTATAGCTAGCAATCTTTCGAATTGCTAGCGGGAGAACGTTCTGTGTAAGAATCAACACAGAAAATGAGTTGAGTCGTCCAATAAACCAAACACGTCTAGAAAGCGAATTAGTTCAAAAACGACTGTGTTCTAACACCTCATCGCGCAAAAGTTATCACTAAATTTGGAGAAAATATTTGGTTGCGCCAAAATTAGTGTAGACTTTCCGACGATAATGTACTTTTTCAATACAAATACAAATCACCAGTCAGCCGAAGCAGCAGTTCTACCAAATTTTCAGCCTCGACTCCGTTTCTGCTGATGGCGTACATATAATCCGAAAAGTGCTACTGCTGAATCCGTTGAAATGGTGTAATCGAACACATTTTCCGGCACCGATTTCAGAAAAATGTCATCACGTGTACCAACTGTCGTTGATAGTCGAGCTGCTCGAGCGGGTGCCAGCAATTCTTTGGTCGTCCCTGTCGCGTGCCAGAGTGCTCCGATGGACCCTCCTCGTCCGAGGAACAAGAAGAAAGTCATATCGTTTGTCCAGGGCTTTCACGAAGAAATTCGACCAGAGCGTTGGTGGGCGTCTTGTGTTGTCTTGACATCCCGCGGAATCCATTCGGCCCGGCCCTCGTCCAGCGGGAGTCTGCAAAGCGCATTACGTGGCCGGCCCATCTAATGTTCGACGACGAGGCCCATTCCATGAAAGGAAGAAAAACGCTAACCAGGGAAGGGTCTCAGGCGTAGGTCTGAACGGGGGAAACGGATAGCACTGCGAGAATCTCCACCCTTCATATAGTAGAAAACATGTTTCGTTTTTGCTGAGTCCTGGAACAAAAAGATCAGGACTCCAGAATACCCCCCCCCCCCCTTAGCGAAGTTTGGGAGAAGAATTTTTTCCGACCTCTCCTCGACCTCTGGAGTCGTGAAAGTGTGTAGGAGATGTGTAGGAAGAAAGCTGATTTAAACCGCCTTGATGGCGGTTTAAACCAGCTTACTTCCTACACATCTACACATTTATTTCACTCTAAGTTCTCAAATAATTGTATACTTTGAGCTGTGCTTCAGTCACTTCTCTCACTTTTTGTATTATACAACGTTTTGTGTTTTTCAACGAATGTTAAACCTTTCAGCAGGTACGGGTGACTAGGGCTGCCGAGGTCATTCTGCCCAAACTTCTCCCAGTGGGTTATTTGGGATGCTGATCACGAATCTGACATTCGATTTTGAAATTTCGGTTGGTTACGGTGAATTACGGCAGGTGCGGGTGACTAGTGCTGTCGAGGTCATGGGGTGCTAATCACGAATCTGACTCTTTTGACAATTTTACGTGAAACAAATGTGTGGGAGATGTGTAGGAAGCAAACTGGTGAAGGAGACAAGGTTATGAAAAAATGCAAAAACACTACATAGCACGGGAGTCGAACATCTGGTCCATCACTGTTGAAGCATCCCCTACCCTGCTGAGCCACCAACTCGCTTGCCGCTGAGCCTTTCGCCGCGTCCCATACAACAGCGCTCGCACGCATGAACATGCTGACGGTGTGCTACTGTACCCCGCCTTCGAAGGCCCGTTGCTCTTTTAATTCAAGGACTCAGCAAAAACGAAACAGATTTTTCACCATATGAAGGGTGGAGATTCTCGCAGTACTATCCATTTCCCCCGTTCAGATTTACACCTGAGACCCTTCCCTGGTAAGTACCATTCCACAAGGCCGAATTGCTGTTCCGAAAAGGCTTAGCTGGAAGGGATTTAGAAGAAGGCCACATATAACAAGTTTCGAGCACTTTCGCTTCACCTCAGAGAGATCCCTTTGCACCAGTAGATCCTTATTAATTAGGAAGTGGGCAACATTAGAGGCAAAGGGGATGCTGAGCTCTTTAATCGCTTGTGTAACTAATACATATGACTTGTATCACTTGTCGTCTCGCTGATCACCGAGTTGCTTGAGCAGGCGCCAGCAGCGTCTCTATTTGTCCCTGTCGAGCGCCAAAATGCTCCAGTGGATCCTCCTTGCTCGAGGGACACGAGTAGAGCCTCGTTCAAGCTTCACGAAGACCAACGCATTGGTGAGCGCCCAGGTGTTCCTTTAACATCCCGCAGAATAAAGGTGTCTACAGCTCTCGTCCGCATTGTGAGCCTTCCCACCTAAGTTTCTGGGCTCATGCGACAGCGTCTCTTACCTTCGAACGTCTCTCACTTGTTTGAGTCGTGTCAATCCGATCCCTAGTTTCTCCGCTGCGTAACGCTGATTGTGTTTGCATGCCGCTCTCATAGAGCTTCTCTGAGGCGTATGTTAGCGCAGTGAAGTCGAATAGTCGGGTACGAAGCCGGATGTTGCCTTCTTCACAACTTCTTTGACGCTCTTGAAAGTTTCCTCGGCCCAGTTCCCGCTCTAGGTCGTTGGCCATGTTGAAAGTGCGACCTAGATATACGTAGCTGGAGTATTCGGAGAAGTTCGTTCCATTGAACGAGAGTGGGGCATCGGAAACTCGTCCGTTCCTCATGAACATTGTCTCGGTAAGATTCAGCTGCAGCCCAACGTTCCCACATGCACGACCCAAGTCGGACAGCATTCGCTCCGCCTATCTAATTTTCGGTAAGCACGATGTCGTCAGGGAAGCGTGGGTGGTGCAGACGCCGTTCGTCAGTCTTCACTCCCTACTCCTCCTATATTAGGTCGCACATGACGTTTTCCAGAGTGGTGCTGAAGAGCTTCGCGGATATGGTATCTCTTGCCCAACCCCTCTCTTCACGTCGACGACAATGCCGTTGTAGAGTGGTGGAATCTTGGTCGTGACTATGCTGTGTACCTCTTGTAGTGCTCTGAACGAAATTCATAGGAGGAATGGAGCTGCGCGAGTAGCTTTCGATTTCTGGGACAGGGTCACTGCAACAGTGTCAGAAGCTCCCTGAGTTTCAGCTTCATAACGTTTGACCTAATGCTGTTGTCTGCCGAAAAAGGTCACACCGGGGAAAACAATGCAGAGCCCGATGATACGAAAGATGGTCGAAAACAGCGTCCAGGACATTTAGTCGTTCTCGGGAGAGAATATTAACTACACGATGTATGTAATGTGCTCGCGTTCCATAAAAGTTTACTGATTTCCTGAAGCGATATCGAATGCTTCTGCTGTCAAATTATCTAAATCTGGTATCTGCCGTTGTCGCGCAGATTGTGGTAACGTGTGTTTTTTCTCGTCTCACCATCAGTTAGATAACTTCTAAAATGTTGAGAGCTCCATGAACATTCCTCTCCTTCAAAATATTTTCCATTTTTTGTCGCTTAAGCCTTCCATTGATGTGATGAAGAACCACTTGTATACCACGAGCTCCATGGATAAGAAGTGAGTGGGAAATGTACGAACCTAGACGATTATTCCTATTCAGACTTCGACAGCACCTATTCAAGTTGCCAAGGAGGTGCAAGTTTGGGAGGTGGAGTCCACTTTCAATTTACCCCATATGATCTGAAAACTGACCGTCGTTGACATGTCTTCTGAACCTGAACTTCTGAAAAGGAACACACTAAGTGCAGATACATGTATGTATGCATTTGAGCGTACATACTATTTTAACCCCAGGAGAAGATCCGAACCTGCTTTGGCTTTGATGAAGTTGCCAAGTGTGAGAGGGTTCAGTGTAGAACCCTTTCCCCTCTCGAGAATTGCGCTCTCAAGAAATAATGCGGTTTAGAAACTCCCATTGCTACTTGGTGTTCCTATCAGGTATTGCTGACGTTGTGGTTGTCAACAAGGTTAGTGGTTGACGAGTCCATAGCGTCATGACGACTACACCCATGCGGGAGAAGATCTGAAAATCGATCTCAAGCACTCCACTCTTGTCATTGCTGCTCACACATTTGTTTGTTCCTTTAATATTTTGGAATTCCACTCCTGCATAAGAGTACCCATGATATTTTTATTAGCCGCAATGGCTTGGTTCTCCTAAGCAACACTTTCATTCGTTCTCAATTCTGACGCAGATTTATTAATCAGGTAATTCCATTTGGTCTCCTCTCCCAGTCACCCGAGAACATTCCTTCCTCAAAGAGTGAATAGTCCGACGTGTCCAATTTCTCACGAACACATCAGCTCTGTCTTTGCCAGATTGACGTGTTTGCACTTTGATAATGCTGTTGCCATTCAGGCATGTAATCCTAGCTGAAATATGCTGTTTCGGGAGAAAAGCTTAAAAACCAGCTCCTATAGCGATTAGTATTATAGCAACTTGACATTTTCTTTTCTTTTTGTATTAGGATGTCTGGAAGGAAAGGCTGGTTTTTAGCCATCCTACTCAAAGAAAAGTTCCTCCGCTTAAAATCCTTACAGGCGTCATAAAAGCACGGAATCTAGAAACTCTTGCCGGAAACATCTACAATACCATTTATTTAGCTTGCGTTCAGGAAATAAGTTTAAAAAATGAGAGATAAGGAAATCATTCAGAGATTGTTGTTCCTATTTATGTCTTGTATCTAGAGCACTTTCCGGAAGCGAGACTACAGGCTGGAAAAATAATGCTAATGGCAATGGCAGGGTTTTCAAGGTTTTGGAATGCTAATTCCTCAGCAGCACAGTTTGTTCAATTTCCGTCACTTCGTTTGCGGGATGTGTGGCTGCGCGAGCTCTTCAAGTATTGTTGAGTGTTTTGCCTACACTGCTTATGGACACCTGCTATAATACTGGGTTGTCGGAAAAGGGCTGTTGTTTTTGCTCGAAAGGAAACGTTATTATAAGAACAGAAGGACGAAGCCTTATTATACGAGGCAATTAACATTTTGTCAGTGACATTTCGCAAGCCTGCTCGCAGAGAAAGGACGCCTTTGTAGAAGAGCTCCGCTGTCTGCGACTCGAAGAAGTTGGCCACACCCTCATTTTCACCTCCTCGCGGTGTTTCGAAATTTTCTCTGCCAGTGAGTGCTGCATCGCACGGAAGAGAAGGTGGTAGTCTGATGGCGCGAAGTTTGGGCTATAGGCAGAAGTTCCCAGCCCAACTTCTCAATTTCTGTTGCGTGATTTTTGTCGCATGCCGTCGGGTGTTATCGCGGAGGAAGTTCACGCTTGCTGTGTTCAGTCGTTGTTGACGAAGTGATTGGTCTTCGAGGTTCAGATGAACTTTGTTGAGGTCGGCCGTAACAATATGGCTTGGATCCAGCACCTCAAAATTCACAAGACCTTCAATGTTCCACCAAACCCAAAGTATAGCTTTTCCGTGAATGCCAGATTTTGCTGTCGTTTTCGATATCTCGCCGAGGCCCAACTATTGCCGCGTTCTAGTTGTGTTGTCATATTAGGTCCATTATCGATGTGACGATAGCATCGTGGAAACTGCCGCTCTCGGCTTTGCGGAAAAGAATTTCAGCGATGACGACTGCTACCTTGTATACGCCGCTGAGATGCTGTGGCACCCATTTTCCACACCAAATTGAGCTACCAGATAGATGCAAATGACCAATAATGGTAATGATGACAGCCTATTTATTTGCGAGTTCATATCTAGCTTTTGTTAAGTTCGACTCGACAGCTTGCTTTAATGCCTCGTTATCCACAACCTGAGGGCGCCTTTGTTAACGTTTTTCCTCTTCAAGGCTCTCATCTCCGTCTCGAAAACGTTGAAACCTTCTTTGGCACTGACGTTATGATAGAACTTCGCTACCAGATACTTCAGACAAGATGCGATGGGATTCTTCCTTGCTTGGAGATGTACAGCAAGCAAACCCGCACTCGGTATTTTTGCTCGATCATTATTAATCTATTCATTTGTTCTCGAAGAATCAACGAAACGGAACGAAGCTAGGTCAGAGGATGGCTATTACAACGCGTCTTAAATAAATGCAATCACATGGGCTAGGAATTATTATCACTCGGAGTAGAAAATAGCGGATCGAAAGCAGGCGACATTACTTTTGCGATAACCTATTACACAGTAGCGATTTGGGGTTAATTTTCATGACAGGCTTCTTCTGTCTTGTGGTCGTCTACATTTGGACCCGATGTAAGGTGCGCTAAGGGAATAACGGAATTGTAGGTGCTTCTTTTTCTTGCATAGGACCCTTCCTTCATATGAGCGAGGAGCTTTGCAAAAGACAGAATTATGAAGCCTTCTAGGAATTATGAAGCTTTTAAAAAATTTCTGAGATTACATCTGAATCCATATCTTGCTGATGCCTTAGACGTTGTCCATCATTTGCTTTTTCACGTGTGTGGATTGCATTTCTGTTTCTCATTTGGTGACTCTTCTATTATACAAATTGCGCACAATTATTCTTTTATGTATGTACTCGTATGAAGAAGCAATAAAAATAAATAAAATAACAAGTCAGATACATAGCGGGGATCACTTACCTCGTCGTACTGTGTCAATTGGGTGCTTCTGATCAGACCACCGAGGGAGCTTGGCTATGAAGGTGTCCGTCCAGAACAAGGAGGAAATCACATTGTCGATACTCCATATCCGGAAAATCATCGAAAAGCGAAAAATCCCAAATTCGAGGGTCTTCTGGGAAAAATCGCTGATATCCGTGTCAGTCGCTCATCAGTGCATCGAATAGCCAGAAAGAAGCATGGACTCAAGCCCTACAAGTTTCATAAAGTCCAGCTGCTGACAAGAGTAAGTGCGAACGGCCCCATTGACGTCGCCATTTCAAGCTGAGGGCCGCAGGCCGCGGGTGGGAGCGAACAGTGTTCACGGACGAGAACCTGTTCACTGTGGAGCTGAATTTTTACTCCTTCGTCCACCAAAACGGCAGCGACCCCCTGGTTTTTGTGGACGAAGGAGTAAAAATAGATCAAGATGTGTACTGATGGGACATCTTCGGGGCTGTGGTACTTTTTTGGTCCTAGAAGCACTTCAACAACGCGCAGTGGACGCTTCAACAAGACTCAATCCCTGAACGAAGGGCGAAAAGCACGGAGAAGGACAGGGTCCGTGCCAAGCGCCACCACACCCGGAGGCCCAGAATGAATCCTTGCGTTGGGAGTGGGAACGACTGTCTCCAGATGACCTGCGGCCTATGGACAAAAACTCTACCATACATTTTGAGCTCTATGTTCGCGCCAAGAGGGCCACTTCGAATCCGGACTAATACAGTATTGCCTAGTGTCTGCATCGTTGTTATTTACATGTATGTGTTGATTTGCAAAGTTGTTTCACAGTTAGGTTAAAAAAAACTTCATCACGTTATTTTGGAACACCCTGTAAATTATCTGTTCGTAAAAATGCCATAATTAAATTAAGTTAATATCTTAATTGTTCTCCATAAACTACCAATGTGCACGTTTTCGACTGAGTTTCTCAAGATAGCTTTCATTTACTTATTTATTTATTTAAAGACGCGAGCTACAGTCACATGCGTAAACATTCAATAAAAATGATGAGGGTAAAACAGTGTTATAGAACAGCAGATAAAACTATTGCAGAAACACAGACCATTAAAACATGCCATTAATACATCTAACTTCCTATGTTGCTACGAGATAGTAAGGTCTTAAGAACTTGAACAGAGTAACCCAGGACGCGCTCATCGTTGTTCAGTAACGAGTTTAGCTCCTTAATGCTCCTGTATGTAAGGAAATTTGCCCTAACCCTGGACCTAGCCATGGGAACTCGCAGTCCGAGCTTTCCTCTTACGGTTCTAGTCAGCGGAACACCAAAAAAGTCGATTGGCCATATTGATAGCTTACAGAAAGAATTTTGATCATCATCAGAAGATCAGCTTTTCTCCTCCTGTTAAAGAGAGAAGACAGTCCGAGAAGTTCGATCTTTCCGCACCACAGGGGACGTGAGCGTACTTTAGCTCAAAACATCGCATTACTAGCTTACGTATAAAGCTGTTTTGAACTCCTTCTTTCCTCTTGACCGGGTTAAATACAGTCACTCCACTTTCAACTATGGGACGTACATAAGTCTTATATGCTCGCAAATATATTTGAGGATCTCTTGTTCGTAGGACTTTGAATAAGTTGTAGATCTGGTAATTTGCTTTCTTTACAATGCTTCTGTAGTGACTATCAAAACTGAGGTCAGCCGTTACTATGAAACCTAAGTCTCGCACTTCTTTCACTGGTTTTAAAAGTAAACCTCTTAACTTGTATTGCGAGTCTGTACACATGTTTCTGGACCCAACGATCATGTAGTTCGTTTTTTCAATCGCTAGGGGGAGATTCCATTTTTCCGCCCAACTATCAATGTAATCAATTGCTTCTTGAACAGCAAAGAAATCCTCGGGTTTTTCAAGGGTTTTATAAATTTTGATATCATCCGCATACATTTTTGTGACCACTCCAAATCTGGAAATAGCTTCCGGTAACTCAAACAGGTACAATAAGAACAACAAGGGGGATAAGACTCCTCCTTGCGGAACCCGACTGTACGTCGGAAATACTTTGGAATATCGGTCCAACAAACGAATCTGATATGTTCTACCCGTAAGAAAGTCTTGTAGCCAGTTTATTAACATGGGAGGTAGGCCGACTACTTCTAGTTTTTGCAGCAGCTTCCTAATTAGAACTTTGTCAAAGGCTTTAGCAAAATCAAAGTAGATTATATCCGTTTGTTTTTTCAATTCCACAGCGCGGGTCCAGTCGTTTACTGATGTGAGGACGGCAGCTTCAACGGATCTACCTTTTAAAAACCCAAATTGGGACCCAGACACAACTAAATTTTTGATGAAATTGAGTGGAACTAGGTCAGGGGTTGTAGAAGTAGATTTAGGCCATTTTTTAAGAACTTTTGCAATTTCTTCTCTATAAAACCAGACCGAGGATTCCATTCTCGGAAAGGAGGCTAAAGCGTTGATTTCATCTCCTGACATTCCTGAACACAGCTCGTCCGACTTGAATACTTTTTGGAACTCTTCGGCTAATAAATTTGCCATATCATACTGAGTGGACACAGATTCGCCATTTTCCTTCATTACACAGGAAATCCTAGTTGCCTGCTTACTTTTAGAGTTTATATATCTATAAAAGGCTGTCTTGTTACTGGAATTAACCATTTTCCTCTCAAGATGTGCATTGTATCGAAAAAGAGCTTTTTCCAACCTCTTACTCACTATCTTGAATAGGTCGCAGACCTCCTCATCTCCAGTCCTGCATGCTTTACTCCACAACAGCGACCTACGGTTGCTCATTTTTCTAAGATAAGTTGGGAGGTTTTTCTCATTTGCCGGAACCTTGCGCATTGGAACGTACATTTCTATAACATGATGGAGTATAGAAAGAAAGATTTCATATAGGTCATTCACAGAATAACCATTTCCGAAAATGCCAATCCAATCAACATTTATCAAGTGTTCTTTTATACTTTCGTAATCCGCAGATTTAAAGTCCCTTGTCCACTGTGATGCTTTGTAAGTGAGTTCTATATTCAAATAAAACGAGACAACGGCATGATCGCTGTTGCCAATAGGTGGTCCTACTTTCACTTCAGTGACGAACTTTGGTTTGTTACATCAAACCAGATCAAGTATTGAATTACCTCTAGTGGGGGTCTTTACATATTGTTCGAGTTCATGTGCTTCAAAGGTATTGTAAAAGGTTCTTGATAATGCACTGATGTTTTGGCACATCAGATCCGGAAGATTGAAATCTCCTAACACAAGATTCGGCATAGTTCCGGTTGAGAAGTCGCTTATGGCTTTAAGCAATTGCCTGGATCCGCTTAAACTGCAACTAGGGGCCCTATACACACCTATGATTCGGAAGAATGCTGAAGTGTTCACAATATCGCAGACCAAGATCTCATAGGAGTCTTTTACAGATTCCTGAAAAATTACGTTGTACGAGAAATGTTTCTTAAGAAGCAGTATGATGCCTCCACCCTTTTTATGACTTCTGTCGCACCTAATACCGGTATATTGACTGCTGGCTATTCCCAGTAGAGGAGTTAACTCGTTCTGCGAGTTCAGTCATGACTCAGCTAAAGCAAAAAGATCATAATTGTTATGGCAAAGATTTATTACAAGGGAGCTACTATTTTTGGCGAGCGATCGAACATTAGTTAACGCGCACGATATTCTGGAAGTTCGCGTGTGACGACTCAGCAGTTTTCCGAGAAACTGCTGAGCCTAGAGGAGGCAACGGTGGTGTTCAGATTGGTGGAGGGTTCCGGTGACCGTGCACCACCGAACGCAGAAATTGCTTCGCCAGTGTCATGATGCACCGTTCCTCCACCACCTGGCCGACCCTCTGACCTGCGCTGTCTCTCCTCTAACGGGAGGGAGGCCCGCAAGAAGATACCTCCGTTTGGAGGGAAGAAGCGCAAATACGGGGCCCGCTTTACCGCCTGCTTTTGGAAGTTGCTTGCGGAAGTACATCCTTAGTTAGCCTTGGGTGTCTCTGATCAAGTTTTCCCATACGATAAACAGTTGTGGCTCTACATTCTACATTTAAATAATCGAGTAAATGACTCACACATGCGTAGTCATGAGCTATCCTTTGAGCAGCTGTAGGAGCTAGAGATTCCGGGACACATTCCAATACAATCGAACGAGACATTTCACGATCTTCCATGACGGAAACTGCTGGGCTAGAAGTTACAACACTATACTTATCAGCAGGCTTCGAACTTTCCAAGGCACTAATTTTTTGCTTCAAAATAAAATTCTCTTCCCTGAGCAAGCGTAAGGCGCCTTTTATACTTGCGCCGCCCCGCGGCGCGGCGTGATGGTCGGCATGGCTATCGATTTTTCGCGCCGCGAGGCGGCGACGCATCGCTTTTATACTCCGCCGCCGCAAAACACCACACTTGACGGAATTTTGGGTTACGGTATTCGGCGAACCGCGCCGCTGAGGGGAAGGGCGCGGCGCGGCGCGATCAGCCGCGGCAGACTCGGTGTAGGGTGGGAGATTTCACCGTTTCGACCAAACTTCTCCTATTGGGAAGGAGGAGGGGGTATTTAGGGTGCTGATCACGAGTCTGACATCGTTTTTTGAAGTGACAGACGATTACTAGGTTTGCATGATTAGGGAGTTTTGCGAAACGGTGACCATGTCCTTAGCTCGTACCTTCCGTAGCCTAGGAAGAGAATGGAGATATAGACAGAGACATTCACGAAGATTCATATACCACGCCAAAGATATGCTTAGTGCACAGCGACCCCAGAATGGCCATATGAGAAAGAATTTTGAGTGATTCTCGACGATGAGTACCTTCCAGCAGTTTTACATTTGGACCCGCACATATCGCAAAATAAAGAGTGGTTTAAAGCCGTTTGCATTGCAGGGGATTCGACTCAATACCACACTCACCAGTTTCAACCGTAGGTTGAGCGAACGACTTCGACTCCAGGCTTAAGAGAGGATTCGTCGCTTCCCATAGGAATCCCACGAAAAACATTGACAAGATGCATTGCGCTGATCAGCCAGACGAATCCTTTCTGTTTCGCTCCCTCAATGACTCATGGACCGTTTCCGGAGCACAGGCCATAGTGCGCAGAAGCTCGTGGCCGCGCGTCGCTGACGCTCCCCTTTCTAACTGCAATCGCGCAGCGGCGCGACTGGCCGCGCCGCTCCCCAAATTGACGCGCCGCGCCGCGGCGGGAGTATAAAAGGCGCCTAACTCCGCGACCAGCTCGGCGTTTCGTTGATCGGCATCCTTGACCACATCGCTGGTTTCCACCAACACGTCGAGCACCAACTTCAAATACTTCGGCGCACGACCATTCTTAACCAGAGCTTGTAGTCGCTCCACCGCGCTTCTTTCTCAATCAGCCATCGCCACATCTTGAGATCCTATCGTGGTACCTTGAGCTGGAAGAGGCATGCCCACAGAAGGAGTCGCCATGATCATCGATGTGTTCGATCAAGAAGCTTTTAAACAAGTTTTTTTTCTGGTTCTTTACAGTTACGCTTCATTAACGCAGCGTTAAACGCGAAGGAGAAATATCAATCAATTCTTGTGCTACGTTTTCACCACATGTCGTATTTCACAACAATGAAAAATTTAACCAGCATGATACGTTCTAAAGGTACGCGCAGACAGGCTCGGCAGATCATCGTACCTCCCAATCAGCAAATTAGAATCCTTGAGGATCCTGTACGTTAAGAAGTCTGACCTAACTCGCGTCCTTGCTATCGAGATTCTAAGTTTGAGCTTCCCTCTTACGGATCTCGTTAGCATCCCATCAACGAATTCTAGTGCGTTGATGTTAAGCTTATTGGCAAGGATTTTGTACATCATCAGAAGGTCAGCGGTTCTCCTTCTATTTCTCAGTGAGGAAAGTCAAAAAACAACGATCGTTGACTGTCGTGAGGTATTTGGTTGTAGTCCATTGAATAACATCTCATCATAAGTTTCCTGGTGAAGTTGTTTTGAACACTTTCCAAAAGGTCGGCATTCTTCTTCTTCGTTCGATTGAACACTGTAGTCCCTGATTCCACGATCGGTCGCACATATGTTTTATAAGCACGTATATAGACTTCAGGGAGTTTGAATTTCAAGACCTTTAGAGATTGTAGATGCGATAATTGGCCTTTTTCACCAAAACTGCAATATTGAGAAAAACATAGATCACTGGTAATATTGTATCCTAAATCTCGAGCTTCGTTCACTCTGTTGAGTGGCTCCCCATTAATTCTGTGTGTCGGCAATTCTGTATGCGTTTGGCTTCTGGGTCCAATCATCGTATGAAGTTCTCAGTCTACAGATTTTTCCTCAAGAAGCGCTTGCTATATGGCAGTTTGGCATCTTATGGTGGTTTGGAATCCTAGCACGTGAAGGTCTTCTTCTTCAGTGTTTATCTCACTTCGTCGCGGGATCCGCTCTTCTGGTGTCGTGATGCCATCATTCCCGATCCTGCGCTTGATCATGGTGGATGCCAATTACTTTCATGTCCATGTGTAACGTATCGGACCAGCGCTGCTTCGGACGCCCTCTAGGCCGCTTTCCTGACTTTTTCATCTCAAGGCCCATCTTCCGGACGCTGTCTTCTTTTCCACGCAGAACATGGGCGTACCATCGCAAGCGAGCTTCGCGCATCTCGTCAGCTGTCTTGTTAGCACGTAAATGTCCTTTGAGCGTAATTAGAGGAGACGTCTCTCGCTAATGAGTATCCCCTGCCGCTTTCAGAAAAACCGCGGTCAGAAAAAAAGCGACGAAAATGACTTTTACGGCAGTAGGTTGACCTCATGGAGATGACCACGGTGGCTTGTGAATTTTCTAAAAAGAATGAATACCAAGTTGGCTACAGCAAAAGAGCAGAAAGAACGCGACGTGTCTCTAATCTTTCTGGTAGATATTGTAGATCTTGCGATGTGAATGTTGCCATTCTGTTAGATACCAACCAGGAAAGCTGTGAGGCAGGAGTACAAATCCTATCAGATTCGTGTTTTCACTGTGGTGTACTCATCGTCTGCACATCATGTAGTCCAATACTATTTTTTAAGCCAAACTGGGAAGGATCGAAACTTGGGTGGCGTCAGAATTGGTCGGATATCGAATAACATTGGAAAAGACTACTGCAATTTGTCCGCGTACATGCCATTTGCAGCTTCAAATTCACCACCTACCCCCCTCCCCCCACTTTTCTCGCTTTTGCATTCTGGGAAGAACGTCCCCTGGAAGAGATCAGCCAGACGGAGCGCTGTGCACATATTCGGCTTCATAAAAGCGGCCATGTCTAGTGTTTGATGGCATGGGACAACGGAGAGGAGGAGGCAAGAAGTCTTGCATCGACTGCATAATCCTTCGGTGTCGCAAATCACGCAGACGTCGCCTGCACTAAAAACAGTGACAGATTGCTTGCTGCCGCATGCATGCCACCTGATATATGGAAGGACATTCCCCTAACTCTTTGTAACGCAATTCCTAAGCGCTCTGATCCAGTAGAACAGCCGGATTGGAATGCGAACGTGACATTCGCTGTTCCTCGCACCTCCTTAAGGAAACGTCAGCATTGGACGAATGTCTGCGCAGCCGAGATATTCATTTCTCTTGGAATTCTCTCTCTGTATTAACAATTCTCTTTTTCATCGATCTGCGTCGATCACTACTGCCTTTCTGTTGCACTAAATACTTTATTACGTCATCCATACAAGAAAGTCGACTTAATGAACGAGGCAGTGGGAGCATTTCTGAGATATGTGGCGTTGTAACGCAGACGAGTTGGGGCCTTGTATGTCTTTTACATCTGCGCTGCACCGTTTAGGGGCGCTGAATACACAACTGAAGACAAGTGCAGTGGCGAAGAGCATTCCTACTCGGTCAACAGAAGGCGCGTGATCGAGCTCCGTCTAACGCTAGAGTTTTGGCAGCAACAAAACACTGTAATAAATAAGCATAAATAAATAAATAAATAAATAAATAACGGCGTTAGTTAACCAATATTTGAGATGCGCCACGCATTCTCTTTCGGGTTATTGTGAACACTATTTGAATGCGCATTTTGGCGTACATTGTGTCTTGCGATTGTGTCCTTCGACTTGTCTTTGTCTGCGACGAGTAGCACAAAGGATAAAGCTAAAAGCGACGGCGTTAACCAGTCCCTTTTGGGATGCGCTGCGTATTCTACTGCTAGATGTCGTGGAGACAGTTTGAATGCGATGTTGGCCTGTGCAATGATTTGCGGTGGGCAGACAGTGGACAAATCAGTGGTTTACCCTTCCCAGATAAGTCCGACTCTGGATGTTTGGTTGGCCTGTGCGGGAAATTCGAACGAAGAACCTGGTGTCGGGTGCACGTGACAGCCAGGCTCTGCTCCGACTGCGCTACAGACGTACTAACAGAAGAATCAGAAACAGTAAATAAACTAGCGAATTCCAGCATGGATGGTGATTTCTGGATCACAGACGTGAGAAATTAATCAGTGTTGTTGTGGTGGGAGCGCAATCGGAGGGACGCAGCACCGCTAATAGAGTCTCTTCGCCAAACCTTTCTGAATACAACTGTTCACCAACTCTGTTCTAATGGCACGTCAATGCGTTTCTACAGAATACTCCGGCGTGCACTGCACTATAAGTTCTGCCACTGAAGTAATCCCCAGAAAGGATTCCATTTTTTAACTTAATTTAACTTAATCAATTAAGGGAAAATGAAGGAGAGAGTTCTAATGTCTATTTGAAAACTGCCACCTTTCTTAATGTTTTATTTTAAAATCAGTTGTAACGCCGGGGTGTTTCACCCGGGGGCTGGATGTCTAGGGGTGTGGCCTGAACCGGACAGGGAAATCGATTTATTGGCTTCTTATGGCACCAGCAGGGGTCGGTCCGTCCGCCTCTGCTGTGCCCGCGCTCCTCTCTGACCCGGCCGCTCGCCAGGTACCACCGAGACCAGAATCGCTCCGAGCCAACCGCTCGCGACCTTGACACCAGTGCAGACTGCCGGCGCGCCCGGGCTCCCTTTATATGGAGTTGCGCGCGGGGAGGGCCGGCCCCTAAGTGGACACGCGCCGCCCCCTGCCTCCGAACGGCCAGCGCTGGGCACAGGCGAGGCGGACGGCGATCGATCGATCCCGCCGCTGGGAAAATACAGATACAATGGAATAATGAACAGAAACAATAACATAACAATACAAACAACCTACAAATACACAATTACACAACAAAGATCACTACAGCGAGGCCTCGCGCCTCTCCCATCCTTCACATGCCGCCCCTTAAGGCTGGATCGTCCCGATTCAGCACTACCGACGATCCCTCTCGCGACTGCGTCTGTGGGCTCGAGGCCCATCCTGTGCTCGCGCGTGGTCGTCGCAATGATCCTTGCGTCCGTTGGAAGTCCTCCTTTTCCGTGGATTCCCTAGGGCGCCATGGGCCTGGGCCACGCCGCATGGATGCTGCTCGACAGACATGCTATCTCGCCGCGGACGTTCTTGAACCAGCATCACAGACAAGCTTGGGCGGTACTCGCCCCGTGTTCGTCGAGATCTTGCGGCTTTGTACTGCTGTCGCCGCTTCTTCAGCTCTTTCGAGGCAGCCTCGAATGAACAAGATATTCTCGCTGTCACCACTGGCGTTCGCATCCTACGTTCATTCCTTCCGGGCTTTCCTTCTTTTCCATGCGACATTGTGGCCTTGTGCTTGCCCACCACCTCCAAATAGTGGCAACATACCGCGGCTTCCAATCGCCTCTCCAGTGCGTTGAGCTTTCTGGTAAGGTCTGCCCACACCTCGCTCATTGCTGTCTTCACGCTATCGACCTCATCATCGTCAACCTTTGACAGCGAAAGCTGACTGCTCTCCTTAGCAAGTGTCGATCGTCCGACTGGCTCCTTCTTTATCACCCTCTTACGCTGCGCGTGAGCTACATGAGGTTGAGGAACACGAGTAGCTGCAGGAGCCTTTTTCTTGCTTTCCTCTGAGGCTTCCGGAATACCTAAACGAGCCTTCCTCGAAGCTCTCTTCGCCTCAGGTTTCTGGAGAGAAATCGTTTTTGCCACATGACCTAGCTTAGCGAGGTGAACTCCACTCTCCCGGCGGAGATGAATAAAGACTGTCCGCCTACCGCAGATGGGGTTGGTAGGCTTTGGAGCGCGCGCTTTCCCAACTACGCGCCTTCGCGCCAGTGGTCCGCGCACAGCCATCTCTGTGCCTTCGCACGTGCTCACCACCTCCCCCTCACGAAACATCTTTGCTCCCGCAAAGGAATTCGTCACAGGTACCTGGATCTGGTGTTTAGCGCACTGACCTTCCGTATCCGGAAGGATCTCGCCAGAGGACCGCAGCACTCTATCCTGCTTCATGTCGTCACAACATAGCGAGACATCCTTTGTCTCTTCCGGCTTCAGGCATATCTTTCGAGCCACTGTGACCACCTCAGAAGCGTTTGCTCTTCGCTGCCGCACCGCAGCTTCCTTAGCTTTCGCTTCCTTGTGCTGGCCCCTCCTTCCGCTGGACGCTTCTGTCCGACCTCTCGACGACTGTGCACTTGGTGCCAGGCTCCAGCCTAACTTCTTAAGAGCATTCGTGCCCAACACGATCACGTCGTCGCCTCCGGCCATTACAAATAAGCCGATCCTATGCCGCGGGCCCTTGTCAACCTGTACCGTCAGCTTAACGGCACCTTTGAACGACATAGGGTTGCCTGAAGCATCGTAGACCGCTTTGCTCCGATCGAGATCTATTTCCTCGACGTCAGCGTTAAGGTCGTACCCGTTCTGCAGTGCATCCACAAGCATCTGCAGTGGTATGATGCTTACCTGCGAGCCAGTGTCCAAAAGGGCAGTGCGCGTCATGCCCAACAACTGGACCTGCGCCGTGGTCTGCGCGCCCACCAGATCTTCCTGGAGACCATCCGCCCTGGTGGTACTACACAACCACCTACTGAGTGAGGCCGTGAAGATCTTCGGCTCCCTTTTCGGTTCAGCCGACTCTGTGGGTTTATCCTCGGCTCGCGCGGCTTTCTGCTCTACGCAGTCTTTTCTGAAGTGCCCGAACTTGTTGCAGTTGTAGCACTTCCTTTCCTCAGTTTGTGTTTGGGCACGCTGGGAATCCGCACTACTACCCGGGTTTCTTCCTCGATCGTACTTTGATCGGTTCACCGATGTAGCATGATCCCGTCTGCGCATTCCTTCCGGCCGCTTCGGCTCGGGTCCTTCCATCTGTTCGCGCATTGCTTTCGCCATGCGCTTACTTCTTTCGCAACGCTGTGCCATGGCCTTTACCATCTCGTAGGCCGATTCTTTTGGCGCGATCTCCATCGCCGTGTAGAGCTGGAGATATTCCGGCCAGTTGGTCAACTGGCTTACCAGCTCTCCGGCTCTGGTGCGTGACAGGTCTTCTTCTGATTGGTCTGGGTACGCACTCCGCGTTAGCCTTTCTAACTCGACGCAGTAGGTGGTGATGTCCCCAGTTTTCCTTAGGTGCTTCAGCTCCAGGTAGGCCTTTAGCTGCGTGGACGAGTCGTCCTCCCGCAACTTGGCCTCGAGCGCGTTCACCAGATCCGTAAAAGCGCCTTCACGTACGTGCTTTGGTAGGGATTGAGCTACTGCTTTAGGGTACCCATCCATCTTGGACAACAACAGCTGCGACAGCATGTCGTCCCGCAACCCTATGCTGCCGTACTTCATGCGAAATTTCAGCACAAAGTCGCTGAAATTCTTTCCCTGAGGATCCATGTACGTCTCTACGTCGGGTAGGGTCATTGCCGCGAACATTGCTCCTAACGCTTCTCCAGCGTTACAAGACCCACCCGAGGATCTACACGATCTCGTCGTCGACCGGCTCATGGCCCTCATCGGCTCAGGCAATGCGCTCATCCTTCCCTGCAGACACCGAATCTGACTGAATCCTTGGTTGCTCGTGTACGTCTCCTCCAGACGTTTACCCTGAGCAGCTGCTACCGGGTGAAAACTCACATGATAAGCCACATCGTCGAAATCGGGTGCCTTCGCCCGACCGTGGACCGGCGCTCCACCAGTGTTCTCAGTCTGCTTCGTCTGAAACACGGAGCGCGACACCTTCACTGGTCTACTGGTCTCCTCGACCATTCCGTTACCCGTGCTGCAAGGCACTGCTGAAGCGCTACCGCGCTGCGCAACGAGAACATCTCCTGCAGCCAACTGCTGCCCCAGTTCATCTCGCGCTTCCTTAGCCAGCACTTTCAACGAGAGAAGTTCCGCTCTCAGCTGCTGTAGCCTCCAAAGCTGTTCTTCGAGAACGTCACATTGAGCTTCGATCGTGCTTTCCAGCAGCTGGTTCTGTCCTCTCTTTGACATTGCCTTGGTGCTTTGTGCCACCTTGGCTGGTATTCCCCGCAACAGGGCTAGGGAGATGGAGACCTTGCTGATCACGTCCCTCACCTGTGCAGGACCTTTATCGCCGATCTCATCCACTTTCGCTACGAGGCGTTCGATCCTCGCCTCCATGGAGAGCTGCTCGGCTTGTGGCGGATCTTCAGGCATCATCTTCCCGATGCCTTCGATCCTTACGTCAGTAGCGCCTGACATCTCCACTACACCGTCTTACTTCGTTGGCGTACGGGCGACTCTCGCCACGCGCAACGATCCGCGCAGGACTACCCTCGCGAATCCTGCAGCAAAGACTTCACGCAGTTGTAACACGGCCCGTTAACCGTGACCAATTACGCGCGCCGACACCAGAGAACCGGCAGCAAGAACGCCCCACCGCTACGCTTCAACACGCAACCGCAGGACGAACCTCTGCCAGAGCTCCAGCGAAGACGCCGCGCCACACGCTCTGGTCAGCGGTCGACAAGACCTGCTACACTGCCCAGTCTATGGCAGGACTCGCGCCGTATCCGCTCCTCGCGGCTTTCAGGCGGTGGGGTTATCGATCCCTGTCGTTTGGTTCGGCCCCTATGTAACGCCGGGGTGTTTCACCCGGGAGCTGGATGTCTAGGGGTGTGGCCTGAACCGGACAGGGAAATCGATTTATTGGCTTCTTATGGCACCAGCAGGGGTCGGTCCGTCCGCCTCTGCTGTGCCCGCGCTCCTCTCTGACCCGGCCGCTCGCCAGGTACCACCGAGACCAGAATCGCTCCGAGCCAACCGCTCGCGACCTTGACACCAGTGCAGACTGCCGGCGCGCCCGGGCTCCCTTTATATGGAGTTGCGCGCGGGGAGGGCCGGCCCCTAAGTGGACACGCGCCGCCCCCTGCCTCCGAACGGCCAGCGCTGGGCACAGGCGAGGCGGACGGCGATCGATCGATCCCGCCGCTGGGAAAATACAGATACAATGGAATAATGAACAGAAACAATAACATAACAATACAAACAACCTACAAATACACAATTACACAACAAAGATCACTACAGCGAGGCCTCGCGCCTCTCCCATCCTTCACACAGTCCATTTTAGGGCGATCGTGAAAACGTTTTGATAAAAGTTTTTCGGCAGAACAGAACTTATTGTTAGTTTTCGGGAATAAACCAATGGCTTGTTTCTTTGAAAGCTCAGCCGCGTAGCATTACTGAAGTGTGCATTTTGTTGTAATTCTCGAACTGACAATGAATTTTAAATACCTTATTTTAGAAGGAGTATATCACGTATTAGCACAGTCCGACATACACTAAATCCTTATAGAGTCGGTGTGTTTGCATTGTTTAGAGAGTTAAATCTACTTCAGGGTGTGCCAAAATTCTGAGCTTCCTCTGCTCGTCAATGGGTACCGACCTCATACCAGGCGAGGGTCTGGAGCTAGGACATCGTTATGTGGGTAGTGCTCAGTTCGTGTGAAAATCACAGCGCGACTCCCTTTTTGTAACAGTCAATCAAATTATGCACTTTCGTGCACTGATTTCGACTTCAACCTGTTTTTACGAGCTATAGAGCAGCTCTAATGTATGCCCACATCATTGGCAAGCAGGTTCAAGTTCAGTGCTAGAGGCAAGTCTTCATACTTATGCCGAAAAAAGATGCAAAAAAGCGAATTCTTCTTCTTCTCTATATTTCTAGACTTCATGTTAGTACTCTGTTTCTATCCTGTACGGAGGATACCCGTTTCAATGAGTCTAGGCACAGCAAGCTGTCATCCAAAAATATGAGACTTCACATCCTATAACTGTGAAAGCACAAGCGTCACAAGCGATTCCATAAGGCTTGTTAATATATTTATCCAGTCAGCCATTTGTAGAGCGGACTTTTGTTTTCTTGAATGTGCCTGCGAGGCGAATAACGTTCCACGCATGTGGAAGAAGTCGACTGACTGTCGGCTTATGTATTTCTAGCCTTCAGTAGGTAAGCTAGTAAATAATGATGTGAACTTCTAACGATTAATCGAGTAACGAAGAAAGAAGAGAGAATGTTTCGATTTCCAACCTCTCTTTCCTTGAAGCCTCGACATTTTGCGTTAAATACGTTGCTTCTACAGTCTGTCGATTTTTCCAAACCATTTGTTGGGACAATCCCTCTTATATTGTAAAAAAGATGCTGGTTCACATATTTTGAGGAAACTCAGGATTTATTCCGAAAGGTTCACTGCTCATAAATTTCTTGTGACTACTTGTTTTAACCGCATTCTACTATATCCATGGTGTTTCAGAATAAGATGAAGGTCTTCAAATTATAACTGTGAAACAACTGACAACATTACAAAACAATATATATATATATAACAAAGTCATGGACATTAGGCAACACTATATTAGTCTAGTTTCGAAGTGGCCCATCTTGGCGCGAAGTCAAACGTACAGAAGTCAGTAGTCAAAGTACAGAAGTCAAAGCGTTTGGTGAAGTTTTTGGCGATGGGCATCACGTCATCTGGAGAAAGCAGAGACGCAGAGATTCCTTCTGTGCTTCCAAGTTATGGTGGCGTTTGGCACGGACCCTGGCCTTCGAAACGAATCACGCGCTGTTGTTCGTCGATTCAGGTCCGGGGAGTGCGCTGGCCATTCCGCAGACATGACGAAGTTCCGAAAATTGGACTTGCACCACGCCTGCGTGCTTTCCTCTCTGTGTGCAGGGATTGAGTCTTCTGGAAACCTCCACGGCGCACTGATGAAGCTGGGACCAGAAACGTACCACAGCCTGGAAGATGTCCCGTCGGCGCACATCTTGATTTATTTTTTACTCCTTCTTCCACAAAAACCACGAGTTCTTTTCGTTGGTGTAGATTCCACCCCAGACCATGAGCTCCTGCGGATTTTGACGATGTTCGGCGATGGAAACGGTGGCTGGAGCCTTTCCAGATTATGCCGTGTTGGAGGTTGTGAGCCCACTCCACGATGAACAGCTGAACAGCGTTCGCTCCCACCCGCGACCTGCGGCCTGCAGCTTTAGCCGGCGGCATCGATGGAGCCTTTAGCGCAGATTCTTGTCCATCACTAGCTGGACTTTATGGAGCTTGTAGCACTTGAGTCCATGTTTCTTTCTGGCTAGTCGATGTAATGATGTGCGACTGACACAGATATCATGGGTGGTTTTTCTTAGGAGACCCTCAAATTTGGGATTTTCGCTTTTCATTGATTTTCCGGATCTGCATCGTATTGGCAGTGCGATTTCTCCCTTGTCGTGGACGGCCACCTTCATGATCAAGCTCCCTACACTGACAAGTTTCTGTGGAGACAGCCGACCGAACAGGTTAACGATGTCGCATTGGCGCTTTCCTTGACGGTGAAGCTCCAAAATCGTAGTGTGATGATTTGACATCTTGAGAAAAACCGTAATTGGGACAAAATAGAAGTTTCGAAATTATAGCACGGACAGAAAGACAGATAGCACAACAAAATGGCGCTATTTCCGTCATGCTGCAGATCGATGCTTTCGATTGGGAGAACGTCAAAACTTCATCACCTTATATTTGGAACACCCTGTATTATAAATGCGCTATAGTAGGTACATTAGAATGAAACTACCGTTTTTACAACACAAAGCAACAGTAGACAAGTGCTAAGCTAATGGTTTCAAGAGTCACATCTCAGAGGTTGTTAAGACATACTGGAGGCCTTGCCCTATTCACTACTGACCGAAGTGAGTTTAACATTGTGGATTGCTTTTCATTAAAGCTTGCCAACTTAAGGAGAAATCGAGTTAAATGTTGAGGTACGATGAGAGTTTCTGAATTGGCTCACTCAAGCGGAACATGACCTTCAGCACTTCGGTTATCCGAACTCACTAATGGTAAGCAGATGATGAACTGCAGCTGATGAAACAACTGGATAGCGGAATGCGCTTACCCACTTCTGAGTCGCCACCGAAACTGCTTCGGCTAAACACCCTGATCTCTTTATGAAGGCTTTGTGTGAGCTGCCGTGCTCCTTTGAACTGCGGCATGCTCGTCACCTTCGCAGGTGTATACAACTTGCAAATTTCGGAGCAATTTTGAGCCATAACATAGGCAGTGCGTAACTATATACGTAACTATATACATAGCTCCAATCTGCGGCGGCGTCTATGAGAGGCAATCTGAGATGAGCGTCTGGAGGACTGCAGAACCCTCTCAGGGATTTTTTGGAGTTGTTTTCGTGTGAGTTTATAGTTTATTATCCGAGTATCAAATAAATCACCTTTACAGGTTTCACTGGTTCCATGCTCATGCTCATTGCTCTTGCCATTAGTTCTTAGAAACGGGCATTCGCCGTGTTATTCGCGCATTCCGATATGCGAGTGGGTGCTGATCAGGGAGAGGCGAAAATTTTGAAAAATTTCCCAGAAAATGGAAAACAGAAAATTTCGAAATTATCACTTTCGTTATCTTTTGCATGAGATGCGTCTCTACTAGTAAAAAACACTTTCATACCATTTCATGCTAAACTGAACAGCATCAACGGAAGCTGGATAGTTTTGAGAACACTCCCCAAAAAAGCGAAGGGGTATGTAACTAAGACAATTCATCTTTTTTCGAAAATTTATAATTGACTTGTCAACTAAATTGAGTGTAGTGCTTCAATTTTATAAAATTTTGATTTTTAAAAATACTGAGTTAAACATCATTTAACGAGCGGTAAAGCAGCGATCGTTGAAAAGAAGATATCTTACCATGCGCAGGTTAGGTCGATACGATTTTTCTTTAATTGATAGTGTAAATGCTGTTTACTTGAAACTTTAAAAAGAGCGTGTGTATTTCCTTTTTAACATTGTTGTTCTCATACCGTTTACTAGTGCTTAATTACACGTAAATAGAAAATTTTGCTATCAATCAAAGTAGAGTCGAGGTGCTGGGACGACGGCACACTCCTTCAAAATATAAAACTGTGATATTTTATTCTTCTTAAAAAATAAGATTTTTATAAGGTTTGAAGCACTGTGTTTACCTTTTTGGGAAAGCGGAATTATAACGTTTCCAAGAAATTAGTAGTGCATGAACCGGGCAGAAAGCAGACGGTATGTGAGCGTTTGGAAGCGTCTTGGAAGCACTGTGAGATATATGAAATGTTTGTACTCCGCTCAACCTGTCGCATTGTGTACATATTGTAGTGTGGATACTACTAACATGGAGTTCTGCATTTTAAAATCGTGCCTTCCAGTATCTCCCTTTGAAGACACTTTATTTAGAGCAACCGCTTGAATAGCTGGAATGTCTACGGATAAGACTTTTAGGCAAATCTAGTCTCCTAGGACAATTAAAAATAGATACAGTACCGGACATGCCGCCGCGTCCAACAAGCACAAATACACAAGCTGCAGCCGGAAGGGTTCACACTTGACAGAGTTATCGCGCTTTAAACTCGCCCGCGCGTACAATTTGCGAGCGGTCGCGCCACCTCGACTGATAGGTTTGATTGTATATGCATTGTTCTCGGTGCACTCCATATGCAAGCTGGACAGTCTTGGAGCAACTCCTAACTAGGGCGGCTAGGGATTTCTGATAAAACTCCCCAAACTCTCACTCTACAAGGTCACTCTATAGGTTGTCGCGCCCACTCGATTGATTCTGTCGGGCCTATATACATTTTTCAAGAACGCCAAGCCGGCAGTTAGCTCCAAACAGTAGGCCATGCTCGTCCAAGCGCATGGGTAGGCTCCTTCCATCAGCCTAACGTCCAGAAGTTGAGGGCGCGGCGCCCTAACACGACTTGCGTCACACGCGACGCGTGGCGAGCGGAAAACGGTGCTCTCCGGCGCCCTTTTGCGCCGCTTGTGCTTGTTAGACGTAGCAGCATGTCCGGTACTGTATTTTTATTTTATCATTTTCCGCTTCGCTTTTTTGCTTGCTTTGTTTTTTTTTTACTGTCAAAGATACTCCCAACAGTGGAAGGGATTTCGGATTTTTAGCAACACCGACTGAAGCTCAGAGTAGAAAAAACTCGGAAACTTCTAGTCCGCTGGAGGGCCAATGTATAGGCCGTAGTACAGACCACATCGTGTTTAAACTAGGCAAAAACTATAATTATCACGGAAATGAATGTGCTCACTTACGAAAATCTCCAAAGGGACTAGAAAAACCTTTAAACTTGTTCGCTTATAAAAGAAGTGGTGTGGTTATTTTTTCGAAGGTGACGTTGAGGTTCCCCACGTGGCTTAGTAGTAGTTAATTCTTAACTCTATTGGTAGCCTTGACCTTATCAACTTGCAACCAAGTTGTGGAGGAAGTATGGCTCTAAGAAACGCCACGTAGACAATTCTTCAAGTATGTAGCCAGCTTCAGTCACATGCCACGACACTGTTCTTGAGTACATGCTAGCTGCTCTAGGCTGAAAGTTATCCCCGTCCGATGTCCTATACTTGAGACGGAGGAGGACAATTTGTTACGCTGTACATTTTGTATGTTTGGTGCATCCTGTGAACATGGCCCGCGCTCTACTTCGAAACTTTACAGTGCAGACGCGTTCAATTATGCATGTTCCTAGAAGCTACATTCAAGATAAGACTTTCTATGTAGCAGCTGATCAGATAGCCATGTTATAACCATGAAATATTGAAATCCCCGAAGCTTTTCGCAGAGTGCCGACGTGTCGGGGATTTCGTGAGGAGTCTTGCTGAACTAGCACTATTTCGCAGCCCTGTGGCATGCGTGAACATTAATTTAAACTTTTTAATGGAGCTTTGCAGACGAGACCCAACGGTGATCAATTTGCAAGAAAATTGAAAAATGTGTATAGGCTCTACACAATTTCATCTACAATTTGAAAAGTTGAAGATGTGCATGTAGCAGTTTTGACACCACATAACCTAAACCGTTTCGTTTTTCCACCAAGTCCTAACTGTCTCATCCTACACCCATCTATCGGATCCTACAAAACTGTTGCACCTAGCCTGCCCATGTCTTGATTACATACTCATCGTCAGAAACCGATTACTATCATCATCTGCAACTCGCTAAACTCAGCTTCTGATGAGACCTGATGAGATCTGACGATGAGCTCTGAGAAGTTGACGAAGTTATGCGTAACAAAAAGTCCTTCTACATTCACAAGTTCATCGTCGCAGAGTTCAAAATCAGAATGGCTCACGAGGGGAGTAAATGGTCAAACGATTTGGATCTGGGTAGTGGAATGAGAAAGGTCTTGAAATCTCTTGACGTCCCCTTACATCTGCACACCTTTATATGAAGACTCGATCTTCATGAAGAAAGAGGCTGTCGGTCGACACGTGAATAACCCAAGGTTACTCACGCCGAACTCGACCATATACTTATCAACCGGCAGTGGTGTCTACAGGAAACGTTCCGGACAGTGGGTGGATGCCGACGAACCCCTAGGCGTTGTGTACAAAGTGTGAAAGTGGTCAGCTTGCTTGCTCTATGAGATTTTGCCCATGACTTTTGTAAAGCGAAGCTTCAACTTTCAAACTCATATGCTTCTTAAACATTCTTGGTTTAATGGATCTGTTTGCAAAATGCTTTTAAAAATTACTATCTTATTTTTGGTCTAAATGTATTTCTTCTTTACAGTCAGATGGTGAGAACTTACGTGTGATTGTTAGGCAAAACAGTAGAGGCACAGCGGTCTACTCTCATTGCATGCGTATATTGGGATTACTACTACTACTATTACATTTTATTACATCTTCTTCTTCAGCGTTTGTCCCGCAGCGAAGCGGGGTCCGCTATTCTGGAGTCACCTTCCCGATCCAGCGCTAGACTAGGGTGGATGTCAGCAACCTTCAAGTCTATATGTAACGTATCAAACCAGCGGTACTTTGGGCGCCCTCTAGGCCGCTTTTCTATTACCTCGAAGTCAAGGTCTATCTTGCGGACGGTCTTCATTTCCACGCAGAACGTGGCCGTACCATTATAAGCTTCGCGCCTCTTGTCAGCTATCGGCACGAACTTCTGCTGAATGGCATCGTTTCGGATGCGGTCCGTTACTCCAGCCGTCCAGCGAGTATCTTCGTCTCTATGACGCTGAGGCGTGCTTCAACTTCCTTAGTCACAGGCCAATACTCAGCGCCGTACATTGCTACTGGTCGCACCACTGCTCTGTGGATCTTCGACTTCAAACGCTCTGCTACCTTCCAATCTCAGAGTACACAGTCAAGTGGACCAAGCTACAGCGCCAAGTGGACCAAGCTGCACTCACGTGCGAACTTCATCCATCAGTTTGCCGTCCGTCAGACGCTATTGCTGATCCCAGGTACTTAAAGACCTAAGTGCTTGAAAGTTCGATACCTATTACCGTGATTGAGCTGGACTCGGTGAAGTCCGTTGTTGGATACTCGGTCTTCTTGACGTCCAGTTTGACTCCGAACATCGCCAGGCGGTCGTACCAAGCTTGCACCTACCGCTCGAGATCACCTTTATCATCGCAAGCGAGCATCACGCCATCAGCATAAAGCAACGCCCAAGGAACAGGCTGTTGAATGTCTTGCGTAATGGCATGACGACAACAACGAGGAGGGGAAGAAGCGCAGAATCTTGGTGTACCCCGACAGAGATGGGAAACTCCATCGAGGTTCCAGCTGCAGCTTGAACTTGGCTGTTTGGACAAGAGAAGAGAATTCGCCCTCACTCTACGAGCTCTTCAGAAACTCGTACAATATCACTTCACGCGGTCCGCGGTCAAAGGTCTACTCCACGTCGAAGAAGGCGGTATGCACTGGCTTCTGTTTCTCGTGCTACTTCTCTAATAGGAGGAGGCGACATGCATAGCGTTAACGTTGCTACAGGCAGGTACGAAGCCCAGGCTAGTAATGGGATTACTGTCATGCATATATCCATACATCTCTCTATCTATATAATGATGTAGACTACTCGAAGGTAGCGGGTCTGTCTTACTGCAAGGACTTTGATTTCCGCAGCAAAAATTTAAGGTAAAGAACTGCGTGGTACCATGGGCTAATAGCAAGAGGAACCGTCGCATTCGGTCTCTCCAAGGACATTCATATCGTAGTTGAACTGCCTAACAAGTGTAATTGAGAGCAGGGTATGCTTCATCGTTATCATTCCCTGCATTGAGATCCAACGTTCGCCCAAACCGAGGTACCTGATGTTGAAATTCTATGGATGATTGGGCATTCTTCGGTAAAATTTTCTAGGAATTTGTTGAATTATTAGTCATTCTAGGCTCTCGTATTTTCAAAACCATTTGCGTTCGAAAAGAATTTTATTTTGAAAATGGGAATTTGAAAGAGCCTCATTTCTTCTGAAATACATATTTCAGATGTTCGTTGAAGTTTTCTTAAAGTTTTTCATTTATCAGTCTAACAAGTTCCACCACCTCACATATGAAAACCTCATCTTAAACTTACGCTGATTTCTGCTTGAAAATGTATCCGACCTTACTTTAACTGCTGACTATGACATTCCAACTTGGTTCGATGATAATTTGCAGTGGTACATGCACTTGTCATTGTCACTGAGTTGAAGAATAGCAAAGCGACGAGATTCGAGATGAACTTTTCCAGCACCAGAGGTGATAAATCATGTTGAATGTCTGACAAAGGAAACGCGAAGAAGAAGCTTTCAGTTGCCTCTCATCTCAACACGAGACCTCTAAAGGGAAATAAAGGTCTAGCAGGAATTGAGGAAGAGGGCATTAATGCGTGTGGGAGAGCTAGCCTTATTTACAACGATTTTACTCGAAACCCGTTTAAACGCAGGTGTAACGGATTTACATAGTCGCCTACTTTCTCTTCTTCCTTTCTTTCTGAATCTTTCTGAAAAATCTGGAAAAAAGAAAAATCTCTCTGTGCATTTTCGAAATACATAGTGAGAAATCCGACCGTAATTTGCAATACGTTTTATCCCAGGTCATAGCCTTTGTATTCTCATCCCATATCTATCGCTGCCTTTTCCACTTCATTGTTTGCAAATCGTTTCTTATCCACCTGCTCCAATTTTAATCCATTCGTCTCAACAAATGGAAATAGAACAACCATGTATCAGTGGTTTATCAACAAAACCTACGTCTTGCAACTTTCAGTAAATTGGTACTTCAGTACATTGGCCAATACTAATCTGCTGCCAATACACCATCGAAGGCGATAAATAACCTGTGTTATAATTTAGAAATTTGTTTAAGAATGGAGGGGCAAGTATAGGAGTTGCAAAGTTGTATTCTAAGCACCTCATCAGCAGCTTCTGATATTTTTGGGAATTTGAGAAATGTGGGCAGAATATTATTAAAATACGGATCTATTTATGAACATACGAACATAATATGTCCTCGCTCTCCGTCGATGTTATTTCTGTTAGTGGTGTTCTAACCTAGTTCAAAGATAATAATATTCTGAAGCGAGTGAAGCAGCATTATCCTCACTATTGCATGAAGAACAGATTTTTTAATCGATGAGGTGATTAGGGTTCGGTACAGAGTTATTGATGAACCCACTGGCGTTGACCATTTCAGTTTCTGCCCTACCACCCCCCCCCCCCCCCCGGCTGAAAACAAAGGAACACTGAACAAAAGCACCATTTAAGCGGTAAAGGGCATCACGCGCTAGAGAGAGTCAAAACATCATGCGCAGGATCCCCACCACAGAGATTTCTGATCAGAATGCTTTTAGGCATTCAGCTGGCTCTTGAAATGCTTTTCAGTGCTTTCGCTTTTATTCTAAAACTTTTTAGTTATATAGTAATTTTGCAGTTAAAGTTAAATTAGAAAGGAAGACAAAAAGTTGAAATCTAAAACCTTCTGCGTCACACTGAAAGAGGAAACATTATTGGCTCCAAATCTTCAAAGAAGTATGCGGTGTTGAGTTGACTAGGTGGGGGAGGTGCTGGTTTCAATATGTGGCACGGTGGTGTGTTTGTTTCAATGACAGGGGCACAAGTCCCGAGAAGCAGTAACTTTTCGTGCCATCACAGCAATAGAATCGGAAGGCTTGTGAGTGAATGTCACTGTGAGTCACTCAACTCAATAACCTGATCCAGACGGTCATTGCACACGGCTAACGATTCACATCAGGCAGCTACTCACCATACGGATCGAGGTTGGGTTAGCAAACGAGGTCGCGTAGGGATGATGTCCTGAAGGATGAAAAGCGATTTACCTAATTCTCAGCGCTTGATGGTAGGACCAACTATCTGGACCCGGAAAAGATCGGACACCGATGGGCAAAAGAATTTGATTGTTCGGGGAAGGCAATGTTGTTGTGTGTGTTGAGGGAGCAGCTCACCTTCACCTTGTTCCATGACGGCAGACTCTTGACGGTGACCTTCTTTCTATTCAAGAAGAGCAAATTACTCAGAGAGCGGTCCTATACGCTCAACTAGGCCAATAAAAGTGGAGCTTCTCTGTATGCTTCAGCGCCTTCGGAAAAACAAGCTAAGGAAACCTCCAGAGGCACAAGCCTTGTAGAAGCCTTTCTAAGTGCATCTTATACTACTCGTCTTTTGCTATTGGAGTACTAATCTCCTACAAAGAATTGCTAAGGCTTTCAATTTCGCGTCGCGACGAGGCGAAGAGGAGTTGTAAGCTTTTGAGGTGTGGAACAAACATCTTACATCGCTGAGAAATAGTGCAACGTGGAAAAAACAATCGAATTATTTGATCTAACAGACTTTAGTTTGTTTAAAAAAATCGGTGCACCTTAAGTCTTTTTCTCCACTACGACGAGGGTCAGCGAAGCCCACGAGAGCGTGACACACCTATTATACTATTAATAGACCAGATTTCCTTATCTCCTAGAAAAATAGTTACGTATGCTTTTTTAAATTCCGGCTTACACCTGGAACGCCTGTTATGGAAGGTAGAAACTTTGACGTTATAGCGATTTAAGCCTTTGCGGAAGGCGGAACGAACCCAAACCTTCTGCTTTCCGGGCAGTGATGCTACGCCTTGCACCACCAACGGTGTTTGATCGCTCAGAACATCCAGGATTTATTCCTATTCAGAAACGACCACTCAGCACTCACTCGTGATATTGAGATGACCAGCCACTGATATCAGCATGAGACCAGTTAAAGTGGTCTTCGTAGAAAGATTTCTGGGAGTTCTGCTTGGCGCAAGCGCTTAAAACTAAACCAAGCAGTCATCTAACAAAAGCCGATGAATTTTAGTTCCTTCCGTGTTCGAAACGCTTCCTGACTTTTCCGCTTTCTTTATAAAATTTTGTACATCTTGTTTTTACACGTATTTAATAGCATGCGCTTGAACGTCTCTGCTTCCCATCGCTCCAACTCCCATCCCGTTGGTAAACAACAATTTCCTTCTCATTGCTTCAAAGGATCGCATACGCATGCATATCTTAGACTCCAAAACCCTCTTAATTGGCATTGGATGGCTAATCTGCGCGTAAATAGGCGACTGGTTCTGTGCTTGAGGTCCACATCTCTCGATGAAGCCTCGAGTCCTTCTACTAATTTCTCCTTTCCAAAATGAATTCCAGTTTTCTACTTCAACTGAATTCGTGTCGAACGTGTTGGTTCTGCATCTTCTTTTTCTCCATATGTTATGGAGCAAAAAGAAAAAGGGTAGAAGTGAAGGGATACAATTTTATTTATTTAAATACTCTGTGTAGGAAGGAGTTAGATAAAACTGGAATAGAACAAGCACAAAAACTCACAAACAAAAGTAGATCTCAAACGTCTACGCATAGAGAATTTGTTTTGCTGAGATGCGTTTGAAAGAATATATGGATTCCGGGAGAGGCGAAATCTTACTAATCTATGCAGATCAAATGGCACTCTGGGGAATCAAAGGAATTCTTATAGAGTGCTCCACATTGGTACTAGAAATGACAACGTGCCTCACTACTCTATTAATAGTACACCACTTAATGAAGTTGAAGAAATAAAAGATCTTGGATTACTAGTTACCAGTAATCTGAATTTCGATAAGCAATCTATTTAGAGCCTTGTCTTCAAATGACAGTTATATCTTTCTCCAGGCGTATAGGGTTTTTGTCAGGCCAATACTGGAGTATGGTACGCCAGTTTTTAACCCTTACACACGAAAGGCTAGTGATATTATTGAACGAGTTCAAAACAGCTTCACCAGAAAGCTTATGATACGTAGTTTGGGGTTTGCATATGACCAAATTCCGTCAAGTAAAATCAGGAATCGTGAATTTGGGCTGGACACTCTTGAGTTCAGAAGAAGGCGAAATGACCTATTGCTCTTTCACAAAATTGCTCACGATGAAAGCAGTATAAAACTCACTGACCTAGTGACGTTGAGAGTATCTAATACTCGTGGTGGTACAATAAAGTATGATGCTGGAAGAGCCAAGCGAAATTGTAGGCGCTTCTTTTTCTTGCATAGGACCCTCCCTTCATATGAGAAGCTTCGGAGAAGACAGAATCTTCCTGGGAACTGTGAAGCTTTTAAAAAATTTCTGAAATCACATCTGAAGCCATAACTTACTGATACCTTAGACGTTGTCCACCATTTGTCCATCATTTTCTCACCTAGATAATATGTGTAGATTGTATTTGCTTTTCTCGTTTGGTGATTTTTTATACAGTTTGCGCACGATTGTACTTGTACTCGTGTAAATAAATAAATGAATAAATAAATAAAGCTCAATCCCTATGTCATACTTTAGCGACGGTGTTGTCGGCGATGTCGGCGGAAGTGCCTAACAATCCACTATAAAGCGACAATGTATATTGAAGCCAAAGCTGTGGTAGTGGCAAAGAATGCAACACTTCCACATGACAAGAGATCGCCCTGAACCTCAGTCATTTTAAAAAAGATTGCGAGGCCTTGAGGCTCTTCACTTATAAATTTCTTCAATAGCGGTTAGCCTTTTCCATCTCAGCTGGCTCACACCTTTCACAAACGCTGTGTTTTTTTTACCTTCACAATTCCTGCTTTTTAGGCGCAGTTCTTAGTGCATGCGGGTCATTTATACAGCCCATGTGAGCGCCTTCCTTGACGCCTTTTCTTGATGTGATGTATGACAACTTCAGTTCTTTAGTCGCCTATCGTGCTCTTCGCCCCGGTTGTCGGAGCTACATATGCACGTGCTTTGTTGGTTGTCACTTTTTTTAGAGAAGAGGAAGGCCTCAGAGAACCAATGACTTTTTAAGGAATACACTAAATTCGGCAAGCTATGTGGTACAAGTCAATGACTGCCAATCAATTTCCCTGGTAGTTTTTGCAAATACATATATATGTGGGCGGGTGTTGTTGACGCCTGTAAAGGTCTGGCTTCATACCGAACCAAGTTGAGTTTTTGGCGACAGCGTCGAGAAAGACTGGGAGAGTGACTTAGAAAGCAGAGCTGCGCTAAAGGCTGAGAACTTGTTCGGCTGCTCAGTGCTTTTGCAGTAAAGATGCCATATCATACAAATCGCAAATCGGTTATGACGAAAATCCAACGTTTTCATTCGGATTTCTCATCAGGGGCTCGGTCTTCTTGACATTGATTTATTCGTAGGTGTCGTCGCGCGAGACGGTCGTTCCAGACCGAGACGAGCTGTTCGAGATCGATTTTATTCTCCGAGGCATGGAGAACATCATTGGCGTATAGTAGCTATGGGGCTCAGGGCATTGGATGTTGCCGGTAATGCTGCCCATGATGTGAACAAGTAATATCAGCGAAAGGGTATTTCCTTGGTGGACGCCGATGGATATTCCGAACGGCTTTGACGTTCCAACAGCACCTCGGACTCGGCCCTTCAGGGTCGATAGAGCTGTTGATCTATAGGATCAGTTGTTTTATGGGATAATTAACGTCGGCATTTATCAATTATCCTTTGCTTTTCTTCAGATTTCTCCCGTACCCAATTTCTGCGGGATGTCGTCGAGGCGATTCGAATGCGTATTTGGCCTACAATCTGACTTGCGGAGGGTAGTCGTTGGAATTTGTGTCACTGTTTCACACTTGTAAGGCAGTCTTGTGCGAACTCGCCGTCTTTCAAATGACGAGAGACGTGAAAAGGCTGGGCATCATTTAAATTATGGTTAGCGAAGTTACCATGGGTTCAACCGGGAAGCCATTGCTGCAAAACGGTTGAAGTTCGGGAAACGTAGCCATGAATTTAGCATGTTGTTGGTTCGCAAAATTAGGCCGTTGAAATTCAACTTTTTCCTTCTTTGCTCACCGTGTTCATTGCAAGGGGATGTATGCGCGACTGATTCAGCATGCAATTTGCGTTTCTCAGTTTTTGTGTTCCGATTTCAGAATGTGGGCGAGCAAGCGACCATGCTATCGGCACGCAGTCGACACTTGGACCTTTCATACATTCTCGAACCTCTTCCATCAATTTGGGGAATGCACTGGACAAACGAAGAAACCAAAGAGACCACCCTTGCCTTCATCACCCATCAATCATCTTGGTTGGCACGGCACTTAATCAAATGTAGCGATTCAAGTGCTCTGCAAGTTACCTTCGATATTCTCTAACTAGAGGAAACTGCTCGAATATGCATGGAAATGCAAGAAGTGAATCTGGCGTTTGCTTCCTCATCCAAGGACAGCGGTAGTACCACTCGCGCTGTTCGGATGCAAAATTCATTTGCTCATTTATTTATGCCTCTGCATAGAATTTTTATGGGATATCGTGAAGGCAATTTCAGTGCTCTGCCAGTACGTCAATGTTCAGTGGTGTGTCATCCATCTCAGGAGGAGCGACACCAAATCACCAATCCCGAAGGGGTTGTATGTTTGTTTGTTTGCTATTGGCGAAACTCGATCAAAGAACGTCGCTTTGGGATCCACACCATGCGAAATCCTATGCCTTCTGTCACTGTGCTGCCACTCGCCTCTACGTTCTGTGTTCCTACTAATATTTCAATACAGTCATCTACTCAGTGGCCTGAGGGTGCTTCCTCTACTAGATGAAAATCGCAAGAGATAGATTTATGGAGTAGGAAGTCTTTCTGGAATTGGTGGCGATGTCTGTACCTCCACTAGAAACTGTTCGCTTCTGCGAGCTAAGCCGAACACAGACATTCAAATGCAGGTGACTATCCCTTGTGACAGGTCGGCCTACGAAGATACATGTCACGTCATATGGTGCGTATCAGTTCATGTATATCGAAATAGTCCTACGGCGTTCGCGGGAACCGGAGCGGATTTGCAGAGTCCGGCGAGTGTGAGAAGAATGCGATGGTATCTGATGCAAGAACGGCATCGGGGGCAACTGAGCTAGTCCGAAAGTCTCGTAACGTAAGAAGGACCCGCGTATTGACGCTGAATGTAGGTACGTTGACGGGCCGCTCGTGCGAGTTGGTTGAAGCACTGGAGCGAAGAAGAGTTGATTTCTGTGCGGTGCAGGAGAAGGGGTGGTCCTGCAGAAATTTAAGGGACATTGGACCTAGCTTCAAGTCCGTTCTATGTGGAACTCACAGGACCATCATTTTTGTCGAAATAATCGTCCTCGATCGATTTCGTGATTTGATAGTAAAGGTCGAACGCCTTAAAGATCGGTTGATTAAGATGGTTGTCGCCGCTAAGGAGCGACTCTATCACTTCTTCTCTGCGTATGCCCCGCAGACTGGCTGCTCCGATCAAACCAAGGAAGAGTTTTGGAGCCCGCTTGATGAGAAGACAGCAAGGGTACCGACGAGGGATGTCACTATAGTCGGGGGTGACCTTGGTGCTGCGAAAGGCGGGTACAGCTGGTTTCGGAACGCCGATGGTGAGCGTATTCTTAAGTATGCGGAATCGCTAAACCTCACAGTTGTGAATACCGGCTTACGAAAACGCGACTTCCACCTCATCTCATACTACATATAGTGGGAGCTCAAAGTCTCAGATAGACTACGTCCTTGTGGAAAATTGCGATCGAGGTCTCAGTGCCGTAGGAGAAGGTCGCCCCGCAACATCGTCCGCTTATCTGCAGTTTAAAAATCGCCCCTCCGAGGCTGATGCAGGTGGAGCGATGCCGTTCTACAAGAATCAATGGTCGCGAATGAAGGAGAAGGAAGCAGCTGTGATTTCTCACGTACGGTTACCGACAGTCACGACTGTCGGCCAAACTTGGAGAAAGGCTACCGACGCGATACTTCAAGCTGCGCGGTCAGAACTTGTCATTACGAAGCCTGAGCGACGAAAGATCGACAAGCAGGCATGGCTGTGGAGAGACGATGTGAAAGAAAAAGTTCGAGAGAAGAAAGTGCTCTATGTTTCTCAGAGACAATTCAGCCATTACCCGGCACATGTATCAAAGCGAAAAAGCTGCCAAGAAGGCTGTGGCCGTTGCAAAAGCCACTCGTTACAACGATGTCTACGAAAAGCTTGAGTCGAGCGAAGGTGAGCGGTATTAGCACCGATTTGCTAAGAACAGCCATCTCCAAGCAGATTATATTGATATTGAGAAGTTCTTTGACATCAATAATGAAGACGGCCATCATCGTATGAACCGCAAGGAAGCGTTGAAGAGATGGCACGATTATTTCGAGGAAATCTCGACCAAAGAGTTTCCTCATCCGGCCGTCCCTTTTGTGGATTCCATCCGCGGTCCGGTTCATAATGTTACTGTGGAGGAAACTGAAGCGGCTCTGATGGAACTGAGACCGGGCAAGGCGAATGGTTCAGATGACTCGCCAGCTGGTTTGTGGAAGTCAAAGTTCTGGTACTCTGTTGAGTGGTTGGCCAAGTTTTGCAAGCAAGTTGTAACGAAGAAGGTGTCTGGTGGTTGGCAGGAAAGCACGACGACAATCCCGATATTGAAGAAGAAGGGCAGCCCTGCAGAGTGCTCAAATTACCGCCCGATTCGCTTGCTTTCGTAAAGCATAAAGATCTTCGAGCGAATCCTGACGGACGAATTCGCGAAAACGTCAAGCTTTCCGACAATCAGTGTGGCTTCGTGGCTGGTTGTGACACCATTGATGCCATAGGTCGCCCGCCTCCTGCTGGAGAAGCACCGCGAGAAACAGAAGCCAATGCATATCGCTTTGCCCGAAGTGGAGAAGACTTTTGACCACGTACTTCGTGAAGTGATATGGTACGCCTCGAGACAGCTCGGCGTTCCTGAACTTGTAGAGTGGGTGCGAGTGTTATACTATTGTCCAAAGTGTCGAGTTCAAGCTGCAGCAGGAACCTCGATGGAGTTTCCCATCTCTGTCGGGGTACATCAGGGTTCTGCGCTTTCCCCACTCCTCTTTGTTGTCGTCATTGATGCCATCACACGAGTTGTTCAGAAGCCAGTCCCTTGGACGTTACTGTATGCTGATGACGTAATGTCCGCTTGCGAAGATGAGGATGAACTCGAGCGGCAGGTGCAAGCTTGGTGCGACCGCTTGGAGTTGTTCGGGCTAAGACTGAACGCCAAGAAGACCGAGTATCCAACGACAGACGTAAACGAGTCCGGCTCCATTATGATTAACGGTATTGAACTTGCATGCAAGTACTTCGGTGTCCAAATACTTGGGATCAGCAATAGCGTCTGATGGCTGTCTGTTGGTTGAAGTGAACTCACGTGTGAGTGCGGCGTGGTCCAAGTGGCGCTCGCTGACTGGAGTGCTATGCGACAATAGGATTCCAGAGCGCTTAAAGCCGAAGATCTGTAGAACCGTCGTTCGGCAGATAGCGATGTACTGTGCTGAGTGCTGGCCTGCGTCAAAGGAAACGGAAAGTCATGGAGACGAAGATGCTGCGCTGGACTGCTGGAGTCACACGCATGTACCGCACACAAAACGATGCTATTCAGCAAAGTTCGGTGTCGCGCCAATAGCTGACAAGATGCGCGAAGCTCGCTTGCGATGGTACAGCCACATTCTGCCTGGAAAGGAATGTGGGAAGGAAGGCAGCGTCCGTAAGATAGGTCTTGAACTGGAAGTGTGTGGAAAAAGGCCTAGAGGGCGCCCGAAGCAGCGCTGGGCTGATACGTTGCACAAGGACTTTAAATTGGTTGGTGTCCACCCTGATCTAGCACGGAGGGAACGATGACGACATGGGGCCAGAAGAGCGGTCCCCACCATGAAGCTAGACAAACTCTGAAGATGAAGAGGGTCTTTCTGGAATTGGCGACTGATACGAGCGATAGCGAAGCTTTGTGTCACATTTGAGGATCCTCCTTAAAAACATTCTTTGACACGTAGGAAAAGGTGGCAGGAAAAGTCATTGATTATTCTTGCAAATTGCCTGTGACGTGATGAAGCAGACCTCCCCACTCTTCTGACTGCCGCGCTCTCTCTAAGGAATCTTTTAGTATGTCCGTGCCCTTCGATGTGCATTTTGTAAATGAGGTCTCCCGCAAGAACTGGCATTAAAACAGGTTTTCCTACTAACTCTCGTTGATTTCATCGAAGACAAGCTGCTCCACGATAGATTTGTGTCATCGTCGTTGCTGAACGCGTAATGCATTCGTACTCCCCTCCGTTAGTACAGAGCTCTATATTCCAAATATGTTCCAGCTCCAGTATCCTTTATTGCTACAGGAGCTATTCATGCTCGTGACATGCGAGCTGAAATAACCCAGTGATGGTCAGTGCACTTTTACTGATCTCACATCCTGCTTACCAAGCTCCTTTATCGCTACAGCCTGGCTAAACCCAGGTCTTCTCCCTTTTTTTCTTATTCCATTTAAGCGATCGCTCTCGAGCTCTTGCAAGAGCTCGAGAGCGATCGCTCGGCAGTCTTTGTAATCTGATCCTTTTATGGGCGGTTTCAGAGTAATGTGTCTCCGGGGGTCACCTTGCATTCAATGGTCGTGGACCTCAGTCGGAAGGCAAACGAATATACATCTACAACATAACTGTTCCAGTTCCGTAGAGATGTATAGCACACCAGTTCCGCATAAAATTTTTAATTTTCTGCAACACAACATGCAATATGGGGCGCAAATTGCCGTCCTCCCAGAGCCACTTAGCGTGGCGTATTCTATGTAGAGACGGCGAGAACCTCCTCTGGTGACAACCTACCCTCTTCTGTTTCCGTTTCCTCGTGATGTCTTCACGACTCGCACTCCAGGCGCAACCTCAATGTGTGATTCCTTAACTTCTCTAGGCATGACAAAGCTGCCTTAGCCGTCACCTCTGCAGCCGGATCGGCGCTGTCTTCCTCACTGTCATGAGGTGTAAGGCGCCTTCGGTAATAGCGCAGTCGGAGAAGGCGACGGCTTCGCGTGCACTCCAATTACAGGTTCTTGGTTCGGATTACCCGCCGGGATCGGTAAACTGGTACCAGATTCGTCTGACAAGGATAAAACACTGTCTTTTCTATCGACTGGCCACTGCAAGTCATTGTTCAGGCCAAATACGTATTCAAATGTATTCCAGGACATCAGATAGCTGTGGAATGCATGGTGCATCCTAAAAGGGATTCAATGACACATTCCTTTATCCTTATCCTTTATTATCATCGGGCCCATCCTTGAGATTTCTCGTTCCAGCTGTGCAGGGTAGTCCTGCGCGGATGCGTTAGCCCAAAATGCCGTATACACACGTAATTTTGTTGCACACGTCCTTTACTTGTGGCTTTCGAAATTTCACCGATCATAGAGAATCGCCCTTGGAATCACTCTGCCAAATAAACTTAATCATATAAACCAGCTGTCTGACACAGGGCGTTTCGAGAAAACACTAATTCGGTCTGATCTCGCTAGGCGGTTTCGGAGGCCAATATATAGGAATTATTCCACCACTTATATGCAGTTCTAAAAAGCTCTATTTACTATTTATTTATTTATATTTATTTATTTATTTATTTATTGAAAATACACTTATATGGATGTGCCAATTCAATGATTCTTGTAGAACACGAACAATACTAAGAAAAACAAGAGAAAAAAGCTTAATAGTCAGATTTAACAAAACGGGGGCATTTAGAAAAAGAAGGCTCACTATCAGTGAGGCTGAGCGGCAAGGGAAGAGAGCCAGAAGAAATGGAAGACAACCAACCCACAAAAAAAGTGTTATTCAGGTTTTTTCACACGATAAGGAACCGGTGTCTATTAATATTACCAAAGCTCAGTACGCTGGCGACAAGAGTTTCATATCTTCTGCAAAGCACAGCATAGTCTGCTCGGTTTTGCTAACTTCAGCGATTACCGTCAGCAGCCGTTCGATTTTCTTTCCCCGCGAGATTCGCTTTGCTCTAATGACTAAAGTGGCGGGAGGGGGAGCTCCATCTGAGTCAAGGGTTTCTTGTTTTGCGCCTAGACTTGTTCGTGTGTCCGCATCGCGTCGAAATCTCGTGAATCGCCAAGAAATATAAAGGAGTTGCGTGTATTTTTTTCCAGAGTTGCGAGTTGAACTGTTTTCCCTCACTGGTGACTTCTTCACGCCAATCTTAGCTCTTCTTCAGAAAAGTAGAAACTGGAATAGATACGAGGCTACAACGAATTCATTTTCTTGGGAGCATTTACTGTCTTCGTTCTTCGTTGCTCTTAGCGCTATTGGTATGTGGTGGGAAGGTCAGCGTAGTATGCCGTACTTGTGATAAAAACTCTTGCGCCAGGCGGAACTCGAGCCCGCATTCGTTGCTTTCTGGGCAGGATGCAGCTTCTTACACCACCGGTGCTTGGGGGAGCAAAATCACAGATGAGTGCTGATAGGCCACGGGGATACCCCGGAGGTTACATGTGATCGAACGACGCTGTTAGTGGCATCCTGAAGTGAAAGCGGAACGTGCTCATTCGAGGCCCTCCTGGCTCCAAATTTTGTTCGCAACTAAACTTCCATATAACAACTTATATCCTCCTAACAGTCGGTTTAAACTTCAGCAAACGTGTAAAATACTGTTTGTTCGTTCTCTTTGCCGAAAACATGTCTGTTGCTCTCTTTTTTCGTTACTGTATTTTTAATGAGGTTATACCCCCAAGTACTGCAACACCTTGTTGTTCCCAGGACGACGTTTAGGAAAAGAGAGGTTGCCAGATTACACTTTCTAAGCAGTCACCCATGATCCTATTCAGCTCGAAATAAGCTTGTCCATTTCTTCTCAATGGCTTAACTAAGAAATGGGTAGCAGGTAGTTAAAACGACACTTTGTGTAATTCTCATGCTCAATTTCTTCGGTTATTGTCGGGCGCGTGGAAGCGCAGTAGGCGGAGGCGCCGGCTGTCGCGCGCGCACATTCCGATTCAAGGCTCCTGGTTCGGTTTCCCATTCAAGCAAATCAGGTCCTCTATCATTAAATTTCTGCCAGTCTCGTCTGTGAAGGATAAAGTGCTGTCTTGTCCATTGGCCGGCCTCCGCAAGTCGGTGTATGCGCCAAACACGTATTCGAGTTGTCTTCACGATATTCCATGTGGAATGCATGCCGGGCTGCGAAGGGATTGGCTAACGACGACCTTCATCTTTACTGTTTTAAGTGTCGAGTCCAGATCTCATTTTCCCCTTTCCGTTTACCTCAATTAAACCTTTATCTAGGTTGCATGATAGAATTTCGGTTGCTACGATAGCGAACGTTGGGTATCGCTGGTAAAAATTATTCACGTCTATTTTGAGCCCCAAATCGTGTTAAGTTAGAAAGGGTAGATAGTAAAAAGCAGCTCAGTAGCCACCAGGACGTTCATCTCTTTGTTTAAATTGGGTTAAAAAATGGAGCTGTACGTTCTACATGAAGGGAAAGATAAGGGTTCCGTCTACTCAACCAAGCATTTGGCTTTTTTCCGCTATTGCATATTTAGACGTGAAGCTATGTAGGCGTCTAGGAGTATCGAAACGCTTTGATTTCAAGGACAAAGACTGGACAATTGTTGTGCGTTTCGAAGCCCCACCTGCAGGTTTGTGCTTAGCTGTTCGCAAAAGGTAATTACGATATGCTTAAATTAGTTCTTATTTGTAATGGAAAATTGTACTGGAATGCTTCTGCTGTCTGTATGGTACAAAGCAGGTGGCAGGCTCGGATAAACAAAATCTTGCGTATGAAGGAATTTTCTGTTCAGGTCTTCCGGGGGCATTCTCGTATCAGCATCCTGCATCGGCAACTCTATAAGCGAATAAGGATCGTGTAGATAAGCCAAGTGGCTTGCTACCTAAGAGAAACCAAGTTGTTCAACCAAACATTCATAAAAAGGATAAAGGACAAAGGACGGCGTTACTCAATCCCTTCTGGGATGCGCCAGCGCATTCTAATTCTACGGGATGTCGTGGAGGCGACATGAATGCGTATTTGGCCATACCATACTTGCGGTTGCCAGCCGATGAAAAAGTCAGCGCTCTATCCTTCCCAGACAAGTCTGGTACCAATTCACTGACCCCGGAGGGATGGAAGGCTTGGTCGGCCTGGGCGGGAAATCCGAACCACGATCCTGGTATCGGGTGCACGCCACAGTCGCGCCTCCTCCGACTGCGGTACACGCGCCCGAAAACATTCGTAATAGAGGATTTTTCGTTGTTCATCGATAGAGAACTGGAAGCATCTTTCTTCGCTCTTTCTCCACTATACAGTGGCATGCAATGAGTAGAAATTTTTCTCCGGTATTTATGCCGCCAGGGTTTTCACCTTGTGGGATGCGTTCATCGACTCACACACCAATGGCCAAGACTGGATGGCAAGCCTAAAGGCATTGAGTTGCCCTACACAGACCCTACTTCAGCTAGGGCTTCTGCCTCCGTGTGAATCTGATCGTGTATAGTCGCTAATGAGAGTTAGCCGTAGGAGCTGAAACAGCTTCTCCCAACATTACTCACCTCCACATTTACGTGGATCGTTGGTCAGAACGATGCTCACTGTAGGAACTGCAGCGATGAAGCCTGAAGCCATAAAGAGCTAATAACGTAGCTAAGCTGGTGAAATCAACTATAAGGCTTAACTGAAATGAAAGTTATCCTGGAGCACAGCCTTTGGTTGTGTCTGAAATAGAGCGAACATATCTAAATACGTAATCAGAGACCGGGAATAATGCTTGTTAAAGCATTGTTAAAGCTGGCGAAACCATTCTGTCATTCGAAAACAGAAATTTGTGTACAAGTAAAGACCGCTGAATGATCGATTCCGAGAAAGCCAGTCTTACATTCTGCCAGTTGTCGAATATTGACCAAAGATGTCATCTTGTTAAAAAAGATGATGCCATTTCACTACACTATTATACCTCTTACAACGAATTTAACATGGGTTGGCTAATTTGCAGACAACAAAAAACTGCGAACTTGTTGTTATATAAAAAAAGCTGCATTTTAACCCTTAAAGTCACTTTGTCATACATACGTGGGGGAAGGAGCTTTTTTCAGCTAACTCAGCATAAATAAATGTCTGAAGGGGAGGGTAGTTAATGGAGAATGAGAACGGAGCATGCCGCGCATTTGGATTAATCAGGCAGCGAGATCAAAATTAACCAAATTAGGTAGAGTTTACTGTTACAGTAATAGCCGCAGCGAGCTGAATTAAGATCTTTTGAGAAAACTAGAGAATTCCGGATGTCGCTGAAACTGGTCCAGGTCAGCGCCAAGGACACTTTCGGAGAAGTGAATCAATTAGGGACTCTCCAGAAGGAAATGCTCGTTAACTGGGATTGCGGAGCTGGGCACATCTAGGAAGCATACGAATACGCTGTGTAGAGGGGATTTGAATGATGTTAGATGGGATCCACGACAATAAACTTAAAGTAAGTATTGGCAAAAGGGCGCCTTGCAATGTGTTAATCCATCGGAAAGCATTGACTGTTTGGTGCCACGTAGTTGTAGCACAAATATTCTAGAGTATTTCGCATACGTGGCAATTTGCTTCTGAAGGCATATGCTACGATTGCAGAGAAGGCTGGCCGACTCCGTGACTCGGACAAGGCTTCGCGACTGACTACCTCTCAGTCTCTCCTTGTTCGTTTTCGTAATAGGGATTTTCTTGAAAATGTCGTTACGGGAGATGAATCCTGGGTTTTCCTCGTTAACCATACCCGGAAGGACCAGTGGCTCCCTCAAGGAGAACCACACCTCAAGGGGGATATCCACCAGAGGAAGATAATGCTGTGCTGTTAATGGGATTCTCGAGGAACGCTCTATCGTGAGCTTCCGGACGACGGCACCGCAGTAACAGCGAATGTCTACGCTACACAGCTGTAGAAGCTGAGCAAGGCTATGTCGCGCAAACGGCGAGGGCGTAGGGATGTCAAAAAAATAAAAAACCTGAGGATAGGTGCTTCAACGACCGAACCAAACTAGAATCCGAGGTGGAGCACTTCTTCGAGTCACAGCTGACTTCATTCTGGAAGAAAGGATTTCGTGATCTCCCCATCAGATGACAGAGGGTTGTAGATGTAATGGTAGTTACTTTGTAGATTGAAGTCGCTCACAGAAGAAGCAATAAAATTTTGAAGAAAAAAAAACGCTTTGGTGCAAGACTTTTTCACCAACCTAATATTTTTAGCCGCTTGACTTCTTTGTCTCTGTCGTGGGCCAAAATTTTGTTTTGTGGGAATGGGCTAGAACGTGCTGGAAAACGGGTTAATAATTGAGCACATAGAAGGAGGAAGCATTTTTTGAAGATAGATATCCTTTGAATGAGACTCCTGGAAGGAGGTGATTTGCAGTTCTATACAGGTCGCGAACTGCAGCTCACACTAACGCAAGATTCGAAGCCACTGCCGAGCCAGCATAGAATTCTTCATGTAATTATGTAGTATCTTCACCAAGCATGTCTGACTGATGCGATAAAAGCTTGTTTTTAGCTAAAAACTAAATCCACGAACACAATGCATGATCATGCCACATTTTCCAACGCAGATGTTGAATATCACCTGGACAACAACATTCTCCCTTTAACGAAGTTTGACGACTATGCACGCATTCATCAGCCTTGAACGCGGAAGCTTAGCGGCTTCTTTTGCATGAACGTCAATGTATTCCTGGAGCTTTTGCGACAACAACCTTCGAGATCACCTGTAAAAACACACTCCACTCAGGGAAACCAACCCTGTTGAGTACCTCTATGCTCACGATATACATTGTTTGTTATCCGCGCCGTCTCAGCTGAGCTAGCAAGATTAGCTGTCCCAATTGGGTTATGCAAGTCCTCATCAAGTAGTGCAATCAAGTTAAACCCATGTGCGTTGTCGCGCCATGCGTAAAGTTTAGCTGAAGTTAGTTATATCCTTTTCCTCTTCGTTAAATTCTGCTTTTAGCTCTGCGCTTCGACCATCTTGTAGTGAGAAGATAAATCCGTACACCTTTTGTTGGATAAGCTCCAAGCTGATATTGATGTAGAGCATGTTACACCTCGCGAATCATTTAATATCAAATGATAGAAGAGCTCCATCTACAGGATGTCGCGTGAAGTCGTTGCACGAAATGTAGTGACGGGTTGAGTGAGACACACATATTTTTCTTCACTTTTGTTAACTCCAGTCAACACTATACAATTGGTGACTTTCTACTCAAGCCTACCACTCTACGCTTAGCTCCTTGTCAAAATGTGACACAGAAATTTTCACCCCTTCCCTCCCCCTCTCTTTCTCTCTCTCTCTCTCTCTCTCTCTCTCTCTTTCCCCCCCCCACCCCCCATTAACTAACGTTCAACCCTTCTCAAAACGCTGTTCTTCTACGGATATTTATCGACCAGGCCAAAGGCCACGAGATTGTCCAACACCTTATACGTCTATTTTATCAACGTGAGTAACTCAAACTTTATGGATAGAGTTTAAGGCTGCCATCAAACCGACCAGTCTATTCGCTTGATGGATAAGTTCATGGTTTCATATGGTGAGGTTGTCTATTAAGTGTCTATAAGTACCTGCCTCGCTCTGAAAATGGAACTGATAAGAAGCGTGGAGGAATATAAATTTGAAGAAACACTGGGAGCCGTTTCATAAAGCATGTAAAGTAACCTACGATGCTGTGGAGAAACACTAAAAAGTGTGCAGTTTCGAATAAGTAAATGGGATTTGATGGTGTTGGTCAAAATGGGTACTAAAGAATTCTGAACCAGCTGTGATAGAGTAGAGGTTTGCGAATTACTGACATATGCAACGTATCAGTCGATGAATTGCTTCAAGATTTTTCCGAGAGGAGCAAAAGCACCGCCTCATGTATCACGAGCCCTGCACGCAATCATTCTCCTCGACATAATTTTGAACGTTCCTAGAAACGTTATAGGACCGGTTTTCTCCTACAGTACATATTCTAGTCCAACTACTTTATGCTCTTATAACTTGTAGAGCACTACTCATATGCTCAAATAACCCAGTAAAGATAAGCTACTGTAATTAATGATTTCCCTGCGTTCTCCAAAAATGCTCTATCGATACCTTTGCTTCGCGCCAAAATGAAACAAATTTATATTCTTAATTTTTACAAAGATAAGGCATTGACTGACTCACTGCCTAACAAGAAAGAGTTCTATGGTCCTTAACTCTGCATTTACTCTGAGGTTACTTCGAACAGTAATTTTGATTTGCTTCGGTAATCGATTTTCGTTTCGCTCCCCAACCTCCTCCTGACTCCTAAACACAGGTGAAATACCTCATCACTGTTTCATTTCATAACTTTAAGCACGTCAGTACTCCGATGTTCAACGACATGCACCCAGGCTACGATGCCCCATCAGTTTGTTGCTCTGTTGTAAGCGTCATTTTTTAAAATGTTCACTCGCATTGTTTGTAAACAGATGTCGGCTCTCCCACAGGACTCTCTATTAGAAACCCTTCGTTATGCTGTGATGATCAATCTCCTAACGCGGCTCAGGAATCCTAGCGCGGCGCTCCACCTCTACTGACCATGTGTTATCCAGCTCCGCTCGCTGTGTTTTCCCATCGCCCATACTACCACATGGTCTGGTGCGCTTTTACGCCTATATTGATATCTATTATTTATTACCGAAAGATGCATAAATAGCCGCGCCTGCACATGCTGGAAATCTACCCAGATGTGCCGCTCCATGTACTCTCATGTTGTTTTGTCCTCAAACTGTTGATTCATCAAACGAGAGTCTTTGGGGAAATTTCTTCATCGAAATCCAGTTATTTTTTGACTACTTCGAAATGTGATTATTTGGTTACCTCCACTGCTGGCCTATTGCTCTTCTGCGAAGACTGAGGCTTCGATCCTACTCTTTACCTAGTTCGCTTCTTTTCTTGTGCTCACGTTGACTGCCTCTCCATCGTCTGTCGTTTTCTTCCCTGATTTCACAATTTACGTTTCGATTAGCATCCTCTTTGATTTTGGTGCAATCATTTTTACTAGTGCCTTAGCTCGCATTGTGTGCTACACCGACTTCTTGATGTCTCGAGCCACATGGGCGCTCGAATTCATCTGAATTTTGGCCAATGATTTTGGGTTAGTTTAAGGTTGATTTTAGAGCACATAAAGGGTAAGGATAAAGGACGGCGTTACTCAATCCCTTCTGGGATGCGCCAGCGCATTCTACTTCTACGGGATGTCGTGGAGGCGACATAAATGCGTATTTGGCCATACAATGGCTTGCGGTGGCCAGCCGATGAACAAGTCAGCGCTCTATCCTTCCCAGACAAGTCTGGTACCAATTCACCGACCCCGGAGGGATGGAAGGCTTGGTTGGCCTGGGCGGGAAATCCGAGCCAGGAACCTGGTATCGGGTGCACGCAACAGTCGCTCCCTTAGAACGGTAATCTAGCACCGTGGGTGTTACTCCTTATCACCAGAGATGTGCGGAATTTCCGTTTCCGTGTTCCGAATTCCGGTTTTCGGCCGTCTTTAGTCCTTTCGAAATGGTGGCTCATCACGCGTTGATTGTTTTGCACTGCCTTCATTCACCTCTTGAACATTAAGGAAAGGCTGAAGAAAGAGATTAACTTGCGTTGCCTTTTTTGTGACTATGTCGCTTTTAAACCAGTGGTGCATCCTGATGCAGGAACAGTGTGATAACCAAATTGGATTCTTTCTTCTTTTCTTGATACTGCGTTATACCAAATAGCATAAGGCCAAAAAAGGTTTAATGAGTGTTTGGATCAAAAATCAAACTCCTTATCCGGAGCATGCTTATCTTTTTCCCTAATAGTCTTTGGTGTGGCCTGGAACCCAAATTCTAGATCAGAGTTCTATAAGAATTCTTATGTTGTCAACAATGCTTTCAATAGGGGACATTGGATCTATCCTTGTCGGAGGAAGGCATGCGGAGTCTGATCTCTCCACACCCTCCTTACATTGAGTTTGTGACAGAGCTTCAGCTACTGCCGACGATATTGGGTTGATCGAAAAGTCTTGCAACAGTTTACGCTACTGCCTGTTAAATGTGTTAAAACTTTTACAGTATTGACCTCGTGTGATAACGCCACAGTACATTCTCGAAGCTTCCTCAAGCATACTATATAAGGCCTCGTCGAGTAGGAATACAGCAACAATGTCAACGATAAGGAGCAGCATCCTATGCACTATCGTCTACAACGAATTTCTGCAAGGCCGTTCCGCAAGGACTGCAGCCTCCAACATCTGCACTGCAATCAAGGAGGAAATCATTCACTAGTCCACAGTGGCCCGTTGGTATCCGCGGTTCAAGGCTGGGGATATGTCTCTCGAAGGTCGACCTCGTTCCGGACGCCGCTCTGTTGGACGCAGAAGGCGTGCTTTACTGGGAGTTCCTGGATAGTGAGACCACAGTCACAGCATCTGTCTGCGATACCCAGCTCCAGAACTTGGCCGACGCCATGCGCCAAAAAAGTCTAGAAGGGGAACATGTCTACCTGTTGCACGACAACGCGCGTCTTCATGTCGCAAAAGTGAGTCACGAGAAAATACAGGGGTTAGGCTGGGAAGTTCTGTCCCATCTACCGTACTCTCCAGACGTCGCTCCTTCTGTCAACCACTTGCGCAGAGCTCTGAAGCAGCATCTTCGAGGCAGAGAGTTCGATGATCGACGTCAATTAGAAATGGAGTTTCTGAATTGTTTTCCTCACAGCCCGCGGAATCCTGGCGGGAAGGAAATGAAAGGCTGCCTGAAAGATGGGGCAGGATCTTAGACTTGGATGGGGAATATATCGTGGACTGAGTTTTTGTTTTAACAAATAAGGACAAATTTGAATATTGTTGTGCTAGTGTTGCAAGACTTTTCGATCAACCTAATACTACCGTACACGATGGTTCCCATGTGAACCCAACGAGTGAGTGTCGTACAGTGGGACGCTGAACCTAACTGTAACTTTTCCAAACCCCCTCCCACTAAGGATAGATTTGGAACATTCAGTAAGACCGGTTAAATGATATGAGTGGAAAAATCTCTGGCATCTTGCTGGTCCATTGAGGGTTCATTGAGTTTAAAATACCTTTTTCCTGTTTACAGAGGGATTTTGCATAAACTTTGATTTTTTACACTAGTAATGTTTGAAAATTCATCTTAGGAATGGTGAGAATTCAAAGACTTTTTACTGCTGTATTTTCCTGGAAAAAGTCGCATGCTGCCTTGCCCGCTTCCTAAATTCGTTAATGGCAACTAAGTTATTGCCACCATTATTTAGGTTCCAGCCCATTTTGAGCTCTTCACACACACACACACACACACACACACACACACACACACACACACACACACACACACACACACACACACACACACACACACACACACACACACACACACACACACACACACACACACACACACACACACACACACACACACACACACACACACACACACACACACACACACACACACACACACACACACACACACACACACACACACACACACACACACACACACACACACACACACACACACACACACACACACATACATACACACACACATACATACACACACACACACACACACACACACACACACACATGAGCGCGCGCTTTCTTCTTCTGCGCTGTCACGCGCTCTATACCTATTCTACGAGGCTTTGATCACACACAAAATTCTTGTTAGCTTGAGTGAGTTTTCACCAAGCATTGCAAGTCTTTCTTTACAACTGACATAATACAAACTGTTCCTTGAAGAAGTTGCATTCGTCAATTTTTCTACTCTTTTTAAATTTTTTCTATGTTCTATTTATTTTTGTCGACGGAAATTGCCTTCCAAAACTTCAACATGAAGTAATCGAAAGCGAGCACGGTGCGAACCACATGCATATGTAGATGGTGGTTTAGGGTGTATTAAACCAACCATGGCCAAACATCTGTTGAATTATTGTTTGCCGCGAGTTTTACGTTCACGCTCCAGCTTGTAGACTAATGCATTGCAACTCACCCAACAACGAAAAATGGTGGAAAATTTTTTTCGTGGTACTATTAGGTTGTAACGAATTAAATGGCACTGGCTCGCGCCATTTTTTGACGCGTCTTTACGCGTTTGATCAAGAACAAACCGTAACATGTGGCATATCATTTAGAATCGCAAACTTCGCTCTACCGGTGAGTACCAAATTTTCTATGTAAAAGTGGGAAAACTTTAGAGTTTTATTGACTTTTTTGCAGATGGACAAGTGGGTAATCCGAGGCATTTACTTGCATGAATTCAAGCTGGGCACTACAGCTAAGGAGGCGACGAGAAGATCAACGCCGCATTCGGTCAAGGATGTTCCACAATTCGGACGGCGTATCGTTGGTATCAGAAGTTCCGGAATGGAGATGAGAGCTTGGAAGAACATGAAGGTCGTGGGAGGCATAGTGATGTTGATGAGGACAAGCTGAGAGATGTGGTAGAGGAGGATCCACACAAAGGTGCCAGGGAGATAGCGAAGGTTCTTGGCGTCAGTCACAACACAGCTGCCCGGCATCTGAAGGAAATTGGAAAGACCGAAAAGCTGGAAAAATGGGTGCCTCACGAGCTGTCTGAGGAGCAAAGAAACCGACGATATGAGATCTCGTCCGCACTGCTTCTACGGAACGAAACGGACCCATTCCTTGATCGCATCGTAACCTGTGACGAGAAATGGATAATGTACGACAACAGGCGACGATCGGCACAGTGGGTGGACAGCGATGAGAGCCCCAAGGTTTTTGCGAAGCCGGAATTGCACCAAAAGAAAGTAATGGTGACAGTATGGTGGAGTTCGCTGGGAATTATTCACCACCGCTTCCTCCCTCCCGGTGAATCCATCACGGCAGAGAAGTACTGCATTGAAATTGAAGAAACGATGAAAAAGTTGAAGGATATCCGGCCGGCCTTGGTAAACCGAAGGCGAGTTCTCCTTCTGCACGACAATGCTCGCCCCCATGTATCACGAATGACGTTGCAGAAATTGAATGAGCTGAGCATTGAAACTCTACCACATCCTCCGTTTTCTCCCGACCTCTCCCCAACAGACTACCATTTCTTCAAGCATCTTGGCGACTTCTTGGTAGGGAAAATATTCAAATACCAACAGGATGCCGAAAGTGCCTTCGAAGATTTCGTCAATTCCAGAACTTCTGATTTTTATGCTACTGGGATAAAAAAGCTTGTGTCACGTTGGCAAAGATGTGTAGAATCAGAAGGTTTTTATTTCGATTAATAAACTTGCCTACAAGCCGAGATATTTACTGTTTAAATTTACAGTGGTTCAGTGCCATTTATTTCGTTACAACCTAATAGAAACTCATTCTGATGCGCACGACATCGAATTCTATTTGGATCCGCCGCAGTTACGCTTTCATATGCTTTCTTTGCTTTCGTTTTGCTTTTTTGTGCTGTTTGCTGAAAGCTGTGGCCACATTTCCCGCGTGTGGCCCTAACAAACAGTTGGAGAGAAAACTCCAACGCTACTCTGGAATTCAAACAAAACGAGAGGGCAATCATCTGTGGTGACCTCACTGATGAGGTTGGGCCCCTGGGAGCTCTGTTAATGAACAATTTTGAACAAAGCTCCACTTTTCCCTTCAGCTGTTGTCAGTCAGCAAGGGTAGCGATAGGCTCCTAGAGGAGTGATGACTATGTCGTAAGATGTGTCGAAGGCTGTTCTCGCACAATGCCGTCGGTGTTGATTATTTTCCGGTGTGCGGCTTCGCTTTCGTTAATTATTCAAACAGAAACGAGCGAAAACACATCGTATGGAGGCCAAATGTATCCCATGAGTAACGCGCTGACTCGACGACGTTTCACTGCTCACAGGTAATGCATAATCTGAGAATGTGATATAACAATACAGTACATTTTGGTCAGCGACTGTCAGCATATCATGCATTCAAAGAGATTGTCCTCCTAGTTGCTACAATGTGGCGACCTTCACTTGCACCAATCCTGGTCAAGTGAGTCAAGATTGGCTATGTGAAGCAATCAGGCCTCTTAACATAAGGAGGACTCGTGTGGTCTATTTGTCACCGAGACTTTCAAATAAAGGAAATCATTCCTACTCTGTCTTGATGTCGTTCACGAACCGTCGTAGAATGCATCACCGACATAGTCCTTCACCACTTTCGCTGGTGGTGTGCTTACCCATGTTGCCAACCTCAAGGGACACTGTGCAGAAGAAATACACAACAGTCTTTTAGAGGCAGCGAGACTGCATGCAGAGTGACTTGATTTCTGAGCTCTTTTCACGGGTGATCTCCAGTACCACTGAGTTCCTCTAAAACGTTTTCCTTTCATAAGAAAAGGTGGCGGCAAGGCGCCAGGAAAAACAGGAATAAAGCTGAAAAAATTGAACTTCTCAGTCACTTCATTCTCAACACTGCCTGCTGCCGCTTTCGCATGGTCTGGGAGTAGAGCAGTGGGACGATACTAATCTGTTTCCTCTCTAAATGCAGCCACGTCAGGAGTTTAGGAGCTCAAACCATCGCAGTGCATACTACCAGAGTTTCTTGCTTGAGCTAGGCTATATTTACCAAGGATGGCTGCCAGCGCTTGTTTGTAGGGGATGGTCTCTTATAGCTTCAGAAGGGGAATATTTGAGGACAATATCTCCTGAAAATGCTTCAAAGTGAGAGCTTAAGTACACTGTAAAAAGCACCACACAGTTGGCACAATTGGTGAACGGAGTATAAGCCAGAAGCACCAGGCTAGCGATGTGAAGAGATCATCGGTGCAGGGCATCCTATTCCCATCGAATGCAGTTGTATACATTTATCTCCCAGTCGTCAAGGTCACAGTCGTCTAGCGGTTTTTGGTAAAAATCTGGCAACTGGGCGTTCTTAAGATTTGGTTCCTAAAGATTGCAGTGGTTTATTTCTGCTTAAGGTTGAAAGGAAAAGTCCCTGAAAGTTCCCAGTTTAAACTTGAAGGGATGTCCTCCGCGAGGATAAATCCACCAACAGATAAAAGGTAGGCGTGGATCCATCAGCTCCAAGTGCAGTAGATACTGCTGCGACAAAATCGTGCAGTCATAAGCGTTCCCAGAAATTTTCTATCACCCCGATTTTTAGAATTGCAGCAGGGAAATGAAAATAGTATTATAAAACTGGGTGTAAAGTAAGCACATTGGACTTGACCTTCCATGCCGCTCGAAAATTATTTCATTTGCCTAAATTACCATACCATTTTTGGCCGCTAGGATTCTTGGAATGTTCGGTCTTTGGAGTCTGCTTGGAAGCTATTAGGTCGCTGAATAGTAAATGGCCAGTATTCTCCATGTTCTCTCTTCGTAAAACCTCGGCATGATTTATAACGTGCTAATGCTTCTGTGCCGAACGAGGTTGAGGTGGACCAATTTATTGAGCGGCCTAACGTTTCGACCTTTTCGTCGTCTTCAGAGGCCTAAAAGTGGTTCAAGACTTTATATTTGTAACTTACCCGACCAAGCGCCTCCTCCTCCCTGTCTTTCAGACATCGTCCTAGGTACAAAACGAAAAAACCCCAACGTATGAGAACAAAACTCACCCGCTGATCCACCGTTCACGCGGAGCGACGTCGCTACCGCGTGAACGGTGGATCAGCGGGTGAGTTTTGTTCTCATACGTTGGGGTTTTTTCGTTTTGTACCTAGGACGATGTCTGAAAGACAGGGAGGAGGAGGCGCTTGGTCGGGTAAGTTACAAATATAAAGTCTTGAACCACTTTTAGGCCTCTGAAGACGACGAAAAGGTCGAAACGTTAGGCCGCTCAATAAGTAAATGGCCAGTTTTACGGAGACTTTGACAGATCAAAGCTTTGCTTGGAAACAATTTTACTAATCAAAATAAGCACAATTAATACACTTTCCACAACGCACAATAGCATAGACATTCCATCTTTGTAAAACTCACAAGGGAGGCCCATGAACTTCCCCCAAAGATTCTCAACGAGACGTATATGGTTTTGTAGAGCATCGAACGAGCATCAAAGAACTATGTTTCGTTTTTGCTACTGGCCACTGGGTGGTCCGAAAATTGCAAAAATTGCAGGACGGACTGATAAGGCAAAATTGAAATCTGGAATGGCCCTGTCGTGGTCTGAGCTTTACTTATTATACAAAAGGTTCGGGGCTCAAATTGAAATTTGATTATAGTAATACGATAATTTTCTACGCTTCCTAGACGAAGCTGCAGTGTGCATTCATGTGATTCATTCCCAACGGATTCGACAGCGATCGGATGGTCGAGTGGATAGCGAGACGGGCTTACGGGGGAAGGATTAAGGGTTCAATTCCCGGTCGTCTATGCCATTTGCTCTGTGGAATGCTCCCGGTTTTGCAAATAAAGAGTACATTTTGGCTACGATAGGTTACCGTATTATTGGCTCGTGGTGAATAAGGGTGACGAAGTCATGACTACCGGTTATTCTGCGTACACCCCGTTACATCCACGGATCTCGTTCGATAGAGAGCCTTCGGGCTCTCTTGTTAAGGGGGATCTCGGGTCGCTTGTCGCAGGGCCACGTGGCGCGACCCCGGGTGGTGGATAAGGGAACGAAACGCGAACCAAATGCGACCGTGTATTGCCCAGAGACGCAGGTGAGATGCGGGGGATGGACTCTTTGCTATTGCTGTTCCTTGTGCGTGGGAGCGGCATGTTCATGCACAGTTTGCGTGGATGTGTTTGCGCCTGTGCGGATTGTAACTGTGTCGGCCCGGCCAAAAGCTTGCACTCGGTAGACTGGCAGTACATGTAAGGCGATTCAAGGCCGCCTTAAGTCGCGCCGCGTCCCTTCGGGCAGTCTGGCTATCTGCCCGGAGTTCTTCCTCGCACAACAGAGCCTGACTAGCTACCGTGAGTACTCCAGTCAAACACAGCAGCACTACAGAGCCTCATTCCCCTGACCCCGAAAGGGCCCCCCATTTCTGCAGCGATGGGAAGGACGAGTACGGAGAGGCTACTGAAATCTCAGGGCCTAACCAGGCTGCGCAAATTGAGAAGGACTAGGACGACGATCTGTACTTACTACACCCGCACGCTTGCATCGGAGGCACCCGTCGAGGACCTGATGATGCAAGCCGGGAAGATCAAGTACAGTACCGGACATGCCGCTGCGTCCAACAAGCACAAGCGGCACCAAAGATGAGAAGCGGAGCAAAAGGGGGCCGGAGAGCGCCGTTTTCCGCTCGCCACGCGTCGCGTCTGAGGCAAGTCGCGTTAGGGCGCGGCATCCTAAACTTCTGGATGTTAGGCTGATGGCAGAAGCACACCCTTGCGCTTGGACGGGCATGGCCTACTGTTTGGAGCTAACTGCCGGCATGGCGTGCTGTGAACAATGCATATAGGCTCGACAGAATCAATCGACTGGGCACGACAACCTATAGAGCGAGCGACAGCTTGTAGAGTGAGCGTATGAGGAGTTTTAAAGGAAATTTCCTGCCTTCCTACACAGGAGTTACACTAGGACTGTTCAGCTTGCATCTGGAGTGCGCCGTGAACAATGCATATAGAATCGAATCTTTCAATCAAATGGGCTCGAAGGCTTGTAGAGTAAGCGTTTAGGGAGTTTTACCAGAAATCCCTAGCCGCCCTACCCGTGGGCGCAACAGCTTGTAGAGTGAGAGTTTGAGGAGTTTTATCAGAAGTTCCCACCTGCCCTACTCAGGAGTTGCTCTAAGACTGTTCAGCTTGCATCTGGAGTGCACCGAGAACAATGCATATACAATCGAACCTATCAGTCGAGGTGGCGCGGCCGCTCGCAAATTGCAGGCGCCTGCGTGTTTGGAGCGCGATAACTCTGTCAAGTGCGAACCCTTCCGGCTGCAGCTTGTGAGTATTGTAGTCAGGTAGAAGCTCTACCAGTTCGCCAAAGCACAGCGATGTAGCCCAAGAAAGGACAAAGTTACGGTGGTGCGAAAATGCAGGTCAGGCTTGTACAACCCATTTTTTTCGATTTCAGTCGATCACTGCCGGAAGAGGCGACGAGCTGCCGGCATACAAATGCATAGGCTAACAGACCACTTAAGGTACTTTACGAGAAAGTGCTCACAGCTCTCCATCTGCCTGGCCTGTCTTAGTTACAGCTGCCGTTTCAGAGCGGCGGACGGCAACAGTGAAGATTGTTCCGCCCTTACTCCTTCTGTCCTTGAGTTTTCGGCACTAGCAATGACCCCTTTGTACAGCTCGATGGGCTCTATCAAACGGTATCCATTTCGACCAATTTTGGAGATATCGATTTTTGACAATTTCGCATCGGGGGTGGGCCGCAGCGGAAGGCCGATGACGCCACCGAAAATCAGTATTTTCGAATCTGTCCAAGTTGGGCACCATTCGATAGCGCTTTTGATGGTGAATGGAACGGTGTTACTTAATGTGGCGAGAACTGTGATGTGAGCGAGTAAGAGCAAGGAGAACATCGACCATTGTTGTGCTAAATTGCGCGCGCGGCGTGTTCTGAACGCGATAGCTCTGTCAAGTGTGAACATTTCCGGTTGCAGCTCGTGGGTTTTGTAAACAGCAAAATGTTCCAGTAGTGTGACACAGTAATGTAGCTTATGATTGGACAAAGCTACAGCGCTGCGAAAATGCACGTTAGCCTTGTGTGGCACGATTTTTTCCAATTTCAGTCGACTCCTGCGGGAAGACGCGGAGAGCTGACGGCATGCAAATCCGTGTGCGATCAGAGCGCTGAAAGCACTTTGCATTGACATGCTCACAACTCCCTAGCTTATCAAATTGCCTTAGTACCAGCTGTCATTTAGAGCGGCGGACGTCAGCGGTGAGCTTTCCTCCGCTGTTACTCGCCCACATTTTAGTCTTCGACACTCTCGATGAAACCGTTCAGTTCAGCTCGAGAAGCTCTATCGAACGGTGTCAATCCCGACCAGTTTTCGAAAAATCGATTTTTTGACAATTTCGCGTCGAAGTGGGCGCTCTAGGTCGATGACGTCATCGAAAATCGATATTTCCGAACCGGGCAAAATTGGGTACCATTCGATATTTCGTGATGAATTGAAGGCTGCTGCTACGAGTAGCGAAAACCGTTCAGAGCGCAATAACTCTGTCAAGTTCGAGTCCTTTTGGCAATAACTCGTGAGTCATGTAGGCAGTAAAGTGGCCTAGTAGTAGGTTAAAGTAGAGTGGTGTAGCTTAGGAAGAGGCAATATTACAGAGATGCGAAGATGCAGATGAGGCCTGTGTGACGCATTTTTTCCGATTTCGGTGGGCACAACAACAATAACGCAACCTTCAATGTAACTGTTCTATGCAAAGTGCTTAGAAGATGCGAAATGCTTATTGCATGGCTGTACCAGCTCTAAGATCTTTAGGAAATCAAGGTTTCTGCCCCGTCGAAATCGGAGTATCCAATGGATTAGACCGTTTTAGAGCGTTTTTACGACCACTTTTTCTTGCATGTTTCTAGGAGCGCATATGAGAGCTGTCAAATTTGCACAGATTTACATTACCTTTGGGGTGCGGATGGCGCGGCGTGGGCGTCTCGCCCATTTTCTAGGAGGTCAGGGTTTAAGGTTTGGGCCCCACACAGGCCGACCAGGCATACCAGTCATCCGCAGTGAGGGAATTGGAACCAGGCCTATCTGGAAACGATAACACTGGCTTGTTCACCGGTTGACCACAGCAGTTTACTGCATAGACCAGATACGCACTCAAAATTGCCTCGCAATATCCCATGCGAGTAGAGTGCGAAAAGATCTGCAAAGAGGACCGACTAACTTCAACTTTTATTTCTTACTCGTCATTCTATTGAGACCTTTTGCATATCGTTAGTTATAGATAGCTCAATTGTTAGCGTTTGTTCAATTTTTGAATTTTTTATCAAATATATTTGTAGTGCAGGCTTTGGCAGAAGCTGAAATACGGGAACAAAACAGCGCGCCTTATCGGCCACCAAACGATCATTATGACATCGTTGTTTTCGGAATTTTCGCAATCCACCACCTTATGCTCGGGTAGAATGTGAGATAATCACCAGAAGACGTGGCTGAGCAGTCCGGCCCTTGAAACATTAGCATGGATACCAATATTTAAGCAAGAACAAAAAGCTGGCTTTTTCACTTTGCCGTTAAGACACGTGCAACAACGTAAAGCATCTTGAAACATCCTGTAAGTCCTTAGACGTTCGGCCATAGCAGGAACATTTGTTGGCATCTCACATTTGCGTCCGAGGATTTTATCGTCTGCTAATGCCCTTAATTCTCCGGCGGCGTTTTATAATGTATGGTCCCGATGCAAACGAAATTAACACAAGTCGTGCATCCGGGCGCCTGTGTCCCCGCCCGCGCCTTTGTTCCAATCAACAGCCCGTCCAGACAAATTAATATGCTCCTTTGTTTGTGTTAACATCATCGCGCATTAGTAGGCGATATCCGTGGAAAACACGGAACCGCCTAGTGAGGGCGTTCGCCTCCTCTCCCGGACGCCAATTTATTTGCAGTCCATTCACTCCGCGATGGTTGAGAGGAAGTCCTCTGCCTAGAGTGCAGGCATAAGCCTTTCTCGAATGCTTGTAGGTGTTTGTCAGCCCGTACCAGGTTGCCATTCACTTTTTCAATGTTTTATAACTAACCCGCAATCTTCTCGACATCTTCGCATCTTTACCAAATCGTTTGTTACATGTGAAGCCACTCAGAAAGGTTCCGCAGTTTTAGTCGTGTAATTTCAAATAGTCATCGCTCAGTTCAAGTGTTTTAGCAAAAAAGGCAGCAATGTCGACCACACTTCTTACATTAAAACATTTGCAAATAAACGAAAATCAGTTCAGGTAAGTAAAGTGTCAGAGAGCATTTTGAGAACAACATTTTCAAACAGAGTTTTTTTCCAAGAAGCCTTTTCAAAGATCGAAAGATGCCGGCTCGTTAATATAGGGCTATGTAGAACCCTGCCAAATATGAATTTATGAAGTGCTGAGTTTAGCTGAGTTTCTCGTTTTTAGATAATGCACAAAGGCTTTCGATCGCGGCTATTTTAAAAGCCTTTTTAACTACTAGAGGAACTTATGGATAAGGATTTCACTTTCTACGATTAGCACATGTCGTGTACGAACAGCTTTTCACGCTAGGGGTGTGCCTAAATGGAATCCGGAAATTTCGTAAATCGTAAACCGTAAATCGTAGCAATGCTCAAAATTCAGAGATGGTCTCTGCGAAAGTGTTTTGCGTCAATCGTTTCTATGCATTACATGCACCACTGCAAACTAATAGCTTCATCCTTTTCGAGTATAACAAATTGGTAGCCCGGGTCTCAGAGGAGAATCTATTGGGTTGCTTATTGGTTAACCTTGCTCATGAATCACTAGGATGGCCCCCATAAAATACGTCACAATAGCTTCAAAGTTATATAATGGCAAAAGCACACAGCAAAGACTCTATCCTGAGAATCAATTTTGCTCTATTTTCGACATTTCCCTAATGCTAAATTATTTGAATACCCAAAAAATTAAAACAAAAAATTACTGCATCAAAAGTAAGGCAAGTGCTGGAAAAGGTTTAAAATCCGACGACAGTTGGCATTACTGAGCCGCGCCGAGACAGAAATTCGAGGAGATCTGCACGAAAACAAAAATCAGGAAGGTTAAAATCTCTCGATGACTTTGGCGCTAATATTTACTTATTTATTTATTGCACTAAAGGTGCGCAAAACCCTGCACAGGTCGTCATGCAAGCCTGAAAACAGTTCCAGTTCTGAACAAAAAAAAACAAAGGATAAACAACAAAGTAAGGAGTTAGTAACAAAATAAACACCTTTTTAAAACATAGCTGAAGAAGCAAACGAACAAAATGAAAAGAACTGAAAGAAAAGAACAAACAACATAGAAAGGCGTAATACTAAAACGTGTTCTAAAACTAAAGTACGCTATATATGAGGATCTAGCGGTCAATGAATACACTTACGAAAATTTACGATTTATGATCCAAATTATCGTAAATCGTAAATCGTAAAATTTTTTTTCCAAAAATCGCCGTAATTCGTAAAATCGCAAATCACGTATCATATACAGGGTTGTGCGGAATTTCCGTTTCCGCGTTCCGAATTCCGGTTTCCGGCCATTTTAGGCTCTTCCGTTCCGTTCCGTGTTCCGCCTGCTTTTGGACCGGAAGGCGGAAACGGAAATGGGCCCTGTTCCACACTGTTTTTTATTGAACACAATCAGCTTATTAATCAAAAAGAGTTCTCCTTCAACTGTGAGAGAAATACTGTTTGATGACTCCAGTATTAATATTCGTGAAATTGGTTAGGCTACTAAAGAAAAAACACTCAAAATGGCAACGGCTGGGTGCAGGTTAAAATTAGTGTGCCACAAAAGCTATGCATGCATTGTGTGCAAAGAAAATGCATTCAACCGTTGAATGATCATAAAATTCTTGATGCGTTAGTTACAACTAGCTCACAAAAACCTTGTAAGCATATCGCGCAGTATCATAAGACAAAGAAAGGATTCAGTGAAGGTTGTACCATGCGGTTGTCTGCTCCAAGATTACCTCAGTGTTCCTGATCAAACGTTCAAATTTCAATTTTTAATTTCGTTAGGTGTGATACTCATCTATAGGGAGTTATGCGAATCATTTTTTAATGAAGCATCACGAATATCTACCAGGAGCTGTAATTTTGAATGACTATGGTGACTTTATTGAATTCTGACACAAAACAATTGCTTCGAGAACCACCTTGGAACTGTCCAGCTGTGTCACCTTGGGCGTAGGGTTTCTAGGCTGGCACAGACTGAATATTCCTGTGGAAGTGTGGACCCACCATGACTAGTCAGTCATTCAGTTATCGTCTTAGATCCCAGAATGAATTCTGAGTGCTGGTGTTGGTGATTACAATGTAACTGCTAATCTTGAGCATGCAGATATCTGTGCAGTCATCACGTTGTCCATGACGCCACAGGTTTCTAAAAATGTTGAGAGGAGTCTCTTTCCTGGTCGGAAAGTGATCTAGGTGACTGCTCAAGTTTTATGGTTAGACCTTATCCGAGTCGGTTTTTTAATGCGGGTCTATAAGTAACCTCAAGTGGTTAAGTCGGTTAGGTCTACCGTTCAAAAAATATCAGCATCAAAAAAGTCAGCGAAAAACCCGTCGCAGGAACTAGATATGGAACTGCATGCTGAAATAGTGAGAAATAGTGAAATAAGCCCCTGAATTTGTTTTCGTTTATTGCTCAGTCATAGCTAAAAGCTTATCAAAGCACTATTATGAATTCATATTTCGTTATGTTATGATGAGGATGAGCATAAATATGTAGAAGATTCCACAGTTCTGAGCTTTTTTCACGCGGTGTTCTCGCACCGTGCGGTTGGTTTCGGCGGCGCTCTGGTGCTCTCAATCTATAAAGTGTCGAATTGTCGTCTGTAGCGTCACCTAGTGTGGTATTCCTCTATTCTCGTCAGCTTCTTCAATCCGGCTCTCCGCTTGCGGTGTTCCTAGTGGCAAGGGAACAATTTTAACAGGCTCATTCCATTTTGCCACCTGGACAGGTGAAGTGTTTGCTCTTCGGGATCGTTTGGATCAATAGTGTGTATCCGATTGACTGACGGACAAGTATGGTACGCACTAGGGCATCGTCTTTTCCAGCCCAGCAGCTCAAAAGAACCAACTCGAAGGCAACACCTCGTCCTCCTGTGGATCCTGATGCACGATTGAAGACGATTGCGGAAGATGATTCAACGCCGAGTTACGTCAAGGCAATAGTCGATCTACTGATCGAGACAAAGGAGGAAATAAGAGAGCTGAAGCGTGTGAACAACGACTTAGTTCAGGAGGTAACACAATTGAGAAACGAAAATTCCTCATTGAAGCGAGAACTTAGTCTTATAAAGTCTGATCCTAATAGTGTCTGTACTCAGAACTCTGTCACGTTGTCGAATGTATCCACTGATGCTGACCTTGAACGTAAACGTTCCATAGTCATTTCTGGTATACCTGAACTCTCCTGTCCAAGTGCTCTTGCTAAAGTATGTCACGATGTGAATTGTACAACTGACATTCTTGATTTCCTAAATGTGGAATGCTTGCCTGTATCGGTCTACCGTTTAGGAAGGCCAAGGCCGAGTAAACCCAGACTTCTTAAAGTAGTTTTGCCTTCATCTCATTTTCAAGTTGACGTTCTTAGGAAAGCCTCAAGCTTGCGCTCATTTCCTCATAAGGGAATATATATTCGCCCATCCCTTACTAAAGAGGAAAGAATGCGTAGGCGTGAGGAATACCTAAAGAGTAGAGGCGGTGCGCTTGAGGAATCCTTCCAAACTAACTACGTACCTCAAATGTCGCAGTCGATGCTCTTTAACTCTCAGCCTATCGGATCTTCGCCAGCTAAGGACACCCCTTTTGGGGAGCCATAAGGCAGGGAAGATTCAAAGATTGTAGCATCAGTTGTATGTTAGCGAACGTTAGATCGCTGGTCAAGAATTCAGCTGCATTTATGGCAGACCTTAGCAATCATAAGTATGATTTGGCTTTCATAACAGAGTCGTGGCTCAGAAACACCATTGATCTTTCACCTTTGCTAGGACACCTAAGTGGCATGTATGAAGGTGTACGATGCGATAGAGCACACAAAATAGGTGGCGGGGTGATTCTTATTGTTAGGAAGACTTTAGATTACAATCTAGTTTTTGAGGAATCAGTCCCAGATGGCTACGAAATGCTAGTATGTGACGTGTTCTTCAGCTCGGGTAGCACTCGTTTTATTCTGGTGTATAGGGCGCCTGGCTGTGGTATAAGTAATTCAACTAAACTAGTCAAGGCCATAAGCGATTTCTGTGCATGTGACAGCCGCTGCATTCTTCTTGGTGATTTTAACTATCGCGATTTTGGCATCCTAAATTCTTCAAAGCAAATGGTAGGTATTCCGCAAGACTTTGTTGACCTAGTGGCAACTCACAATTTCCATCAAGTGATTCATTGTCCCACGAGAAGTAGCTCTTTCCTAGACTTGATATTTTCCAATGATCCTCAGTCAATAAATTCTATCTATATTGCTCCTCCAATAGGAAACAGCGACCATGCTACAATATGTTTCAAAATAGATGCCGCCACACAACCAAGTGTAAAGCGGTGGAAACTCGATTTTAGTCGTGCAAATTATAATGCAATCGAAGCCCATTTAGCAAGCATCGACTGGATAGGCAGCTTTGCCTCGGTTGACACTGTAAATGAGATGTACGAAATATTTCTTGCAGTTCTACATCATTGTATTGAAAAATTCATCCCGAGACGTAGGGTAGATATAGGACAAATGAATTTACCCTCGTACTTGATCAGAATGATGAAAAAACGATCAAACATATGGCATAGAGCGATGAGGAGCAACCTTGTCAAGGATTGGCAGAGCTATAAGGCAATAAATCACAGAACGGAAAAAGCTTTAGAGAGGTATTTGATGTTTGTGGAAAAGAAAATTACTGAATCCGGAGACTTGGCAAGGATCTACCGATATGTCAACTCGAGGAAAGAGTTACGCTCGATACCCTGCCTAGTAGCGGATGATGGGTCTCCGGTTGTTCGGGAGGAGTTGAAAGCAGATCTCTTGGCTAAGATCTTCTATGACTCCTTCAACAAACCGGGCAGAGGCACTGCGCCTTCTGATTCTGAGATCGCAAATTTCCCGTCTTATCCTGAAATGGAACCCACGCTGTGGTTCCAGAGAGATGAAATCCTTAAATTGCTTGAGAGCTGGCCTTCATCGTCGTCTACGACCCCGGACTTTGTTCCACTATGTTTTATTAAAAGAATTCTACCCTTCATTGGTCTCCCTCTCGAGTACATTTTTAATTTGAGTTATATGAGATCAGAAGTGCCTCAACGCTGGAAGCATGCTCTAATTACACCTGTATCTAAGAAAGTGCCGCTTAATGACCCGAGAAACTATCGACCTGTTAGCATTACCTCGATTTTTGCTAGAGCGTTTGAGAAAATTATGAAGAAACATATTGTAGCTCACTTAATCAGGCACAACGTTATTTCGAGCGCCCAGTTTGGATTTATAGAGGGTAGGTCAGTAGAATCTGCAGTTCTTACAGCGATGAACGACTGGACTAGAGCAAGGGAAGACAAGAAAAGGGTGGATGTTGTTTTCTTTGATTTCCGGAAAGCATTCGACAAGGTTTCCCACTCCAAATTAATGCATAAATTATCGTCTGTTGGAATTCATCATAGGATTATATCGTGGATACGTGATTTCCTTGATAGTAGGACTTTCCAAGTACGTATAGGTAAAGAGTTCTCACCCGTGTATGAAGCATGCAGCGGTGTCCCGCAAGGTGGGGTTCTTTCCCCCATTCTATTTCTGATTTACACGTTTGAAATCCCCAATATTATCGAAAACCTTGGAGTCACGTGTAAAATGTACGCCGACGATATAAAAATTTATAAGGTCATAGAGTCGCCAATGGACACGGACCGCCTGCAAACTGCTATAAATTTTGTTAGCAAGTGGTCCGAATATTGGGAACTACCCCTTGCTGTGGAAAAAACTCATGTTTTCGTCATTGGGGATAAAACCGCCACTACAACGTATTCTATCGGATCCACTCTGCTAAGAAGGGTAGACGAAGTTAGAGATCTCGGTTATCTCATAAACAGTAATCTAGACTTCGGGCCTCACTACAGTATGCTCATAAAGAAAGGTATGGCTCGCATCTACAATCTTTTTCGGATGTTTAGAACCAAGAACCCCAAGGTTCTATTAAGGGCTTATAAAATGTACATCAGGCCAATCGTTGAAAGTGGGACTACCGTCTTCAATCCTTACAAACGTAAGGATATTCGTCTGCTGGAGAGGGTCCAGAATAACTTCACCCGCAAACTGATGCTGAGGTGTTATGCGATGGACTATTCCTCCATTCCCGATGGTGAAACCAGAGCTACTCAATTGGGTTTGTTGTCCCTAAGGAGTAGGAGAACAAAATTCGATCTTGTGATGATGTTCAAAATACTAACAGGCAGAGTACAAATAGAAGCCTCAGACTTCTTTTCGGTGTTACCTGAGGCCAGAACAAGATATGGTTACCTAAGAGCCACCGATCCAGTTATGAAGAGCCAAAGCCAAATCCGATCAAATTTTTTTTCGAACAGAACCATTCGAGTTTTTCGACCACTGCTCAAAGATAATGTGCTTCAGATGTCCCTCGGCCGATTTAAGAAATTCATTGACCAGCGATTGAAACAGATCTGAATTTAGTTCTTTTATTTTTATCCAATTATCTGTTTTTTTAGTAATCTCTCCTTGGATATGTTTGTGTTGTCATGCCATTTCTAATGGGTGTTGCATCTGGGTGTGTTGTATGGCACCGCGCGATAATTCGCGCCACAAAATAAATAAATAAATAAATAAAAAATAGAAGCCGCATCTGACGCCGTTTCAGATGCACTTTTGAAAAAACGGCGAACAGGTGTCATTTCCGTTTCCGCGTTTCGTATTTCGGTTTTCGGTCATTTTTGAGCGCTTCCGTTCCGTGTTTCGTCTTCCGCTTTTTCCAGAAAAGTTTCCGCACATCCCTGATCATATATTTATATATCATATAATCATAATCGTAATTACGCACACCCCTGTTTGACGGCTTATTTTCGAGCTTTTGTCTACAGATTTAAGCGGCTTGATCTAGCCGTGTGTTGTTCACCATTTAGTATGTTTCACGCTTGAATTTTTGTTCCGTATGAACCCACACTTTTCAAAATCGCAGTCATTGCTCGCTGGAATAAGAAAATAGGTTTTTCTTCGCCACGCGAAACTGTTGAATCCCATATTTCGAAAATGTTTTTCGGATTCTCTGGTTAACCTAGATGCACTGCTGCACGAAGATCTGCTACTTTTTTGCCAGCTTTTTAGTGAAGGCAGATCAAAGAGTTCAGATCTCTGAGGACCACTAGGAATTAAGCTGTAGCTCACCGAGAAACACCTCGTCATCAGTTTTCTGGTAAAGCTGTTTTGAATGCTTGCAAGAAGATCGATATCTTTCTTTTTAGATGGATTTAAGACCGTTGTTTCTGGTTCTACGATCGGCCTCTCATAGGCCTTGTAAGCAGGGCCCTAAGCTTCTTTCTTTCTTTCTTATATTTGAATTCTAGACACGGGTTATATATACGGTAATTGGCCTTTCGCACTGGGGTTGGGAAGAAAAGATTCTTCGTAAATGTGAAACCCAGATCCCGAGCTTTCTAAAACCTGACCGCTGATAGTGCAAATGGACATATCAGAATGACCACTTCGAAAAATTATTAGGATGTCCTGAAAGTTCTCAGCGTTTTAAGTGCTTCACTTTGAACAACAAGAACTTTCTCAAACCTTATCGGATTTCGTCGAAATAAGCACCGTTTGAATCAGCACGCTTTTGCCAACGGGTCAAAGTTGATTTATTGCATCAGCGAAAAAATATGGTGGTCGAGATTTGACAAAATCCACGAAAGCTGTTTGAAAGGCGGCTATATTATAAGCTATATTGCAGACCACTCATAGTTCAGTTGAAAACTGAACTTCGAGTTTTTATAGGCGATGCCGAGACCGAGTAGGAGCCCATGAAATCGGAAGATTTCCAGAAATCTGGCGGCTAAGGTGGAAGAAATTTTACAAAGAAGTAGATCATGATTATCAGAATTTTTTGCCAGATAGGAAACAGTGCACCATGCAAAGCTATCACAGGTAGAAGACAAGAGATTCACATAAAAGGTTGCTTATTCTGACCAGGTAGGGAGATATTCCCTGTGGGAGAATTATCTCACGCGAAGACTGGAGGCCGCCGTCGTCGAAGCTATATAGGTCATCGATTCAACTTTTTTAAGAACCAGTGAGTGCTACCTACATCATTGGATAGATCATCCAGAGTGGTTTCGAATGGTTGCAAATACTTTCTGATCAAAGCAATTTGAATGGAGTTATGGGAATGCGGCGGAAACGGCGGTTTTTCCGTCTTCCGCCCAAAAACCAAAAGACATGAGCGGTATTGTTATGTTGAAAGAGGTTCATTTTATAAACATTTTATAAAGATGACGCACTGAACCAGACCGCAGAAAAACGTCGACAAAATCCACGAAAGCCCTTTGAAAGGTGGTAGTCAGTTGGTGGTAGTCGGTTGGTGAGAGGACCGGAGAGTATGGGAGGTGAGGCAGAACTTCAACTCTTAATTCGTTCAATTTTCGAACAGTGATTTGTGAAACGTGTGGGCGGGCGTTATCGTGCAAAAAAAATCGAGCCTTTTCTGTTGACCATTGCTGGCTGTAGTTGACGCAATTTTCAGTGCATTTCGTCGATTTTCCCACGGTAGGACTCTGCTGTGGTCGCTTGGCCTGGTGCAAAAAGTTGTAACGGATCACACCAGTCGCCGGCCACCACACAGTGACCATTACCATGTTTGGCGGAGATTCGCCTTTGGAAAATGCCTAGGGGTTTCGCTGGCGTCAAGCCACTGTCAGGAACGCTTCCTGTTATCATACAGAATCCACTTTTCATCAGAAGTGACGATTCGATTCAAAGACGTGTCAGTTTTGTTGCGTAAAAGTAGAGAAGAACAAATCTCGAAACGTGACGATTTTTGCCTCCACTCGGCTCGTGGGGCACTTACATTTCGAGCTTTTTCACCTTCCCAAGGCGTTTCAAAGCATCCGCAACATCAGTTTTACTGACGTCTAGCTCATCCGCGATCCCGCGAACTTTTTGTGATGGTTCGGCTTCCACCAATTCCTTCAACTCGTCGTCCAGGATAGCTCTAGGTCGACCGCTACGGTGGTCACCTTCGAGGCTGAAATCTTCGGTCCGAAATTTACTGAACCGCTGGCACACAATGCTTTCTCTAACACCATGAGGCCCCGACTGCGGACTGTCCCAGTTTGAAGTTAAAATCGTCCGAATTTGCTCCTTCAACATACTTCAACGAGCCCTTCAAGAACAGAAATATGATACAACGCCGAAACAAATTATTTAGTCAGATAGAACGAAAAATTCTGTACAGAAAGTAGCATTAATGCGCAACGCAAGTTGAATTTTCACTTCATAATAGACGAATGAAAAATGGTAACACAAAACGCTGAGAACTTTCCGGACAACCTACTATAAGAAAATGAGATTTCTCCGATGCAATAGGGAGTTCAACTTTCTTTGCCCAGCGGCTGATATAACCAGTTGGTATTCGAGGTGTATTTGAATCTTGCGGTTTCACGATACTCTTGCAGATCTTGATATCGTCAGCGAACATTTTACACTTGACACGCTGAGTGGTAACCGAGTTAGGCAATCCATATGTGTATAGCAAGTACAAAAACGGGATACGCTCCAAATTTGGTGAAGACCGCAGAGTACTGCTTCTCAATCCTAACTTGACAAGTGCTACTGAGTAAAAACTGTCTATCCCACCTTAAATCCTATATTATGGGATGTATTATGTCTTCCCACCACTTCCGTTTTTGCTATCAATTTTTCTAGTGGGATTTTATCAAGAGCCTTCGAAAAATTCGAGTACATTTCATCGGTACCATTTCTTTCTCCGAAAGTCTGACCAGTCGTTCACGGAGTTGAGAATGGCGGTTTCCGATCTTCCTTTGGGAAGCCCATACCGACTTTTTGAAAATATTTTGCTGCTATCCGGTCTGTAGTTCTTATGATCACAGTGTGGAGCATTCTTCAAAATGTGTTTCACTAACTTGTTCCACATGGATGGTGCTTCTGCTCTAGTGCAACTAAGTTTAAAAATAAGATCCAAAAGATAGGCTATGGGATGGCAAAGGTATTCCACGAAGCTCAAAGGAATGAAGTACAGAAAAAGATTTGGTAATTTATACAAGTTTTCTACAATTCCATCTCCATGAAATCAAAATATCGGCTCCGTGGTGGTAAAATATTTATATATTTATTTATTTATTTGCACGAAATTGTGCGCTAAAACAGTTATTGAAACACAGTGGACACGATGTAATGAAAATCGAGAATCACCAAATAAAGTAAAATGAAACCTCAACAGATCAACCAAATGCTTCAACCTAACTATCAGATGAGAACAACCCTCAATCAAGAGGAAAAAGTAGTCTAAAATATGACAAATTTGTACAGCCATTTTTCAAGGAAGCCGCATCAGCAAATATCTTCTTACTGTACGGTGTACAACCTTCTGGAGCACTTCGCCTAGAAAGTCCGCTTTATCCTTATCCGCGGAAATCATCTCACTACTATCTTTCCTTGATATAAGAAGTCCGCTTTTCCTGCTAATATCCCAATTTATGAATCTGAGAAATGAAGATTTATCAATCCTCGGGCTAGATTCATCAACGACACCGCCAGTATCATCTCCACCATATCGGCTCACGTAGTAAGTGACACAGAGAGATTCGGAGATACAGATACGATAACCGACATACCGTTACCGCAGAGATCCCGGCTGATTGTGGATCTGGGACTTCTCCTGAACTTCGTCACTTTCTCTCCTTGACGCGAAAAGCGAAGCCTTTCGCGAAAGAGGCAATTTGGAAGGCCCTCATTTCTATTAAATGTTAGGTTTTACTTCAAAAGCGTCAATCTTGGTTAGAAGAGTGTTCAACTTGATTTGAATAGTGCCAATTTGACGTAATTTCTCGTGGTCTCCGAAGTCGATACATACCCTCAAGGGCTCCCGCGCCGTTGCGCACTGGTTGTTCTAAAAGGTGACATTAACGAACCAAAATGGACATCGTTCAATGGAAAACACACCTTTTGTCAAAATTTGAAGAACTTGTGTCGAGTTTCTCCAAAAATTGGTTAGTCTTATAGTGTGAAAAGCGTCTGACTGTTTCAGTGGTCGCAAAACTCGCATCCTTTCAGTTTTACTGTTTATAGGTGTAGCTTAAGATGAACAAAAGCGAATAATCATGTAAGTCTAGGTATATCATAGAGTGGATCGCAACGTGCGCTTACGCTGTACGTTGCAATCTTTAGTTGATGGGTATCAAAAACTATGTCTGCAAAGAGTGACGTTTGAATGCGGTACTCTGGAAACTACCGAGAAAAAGCTCCATTGCGTAGCTTTGCGAAACAGAATTTACACCGTCAATCGGATAAATGTAGCGACGTAGTGGACAGACGGTTGAAGTGTAACTGCGTTGAAAACAGCAAGGTTTAGTTTTCCAGCGTGAGATAAGTTGAAAACATTTCTGATGTTAAGAAATGGAGCCTTTGTTCACGCACTGTCGCAGGGGCCGCTGCTCGTGTTGTCATTTCATCCTATCCAGAGAACCTTCTACTGTAGCGTCGAATTATGCGAGATCTCCTTTGAAGCCGTCCCTCCAACTTTTCTTTGGGGCACCTCGTGGTCACCTTCTGGTTGCATCGAACACCAGGGCCAATCTTCTGGCCTTTTGAGTATGCCTATACCATTTCAAGCGTGGCTCCTTCATCTTCAACTGCATTAGAACAGGGCCCACAAGCACTCCTACACCTGTATCCTTTTTTCTCACCGGCCCCTCCTGAACTTTATCCAGGGCCCAGCACTCATTTACGTAGAGAGGAGGGGGGGGGGGGGGGCAGGCCGCGACCACTTTTCTGTAGAGCCTTTAATGCTCTGGTGCGTATATTTACAATCAAGGAGCCTTAAGTGGACTCTCTCGACTTCAGCCATTGTGCGCTCATCCATGCCATAGCCGCCCCACGCACACTTCCTACCCTGGAAAAGTCGTCCGAGGTATCGAAACACCTCCACCTTCTCGATCGTCTGTCAGCCTTTTCTCCCTAAAACAGGAAGGCAGCTATCCAGTACAACGCTCAAAGCTGATGACCTTCGTTTTCTTCTCTTTCAACCTCGCCTTCACATGTGAGGGTTTTTTTCCACAGCGGCACTATCCCCTCCAGCTCGTTCTATCGCCTACGCGCAATGTCATTAGGGTAAAGAATTCTGCTGTCTGGCTTTTCTGTATTTGATTCACTTCAGCTTCAGCAGAACCGACTCAGAGACAATCCTTGGCAAACCTCCACAGTGATGTACACCTGGAATGAGCGAATTAATCGTTATCCTTCAACGGTTTCCAGGTCTTTCCGTATTCCGTTTTGTTGTTTGTTACCCGTCGAGTTTTGAGCCGAATAGCGCAAACGAAATTGGATGAATTTACCACACATCAATGAGACATTGAAGTGTTCATGGAAACATGTGTTCCTGCCTCGATGATATAACTGACTGTTAGAGGTGGAGAGCCTGGCCCATCCTAAGAACTGTTTAACGTCAATTTTCTCATTATATTCTTTTCGTTTCCACTTGATTACACGCAGCAGTAGTATACTCTCAATCACAGGCTGTTGTGAAGCATCTAACAAATACCGACGTGGTGTAATGCATACGAGCAAAATAGGAGTAGGCTTAGCCTAAATAAATAAAGACGCTCCTACGTTTAGTCGAAGTAATTTCATAGAAACGATTTTCTAAAAGCATTTTTCCGCAAGGCTCACTGGTAATGGTCTGCGTCCGTAACACTGAGGCATTTTTTCCCTCCCTCGTTTGAAAAAGGAAAATTGTAAACTAGTTTAACTTTCCATCACGAGTGTCGCAAAACCAGCAGATTCATTCTGATTTGTGAGTTTTCTAGCGGAACTTCTCCATTATATGGGAATTACATATTCGATTCTAGGAATTTCCCGGATATTCCATTGTGGATGTCACAATTCTTTGGTTGTGTATCTAGGCTAAGCAATGAATTGCAGTGGCTAGCCAATAAAGGGTTGTCTGTTTTGCATTGACCGTTTATTTCTTGGAATTAAACAGAAGGCAGAAGAAGAAAACGCCATGAACGGCCTTCTCCTTTACGGTTCCTTTAGAAAGAGCTGTGCATCGCTGTCACAATGTTGGGACAGCATGACAAGCATAATGAGTCTTACTGGCTTGGAGCCTGGGCTCGGGTTGTTTCCCGAACAAATGTTGACTGCTGGCGCCAAGACATAGGCGAGTAATCATAAAGAGTAGAATAAAAGATTGTGATAGATACAGCTGCATATACGTAACCACTGTACTGGAATGTTCAGTTGATCTAGGGTTTAAAAAAAGGAGATCCTTGACACACCGCAGGATGGTTAGGGTCACCATCCTCAAGGTTGTGGTGGCGGCTGAGGTCGGATCAGGAAGTCCTGTTTCGAACAAACTTCTCCGTAGCTCTTTGCACTCTGGACTCCGTAGTTTCCGCATTTTTGGTTCCGTACTCGCTTTTTTGTAGGTGGACTGTCCAGATCGGTCACCAAGTACCTATGACGACGAAATGCCACGTCTTCTCCATGGAGGACCTTCACAGCTTTAACGGTTTTCAAAGCGAATCTTCGCACCGGAATATGGCCGAGTTCGCTCTGTCTGCTTCTTCTCTCACTTTATGGCCTCCCCGCTTGGCGAAAAAGGTGCTAGAAATAGCCAGCTCGTTGGACAATCAAATCGAGAGTTCTTTTTCCATCTGGATTTGTCAGCCGAATACCTCGAAGGACTCTCTCGTGATAGTTCAGTAGTCCTTGTGTGTTCCATCTCGGGGGCGGGGGGGGGGGGGGTGATTCGTCGTTTATTCTTTGGAATGCAGCTAATCCATCTTTGGGGAACTCCGCAACAAGGATCCCAACTACATTTTCCTTCGAATTTTCGTCATTGTACATAATACAGCTTTACCCTTTTCCGTCACGTTACCTCTAGCCTCAGCTCAACGTGGACCCTTTTTCTTATTTATGAGACCAGCAAATTCCCCGATCAGCATTCAAGAAACATCCCCAATCGAATTCCTACTCCTTACCCAAGGAGGTCATTCGGCTGACAGTAAGTCGCATACCGACTGTAGGGCTCAGTCGCGGTTTCCGTGCGCCACTTTCGGCTAACTTCTATACAAAATCTGTTACGACTTGTGATCACTGTTCGTATCGACGTCTCTTCATCAGCCTTAATGTGAACCTGTGTATGAAATCGTTGTATAATTGTTTTTGCAAAATCTGCAATCCATGTGGTTGAGCCAGAAGTCCAACTTGTGAGCGTTTGCGCATGAGTCTCTAACAGTCTAATAACTCCGCAATCGAGAACACTGAAACAGTCAGATAGCTTTCTTAAGGAACTCAGAATTAGTGGTTGAAAGGATTTCGGAGAAAATACAAAACATACCATTTTCACGTCAATTTCGGCGCTTCTCAAATTAAGCAGGACACTCTACTGATCAAGCTAGACGCTATTGAAATCAAAGTGGACATCTTAAAACTTCCGTTTCCCGATTAAACTAAAGTCCTTTCAGAGTTTGAAAAAATTTGTTCAAGGAAAACGCAGTGTGACTTTCTTTTAATTTTTTTAGTTGCCTGTCCCTGTTTAGAATGCCGTAAAAAAATTATTTTTTAAAGAAAATTAGTGGATTTTTACTTGGCTTAACGTCCAGGAAGCAGAATCTTTTAGTGATAAAAAGTAAATTGCGCTATACACCCATCCATGGCGCAGCGATTTTTATTTGATTGACAACAAAAATTTTCCTTGCGCGGAGTTAAACACTTGTGAATGGGACGACAAAAGGAAAAAGCAAAAAGTACGCATGTCTTAACTTTGCTATTTGAAGTGAGCAGCATTTCCACTACCAATCAAATGAATGTCGCAGCGATCAGGGAGAGTGCATACAGTACCGTCGGTAAACGTTCGCCAAAACGCGGCCGGCGGCGGATTAATCCGCCGTCTCCGCCGCTTTGCCATAACTCTCTTCAAGGTCGCTTATATTCAATGAAAGGCACATTGTTGGATTCAGAACAACATGATCTACCCAATAGCGTAAAAATCTTATCAAGATTTCAAAATTTTTGGGTGTCACGCAATCAACTCTTGCGGTCCATCGGGGGGGGGGGGGGGAGGTAAGGATTGCGAGCCATACGTATATGTACGTTACAAATTTTTGGTCAAAATGGCAAATTTTCGTACCTACAATTTTTTCATAGTTTTGAAACAATAATAATTATTGCCTGTAATAAATACTTTATAAATCCTTTTTCTGAAGCTAAATGGTTATGCTCAAATGAGTTTGGGGAAAGCAGTACCTATCCCATTAGTGAACGACCTCGGTTAGTGTGAGTAGTGAGAGGAGAGAAGCAGCGATTGCATGCCCAAAAGACATGCTTGGTGGGGCAGGTCAGGTCACTGCAATTACAGCAACACTCCGGACTCCGGTAGCGGACTTGTCTCAAGGAATAAATGTGATTAACGTCAGGTGGAAAATTTTTCGAAAAAAAAGCGAATATCGGCTCCGATAAATGACGGGAACTGTTCTGTGCGGTTTGGACAGAGGTAGGCGCTGAGTCCCATGGTCAGAGTAGAAGAAAATGGCCTTTTTGAAGCAGTGGAGCTCCCAGTCCTGAGCTGCCAGCTACATCATTTTTGTGCTGCAGCATCTGTGTATGTTGTGCTACCACATATCCAGCTTCCATGCTGATCCGTCGCGTTGAGACACGGATCTACACGCGTGAATTAGCCCTTGCAGGCAATGTCGCCTTGGAACGCTGCGCTGTCAACTTATTGGCTGATTAGTACCTTACTTCTAACTGAACTAAGGCTAAACCCTATATTTGTAATGCACACCCTATAGTTGAAAACTTGAGCAAAAATCGGCTCTAGAACAGTAGCGGTACTGTCGCAAATAATTAACGAAAATGGAAAAAATCGGCAGTTGAGGATGAAAGGAACGCTGAACTTGGTGACAAACCAGGCAAATTTGGTATCAAAGAGATCGCTGTGAGACAAAACCTAAAATTAGCGTGAAACACATTTTCAACAGCGTTTAAAATTTTTAAAATTCCACTGGGCAAGTCGATACCTGCCAGGGGGCACAATTAGGGAAGACTCAGGGGCGAATGTGGGTCAGGTCAAGACAATTACGGGCTCGCCTAATCTAGGTCATCTCGAACCCAAAAATTTTGAAACCTTGATAAGATTTTTACACTATTGGGTAGATCATGTTGTTCTGATTCCAACAATGTGCCTTTCATTGAATATAAGCGACTTTGAAGAGAGTTATGGCAAAGCGGCGGAAACGGCGGATTAATCCGTCGCCGGCCGCGTTTTGGCGAACGTTTACCGACGGTACTGTAGTGCGATATCTCCTTTTAATGCGCTAGAAGGTTGCTGCCTTTCTGCGTTTTGGAACACGCTCTAAGCATTTTTTTGAGAAGCGCAAATTTTGGTAAAGTGTCGAGCAGTGTTTTTACATATTCGAGTAGGTGAATTGAAGAATTTCGAAGAAAGTCGTATGAAATTTTCGCTTGGCAGTGCAATTATTCTGACATCATCGAAAAGACTCCAAAAGACGCTGGTTTTGATTTAGACGAAGCTCAGTTTGTTTTCAAGAGTGTCAAGCAGAGTTGCATGGAAAATGTTCAGCTTCACCTGAATTTGGAACATAAAAGGTATGTCAATGTTGACGTTGTTGGAGCGACGCAGCGAATGAAATTTCATTCCAACTAGTTGGAGAAGCGTTCGCATCAAGGCAGATGCGCAGGAATGGGCGACGTTTATATCTTAGTACTAATTCGTTAGGACACGTGTAGCGCAGTCTAAGGAGGTGCCGGCGGTCGCATTCACTCGATACCAGGCTATTCGTTCGGATTTTCAGTCCAGGCGAACCTGGACTTCCATCCCTCCGGGTCGGTGAATTGGTTCCGGATTTGTCTGGAAAGGATAGAGAGCTGAATTGATTATTCAAACCGCCTCCACTTCCCATAGAAGCAGAATGCGTGGCGCGTCCAAACAGGGATTGAAAATCGCCGTCCTTCACCCTTTGTTGATTCTCTTGACTGATTTAGTGAATGCGTACGCATTCCTCATTTTAGGATGCATCTTGAGGTTACAAACAACAACGACGATTACAAACAACAACGACGTTGTTGGAAACGAAGGTTCATGACGGAAACGATAACCTGTAATGTTGCAGCACTGTAAGGTCTTAGCTTACGCTGATTACCAACTTTTGCTCTGCAATTGAAGTGACATAATTCGAATTATTCTCAAAGTTTAAATGGTGAAAAATTGTAATCATTCAAACAGTCTAAAAGTTCCTCTATAAAATAATGCGTATCAACGAAGTCTTATTTCACCCTATAAGGGTACAACAGAAATTTGAGCCATTTGTTTCGCAGATAAAACTCCCTGAGGTGTGGCTTGGCTGCGCGAGTGTTCCGTGCGCACCTTCGTTCAAAGTTCAAAACGTAAGAAGACCCTAAGTAGAACAATGCCAGCCCATCTTCAGAGGTTTGTAATTTTATGAGCTTTGCGGAATCAGTCTACAAAATCTACAACACGGATCGTGGAAAATGTACCCCTGCTTCCAATCGCCTGACATCGGTGAGCGCTGTTGGCTCCAATTACTCTCGTCGAAATAACTACAAAAACGGATGAAACCCCATTGGAGTCAATGCAAAGCCTTTCTGAAAACATCACAGATAATGAGTAATGACAACAGCGACATCATACATCGTGTTCATTTACACGGAACCTCACGTCTCCAAAGGCTTTCTGGAGCCACCTAAGCCTTTGCAGACGTATTTTGGCGAGCTCTTTGTTTTTGAAGACCTACCTCATTAGAAGCGTCTGGTTTCCTTGAAGGGAACTCTGAAACTAGACTGACAACCCTTCAAGGGTTCTTAGGCATAAGGCGTCGTACCGTCTTAATCGGCAAATTTACAGTGATCGTGAGTGACCTCTAGCTATGGTATTTTTAGCTCTCATAAGCCGCTGCCCAATTCGTTGAAATTATTTAGATTTTCGAATTCTTGAAATTCTCTGCTGACGAACTGTTCTCTAAAACTCTGGCTGCCATTTGAATAGCTTATTCATAATTTAATATCCCTTTCCTAATGCCGTTTATCTCTGATGAGGTCAGCACTGTCATCAGAAAGTGCCTGAGGAGGTCGGGATTAGATGAGTCGGTAATTCTTACGAAATTACCGCCCTGTAGCCTGGAATGCCGGCTGGAAAGAATCCGAATGTACGACCGCTTTTGCGTTACCCCTAACTGAGCGGTCTGTCCGGCTGGCAGAGAGGGAGATTGCGCCGTTTCTGGGACAGTCTACAGGATTACCTGCCACAGCTGTGGTGAAAAGTATATCGATGAAACCTCTCGCCCACTCCAAGTACGCGCCAAAGAACACATGGAGGGCAAGCAAAGGTCGCGAGCTTCCACTGCTCTGGGTGGCCACAGGGTCAACGCCCACCACGGAGAGGACTTTGAGGTCAAATTTGAAATTTTAGCGTGGGAGCCCCAGACGTCGGCGTGGAAAGCACTTGAGGTACCTTTGTATTTGGATACAGGCTACTGACCCAAAAATCAACCGGTAGGGGGAGTGCCTATATATAACCAGGGAGCTCAGGCCATACCTCCGGCTAGCATTCTAGTCACGGTACCGTCTTCGTTGGTACCCTCACGAGCACTACTGCCCTGATCGCCTGGCGATCCTTGGTTAGGTGAGGTCGATTGCTGTCTCCTACTCATCTTGTGTACGTCTAATTAGTCTCAAAATCCAGTAGGGTTGAGGAGACCCTTGGTCGAGTAGTCACACTTAGGTTTGTTTCCTTTCAGGCTCTGAAGAAGGCGATCTTGCCGAAAACTAAACCCAATAAACGCTGTTACCAACCTACCAACCAAGTTCAAGGAAGAACTACTATAATTTAATATTGTCGAGACGTAGCTCATTTCTGCAGAATTTTATGAAGCTGAATTTCTATATGTAGTCCATCCGTAACAAATCCTCAAGAAAAGGCGGGGCTTCATATTTAGCATAGTTTTTCTTTGTACCCGTCAGCGTGTCTTCACACAAATACAAATCTTCTCGCCCTGGATATGACGCTACTCCCGCTTATAAATAGGAAATACCCCTAATGAAGGAGCGCGAACGAAAGAGAAAGGATATGTAGTAATTGCGAAACATTCAGATGTGGATGAAGCGCTATGACGATCAAATGAAAGTCATTAAAAGTTGTCGTGAATCTTGAAGATTTTCTCCAACAAGCATATACAGCAGAAAAAAATTGGTGATAGCTCAGATTACTCGGTTTTTCGATTAATCTCGGCTGGCTAACCTCTTGTTTTCTTTATTTCCTGAGCTTTTTAACATAATTACGCTTTTTGCTGAGAGTATGTGTAAGCACAGAATCAGTATTAATTTTCTAAACTTATTCTGTGCCTATTAGCTTTTTTAGTTACACATTTCATAGCTAATTAACAATTGCATACAATTGTACATCAGATAAGTCCGTGGAGGGGATTACACAGAAAAAAGCCAGCACTTGTAACGTGAATATTCCCCGGTCAATTCAGACGTAATAAGAAGAGATGGTTGTAGTTCGAAGAAAAACACTATGATTTCTTCAAGTTTGCACGATGTTTGCTGGAGCCATGGGAAATCCGACTGTCACTTCCGATGAGCACTCTCAGAAACTACTGAGAATGTAAGCACAGGCCGAATCCGCCCTTTCGTAGTAAGGGAATCAGGAACTATCAGTACCGCGGTGCTCCAAGGGCGTCCCACACATAGAAACCTTTTAGAGTAAAGGTTCCCTATGCCTCCTTTGCTTCGTAGACATTAATGCTTTTTGGAGAAATGGCCCTGTTCTAATAGAAAAAGCGAAGAATCTCAATTGGTAGTATATTGGCGTCGTCAAGCAAAGCGGAAGAGAATTCCATAACAACAACGTGAGCGCACTAGAGGCTAAAAGACGCAGTATTACAGTCATATAAAACTTCTATTCGCTCTGTTGGCCATGAACAGGACACTCTACTGCGAAGCTGACCCCCTTAGCTAGTTCGTAGTGGCTTCAGTGAAAAGCGAAGAAAGCACAGAAATACCCGCTCAGTTAGCAGCTGATTACAGGATATCTCCACGGTAATTATTGTAACACGAGGTTGAGGCAAACGTAGCCGTTCTTCTGCCCGCCGACGTGTTTACATCGATGACCACGGTTGAAGCCGACGTCATTTCCCAGGGAAAAGAAAAGAGCTCTAATTATGAACCATGTGGGAAAATTGAGAAGCCCTATTCATTACGAACAAATCTCAAAAAGGTAGGGTTTTAATAAAGCAAAAGTGGTAGCTAGTGGGTTTGCCGCAGTCTCCCGATCAACCTAGTAGTAGTTCATCTTCCAACAATGAAAAAGAACGGCTAGATAACCGGGTTTTTGTCACGTTGAAATTTTAACCGCTTTCGCATCCAGTTGCACCACACGAAGTAAAAAGCGTGGAGCTTAATGAAGTACATAGATGAAGGGCTCAGTGGGCAAGCGAGGATAATACTTTCTTACCCTCCTATGGTTATCTTCGATATAAGATAGGCGAAATTAACTGCGTATGTCTTCAATATAGAATACGTGATAGAGACGGCCTACTCCTATTTCCCTTGCCTTCTGACCAATGTTTGGGTTTTACGGGATTTTACACGAGATTTCAGGATAACCAACTTCAAGACAGCGGCAGGTTCATCCCAAGATCACAGGTGAATTGCTGCTAGACTATTGCAACAAGAATGTGGATACAGTTAGAGGTTCTCTGTGGATCAATGTTGTGAGTAAAACAATTATATGTGAGGCATTCTTTTCAAAGTGTTTTGATTTCTTGTTTCTTGTTGACCTGGATTGTTGGAATGCTTCATTCTTTTATGCGATTGACTAAAAGTATAAATGGATAAAAGTCGCCGTGAAACTAATCCTTAATGAGATCCATCACGCGTTCTACATCTATGAAATGTCGTGTAGGCAAGCAGAACGAGCTTCTCCCTCATACAACAATTTGCGGTGGTCAGACGATCGACTAGGACCCATGGAGTTCTGGTACCAATACACCTACAGTACCGCACATGTCTTTTGGTCAATTCCCGAAAAAGCCGCTTTGGAGCGTTACAAAGCGGCTTTTTTAAATAGCTTTCTTTAAAATCAAGCACTAGTGAAAAGAGACATATATTTGAGCTCAGCAGGACAAGCTCTATCTTTTGACATATAAATCAATAGAGTTGAACAATGCATATAGGCCGGACATAATCAATCGAGTGGGTGCAAGAGCCTGTGGAGTGACCTTTTCGGGAGTTTTATCGAAATTCCCAGCCGTTCTACTTAGGAAATGCTCCTAGCCTGTCTAGCTTGCCTTTGGAGTGCGCCGTAAACAATGCATATAGGATCGAACATATCAATCGAGTGGGCGCGACCACTCGCAAATTGCGCGAGTGTGTTCGGAGCGCAATAACTCTGTCGAGATCGAATCGTTCCGGCTGCAGCTCGTGGATCATTGCACTCCGAACACACTCGCGCGTGCAGTTTGCGAGTGGTCGCGCCTACTCGATTGATAGGTTCGATTCTATATGCATTGTTTACGGCGCACTCCAAAGGCAAGCTGGACAGCTTAAGAGCAATTTATGAGTAGGGCGGGTGGGAGTTTCCGATAAAACTTCCGAAACAGTCACTCTACAGACTCTCGCGCCCACTCGATTGATATGTTCGATCCTATATGCATTGTTTACGGCGCACTCCAAAGGTAAGTTGGACAGGCTAGGAGCATTTCCTAAGTAGAACGGCTGGGAATTTCGATAAAACTTCCTAAACGGTAACTCTACAGGTTCTCGCGCCCATTCGACCTCACTCTGCGAGTGGTCGCGCCCACTCGATTGATAGGTTCGATTCTATATGCATTGTTCACGGCGCACTCTAAAGGCAAGCTGGACAGTCTTAAGGCAATTCATGAGTAGAGCGGCTGGGAATTTCTGATAAAATTCACCAAACTGTCACTCTACAAGCCCACTCGATTGATTATGTCCGGTCTATATGCATTGTTCAACTCTATTGATTTATATGTCGAAAGATAGAGCTTGGCCTGCTGAGCTCAAGTATATGTTTCTTTTTACAAGTGCTTGATTTTAAAGAAGGTTATTTAAAAAAGCCGCTTTGGAACGCTCCAAAGCGGCTTTTTCGGGAATTGACCAAAAGACATGCGCGGTACTGTACTTGGCTGGGAGGGACGGGACACGAAGCGAGACCGGGATTCGGGCGCATGTTGCAGCTGACGTCTCTTCAAACTGCGGTACAACGCGCACACCTTCTTCTATTTTCATGCTCTCTTCCTACTATTTTTGCGTACAGCATACAGATTGTGAATTTAGAGCAAACATGGAAGACGAGTTTCATGGCAACGTGCTTAGGGCGGTGCTACCAGGGCATGAAAAGTCGGCATCGAAATTTAGCGGCCGGTATTTATGATATATCGTGTTATTTTGGAAGAATATAATAAATCTGCTTCGCTTTTGGGGTTAATGAAAATTGTTCTGGAGTTCTTGTGTGGTTCTGCCCAATTCCCATCGCGCAAAGATGCCTACGTCAGTCACCCGTGCCTGCTAGCATGAAGAGATCGTCTTCCGCAATTTTTGATGGATAAAGGTCTGCATTCGTTCGTCCCTCTTTGAAATGCGGCGTAAAAACTACCTCTGTAGACCATGTTGGGAGCAGTTCGAGAGCTTGCCCGTTCATGCACGGTGCCGACGATGCCCGCACATGGGAGAAATTAATGTTCTACCCATGGAAAGAAAAGGATTCGTTGATAAGGATGGAATCCGAAATTTGGGTCGGTTGGGTGAGTGGACTCCCTCTTGATACTTTCGCAGTTTTCCAAGAACGGATCTACCCAGTCGGGAGGGTGCAGTGCTAAGGTGATGGTTACGTCCGACATCCCACGACACGACGCCACATTCTCTGAGTTCGCAATAGTGGCATCGCCGTAGTAGCTGAAGCTCTGAAACAAATTCACCGGAGTAGATGGAGAGGGAGAACACCGCATACCTCGCTCTGACAAGAATAGATCTAGTAATGATTGCTCGATTAAACTGAAGAAGCAGAAATACCGTGTTTGAGCTGCTTGTGGTTGGAGGAATTAGGAGTTTTCAAGGGTAGATTCCAAGTGTGCTAACCGTCTGTAGATAAAATGCAAATGCCGTAATCGGTGAAAGTCTGTTTGACCTATGAGGGACAACCGCGGAGGGCGAAGTTGATCATCAGTGAGCGATACAAGGAAGAAAAAGGGCGGGTAGGCTGCGCCTCATATGCAGTTCCGCAGAATTCCTGCATCGCACTGTCTTGGCGTGGCCAATTGTTTAGCATTTGTTATTGGATCCTCCCCACACTGTCAATTCAACACTTTTTGCCTGACAATCTTATCGTCCTTCCGTGGCGCGGGCAGTTCAAGTGAGGCATCTGCAGCTTCTGATTAAGCAGTCTATAAGTTCTATTCAAAATTGTTAAATTTCATAGAATTAGGATTGCCTTGGTGGGTTGCGGAATATCTAACTCAAAGAATGAGCTATTTCCGGGAGGTTTTCTGCACCTCATATTCAACTAGTATGCGCAGAGTGACTGCACTTTTCCACTTCATCTCAAGGATGCCAATTTTATGGTGGAAATTGCGAGCACGAGCCCAGTGCGTTTTTGTTGCTTTGCGCCAGACGTCGTTTTCAAAACGTTGTGTGAAGAAATCAAAGGGTTTTATCCTGATGGCGTTCAGGGAAGAACATCTCTAAGTAATCCCGCGCGTGAACAACGCGGTGCCCATTGTCACTGGCTCCACCCCGCCTCATTCATAGCGATAGTGGAGGGCCGCCTTCAAGCAGAACCCCAGCGCTCTGCCCATCTGAGCTGTTTCCTTGAGGTCTACTGCATCTTCCGTTTAACTTTAGTCTGCTCCGTGGTTGTGTTTATTCAATGCATCTCAAGGATGACGCTTTTGAAAGGAGTTCTCTTGCAACACTTGCATTAATGTGCCAGTAGTGCTGTCGACGCGTAACGTGGAGCAAATCTACCGTGCATGAACGCCCATGTGGCTTAGCAGCATTTAAGGAGTTCTCTTCTCTTGTGCTGCAAGTGATTTGGGTTTCCTTTGAATATCAGGAGGTTGTATGAATTCCTTTTGATGGGTAGGATGGTAAATGGCTTCAGTCATATTGCTCTTCAGGAGTTCTAAATATATCTTTTCTTCATTGCAGGAAAGAGGTGGCTAGTTGAGAATCCAGCTGCCGAGAGGAAAGGACAGCAGAATGTCTCAGCTTTTCACGATTGCTGCTGCTCAGAATTTTTGAAAATATTTAACCCATTGACGACCGCGCGAGAAATCGCGTGTCTGCCGCGTGGGACCGCGCGCTGGCACCGCGCCGACGCGTGAATCTCATCAAATCACTACTTCACTATAATCCAAAGGAAACTCCCTCTTAATGGTTTAGCCAAATATTGGAAAAGGCTAGAGCAGGTCCGAAAGCAGGACGTAGAAAATGTATTTGCTGCTATAAGAAAGTCCGCAAAGAAAACAAGGCGCAGGTTTGCCACGAATCGTGCAAAGAAGGTGACCACATGATGTATCAAGTGTCTGACATATTTTTGTCGGGATTGTTTTCAAGATTTTTACAAGAAATGTCACTAGTTCTTTTGTGCATAACCATTTTTGTAAAATGTGAGAAGGAGTTTGTGAATAATATCGATTTTTGCGAAGCTTGAATAGTGTGTAGTGTTGATTATTTGTTTTTATCAATGCTTAGAAGTAAATGACTCCCGCACCACTCTGCACATAGCATTGGTAGGATCCAACATATCTAATGAATACTAGTAAACTATGAAAAAGCGAGAAATGGGTCGCAGCGAAACCGTTTTATAACTGCGGTCCGAAATCGGCTCGCGCGTTCCCACGCGACAGGAAAACTGCGACCCAAAATTGACCTGCGCAGTCGTCTATGGGTTAAGAGTAACATCTTTCCAAACTATTTATGCCAACTTAAAAAAACTTTTCAACCAGCTTAGTAGTTTCCTCTTCATGATGTTGATTCTTTTCTCCTATTTTTGTTCTCTTTGTGCTTGCAACGACTTTGACTTCTAGGGTATCGAGAAAGTATCGGCAGAAATTTTCACAAAACTCCAGATTTTTTCTAGAATGTTCTGATGATTTCAACATAAGTGCTGTATAAGAACACCATCCTGTTGTATCTGATTAACATATCCAGCTCCGTCTTCCTTGCCTATTTCACTGTACTATGGCCGAACTGTCTACCCATGACAACTGTCTGCACGTCTGGACATATGCACTCAGCTGTTCTCCCGAAATCGCACCTTCAACTGTCTGGACACCATCGTCGCATGAGATGAAAAGTGGGTCCTCCACGTCAATCACGCTCGTAAACATGCATGGTGCCAACGCGATGAAGTGCCGAAATCCTCGTAAAAGGTGAAATTCATGCGAGGAAAGTCATGCTGAGCGTCTGGTGGGGAGTTTATGGGATCTGCCATCTCGAGCTGCTGCCTGACAGCACGACTGTCACTGCCGAGATCTGCGCTACCCAACTGCAGAGACTGGCCGACAAGATGCGAAGGAACAGCCCAGGCTCGACAATGTTCGCTTGCTGTACGATAACGCGCGCCCACACATCGAGAAGACGACTTCTCAGAAAATTCTGGAATTCAGATGGGAAGTTCTGCCGCATCCGCCGTACAGCACAGATCTGGCCCCAAGTGATTACCACCTTTTTCAAACACTTCAGCATCATCTAGAAGGGAAGCGTTATGAATATTGTGACCACTTCGAAAATGACCTCCGAGCTTTTTTCGCCTCCAAGTCGACGGACTTTCTAGCCAGAGGAATTCGAAGCCTTATGGAACGTTGGCGAAGGGTGCTCGATGTTGATGAAAATTATTTGGTCGATTACTAAAATGTCGATTAAAAAATTATTGTATTTCTGCAGATACTTTCTGGACACCCTATAGGTCCGAAATAAATCAACCACTTGTACATGGATACTAAGACGACCCAGCGGCGTGCGGTTGAAAGCGTATTCTGTAACTGTCGAACACCGGAAGTTATACATAGAGCGCTACTTACTTGACAGCGTTTCTGAAATCTTTAAAAATACGTTGAACTGATGTTTTTCACTTGAAAATTTTTGAATTTTTCCAGTTATAGAACTCCATCTTATTCCCGGGAAAGTGAACATCGCCTGTTTAGGAGTTCACGATTGCCTTTGCTGCCTTTGAAGTTCGCATCTCTGTCGTACTCTTATGTTTAAACTATGTGGTCAAAATTGGGCGTTCAATACACAGTTACCTACCTTTCTGAGAAACAACCACATGGGAAGCGATTATAACTGCTAATGGAACTGAAGACGCTCTTCGATATTCTCGCTTGCATTTTTTAGAAACAGGTGAATAACTGCAACTAGCTTAGCTGAAGTAATGAAATATGAATCTGGCGCCTGCTTAGCATTGTAGACAAATGGTAGCTATATTTATTTTATTTTATTTATATGTAGATTATGTAAAATGCTCTATGTAGAATTTTTACTATTTGACACGAATAAAACAGCTTCTGAATAATACGAACGAACTTGTGCTTAAATGAGAGATATCGTTCTAGAACGGTATTGTTTGCAACAAAGGCTGCAATCATTAAAGAAAAACCCACATGAGTGTAAATAAATAGAAATGAATAAATAAAAGTAGAACAGCACGAATTGTCAATTTACCTTTATCTGTTTACTAATATGTGACGCGAATGTGACTAGATATGCAGAGCATAATTGACAACGAAAGAAAAGAAAACATATTGTCAGCAAAATTAACTAGCAACTGCATTTACTAAAGAACTAAGGAAGGGAGCCGGTGGGCAGCTCTAGAAGGTTAGGCATGTGAATTTACTATTAACACATGCACTCGTAAAGGAATTTTTGCTGAAATTCTGAGTTGCTGGTAATGAATGACTTTTGTGGGGCTTCTCAAATGAAAACGGTATCCCGTGGGTGCAGAAAAACGTCTGTATTTGCACAAGGACGTACACTTATTGTTAGTGTTACTGACACGGATATTGGATACTTCAAACGACATTTTACTCCGAATTTCACTGGAAGTTTTTTTTTTACATAATGTGATACACCGTTCGAAAGAGAATGACTTCACGTATCAAAATTTACGTTTCACTTTTTCCCGTTTTTATTTTTACAATTTTGAGGACATTAAGGTGGAGAGTAAAAAGAGGAAAATGACATTCGTTGTCATCTCCTTTTCTCTGCTTACGTCTGAGTTTTTTTTTTTTTGCACGAAGTTATATACCAAAAAATCGGCATGGACAAATAAAAGCAAAATTTCTAAGGATATGTAACATTGTCCGAAAAAATTTACCAAAGAGTTGGGGCTGTTGGTAAAAATCATTTATGTCATAAAGACAGTCCACTTTAATGCCCTGAAAATTAAAGAAAATCAGAATGAAAATCAAAACTCAAACTTACGCTCTTATAGAGCAATGGTCTATAAAGGTGTCAAAAAAACTCAAACCTAAGCAGAGAGAAGGGGTTGTCAGCAAAAGTTATTTTTCTGTTCTTTGACTTTGCACTTTAATGACCTAATAATTGACAAAAGTCGAAATGGGCTAAAAGCAAGGCATATTCTCTGTTTCGAGCGGTGTACACCATTATGCCGAAAAAGTGGAAGCAAAATTCAGAATAGAATGTCTACAAAACGGCAGGGATCTAGTTCCCAACCCAATGCGTTCGATGTCAATTTCATGGTGGGCTGTTTTGTGAAATAGTGGTAGATCATCTTATTATTTCCTAAGAGTCATCAATCCAAAATTGTTTTTTCTCCTTCTTTGAGGACATTAGGTCACATAGGTGTGATGCGTTTTCGTATGGAGCTATCCTGTGAACTTTCTTCTGACCAAATTGTTTTACGCGTGTGAGGTTAAGAATTAAAACAATATGTGTACTTTCCCTTATTAAGTGACGAGGCCTGGACATCAAGTGCTAAATTTGATGAAGTTAGATAACTGAAGGCGATTTCAGACACTTCATTGGTGAAGTCCTCACTCCGTGAAACGACTCAAATTCAAATTTTTCCGTGATGGACTGCTTTGGACGTAATCGACCTCCAGCAGCTACCCGTCCATCCAAAAATGTTGTCATGTAGACAACATTTCTATGAAGCTGTTTGCTAGCAAATACTATAAAGTGCTGCAAACTCCAGATAAACCTTTCTTGCAGCAGATCTCAATTATTTCCCCAACAGGAGGGTTGGAACGCTCCATCGCAAACTTCAGTGGCAACAAGGGTCATTCATGTCACGCGATTCGTATAGCAAAGCAATCGTGAGGCTACTCCGAATAGACTCTCAGCGCAATTGTTGGCCTCTTTAGAGGGTAAAGAACAAAGTCAATCGTCAACCGTTAATAATTGAAGAATGCGCCATAAAAGCAACTTTTACGGAATGTCGTGGAGTTGGCTTGAGTGCGTATTTGATCTTTTCAACGATTTCCAGAACTATTTTCATCCTATTTCGAAGAAGTCTGGTACCAGGCATATGAACAAGAATTAGAAAGCTTGGTAGGCCTTGGTGGGGCGCTAACCTTAGGACGGTTAGGGGCATTGCATGGCTACTCACTATTTTCGTTAACAAAATTGGAATTTTTTCCTCCTCAATCGCCATTCGTTGTTATTGGATCCATTATTCACCCCTTCGTTGTGTGTCTTTTCTTTTCTTTTTTCGAGACGATAATGTAATTGCTGCAATGTAAATGTGTCTGCAGAATGTGATGATTCGGAAAAATCCCTCAAGCGGGATGATTCTTCAAGAAGTGTCGCCAACGAAAGTTGAGAAAAAGGCTGTGACCTTTTTGTCACAAGATTCTCTCATCTAAATAGATAATTGAATGTATGTACTCAAAAAGGAAAGTGCGTTCTTAGCGATAAAATGTGCTCAGCGTTTATCTGCTAAGGTTTATTTCGAAATTTCATGACGTGAATCCGATTCAGAAGCGTGGACAAGGTTTGCTTGCAGACTCTTCTCCCATTAAAACTAACGTTCTTCTCTAGCCGTAGTTAAGCAGAAATATGTGAGTCGATCGAAAAATTCTCTCTCTTTTCATTATTTTCGTTAGATCTTATCAAACTCATTTGCGAAGGTGATGCGAGTACAGTGTGAACGTAGCGATGTGTAGCACTGTTGCCTTTCTTCTTCTTCTTCTTTTTCTTCTTCTTCTTCTTCTTCTTCAGCGTTTGTCCCGGTTCTTCGCGGGGTCCGCTCTTCTGGTGTCATGACGCCACCTTTCCCGGTCCTGCGCTTGATCAGGGTCGAGCCAGTTACTTTCATGTCCATGTGTAAAGTATCCGACCAACGCTACTCCGGGCGTCCTCTAGGCCACTTTCCTGACACTTCCAACTCAAGGCCTATCTTGCGGACACTGTCTTCCTTTCCTCGCAGAACGGGCCGTACCATCGTAAGCGAGCTTCGCGCATCTTGTCCGCTATCGGCGCGACACCGAATTTCTGCCGAATAGCATCATTTTGAATGCGGTCCATGCGCGTGACTCCAGCACTGTTGCCTTTCATCGCTCGTTATAGCCGAATAGGTGATAGGTGTCTTCGATGGGCGGCCACACTGCTTGTGCAGCATTGTTGCAGAGAACAGTACTCAGCAGCGTCAACAAAGACCGCATTCGAAAAACTCTTTCAGGAGAAGCCCCCTAGGCGATATTTCGGCGCCGAACTCGCCCTCCTCTTCTGAACCCAGCGTTCTCGACGACTTATTCATAACGGAAACTTGTTCCAGAGCCTCGGTAATCCGATTTTGTGAGCGTTTCTCGAAAAGCTTTCAAAACGGAGTTTCGTTCTCATCTCATACTCGTGGCCTTTCTTCTGGGAAGACGCAGTTGCCTCACAACATGTTTTCATCCATTTTAAAATTGTTTCTCGAAACATCGACGACAGCCCTCTGCACTCTTAAATAGTTAAGTATTTCAGTTCTCTGCTAACTTCTGCTGCTAGCGTTAGTATCTCTAGAGCAATGATCTCATTTTATGTTTCTGTTCTTCTTACAATCTTCAGCACGGTTCGTATAATGAATAGGGAGTCGAAGGCCTACCAGTGGAAGACACTTTTCTCTTTTTAGACTAATCTTATCCCGGTTTTCGCTATAGCCTGCATTTGTAACTTTTTGTGACAAAATAGTATATTTCAGGCTGACATTTTTTATGGAAATAAAACTGATTTCTGAACTAGTAATTTTGAGGAAGGTTTGTCATAACGTAGTGAGATTGCTTTTGTTTTCAACAATTTTCTTTTCTAGTGAATTGGTTTCTTCGATGTTGGATTGACTAGTGTTGGTTATTCTCCTTGTATGCGCACACTATAGTCATAACGTAGTGAGTATAAATAAGTAAATAAATAAATAAATAAATAAATAAATAAATAAAAACCCGCGACCCCGCGCTCTTTTTCTCCTCCTGGTATCCGAGTCTCGCATGACCCGTATGAGAGCACGGAAGCGCTGTTAGTGTCGAAAAGCTCTTTATGATTGAATGTCTCGGTTACGTACAAATGAGCCAGCACGCCGTGTTCCCGTTTAATCTTCCCAGGATGCGTCATGTCTCCGTTTAATCACCTCGAAACACGTAATTCATTCACCCGAGTTGCAGACATCCCCACCGACCTTCGCTGTAGTTCTGTAACCTTGAGTTTTAAGTATTTGCTTTGTAAAATAAAAATAATAGAACGAAGGATTGTTTTATTATCCTTATTTTGATAAATTTTATCCTTAGTGAATGCCCTCATATTTCGAATGCGCCACGCATTCTACTTTTGCGGGGTACGAGGGGACGGGGGGGGGGGGGATCAGGTGAATGTAGATTTGACGTATGCGAACAAATTGCGAGCACCAACCGGTGGAAAATTGCACGTTTTCTCCTTTCCAGACAAATTCTTAATCCAGCGGAGGTGGCAAAAGGCTTGGTTGCTCTAGCCGGGACTCGAACAAGGGACCGCAACTCAGGGCTCTTTATCGTCACCACGCGGCCCTTTGCAAATTTACTGGAAATAACTGATTGTGCTACAAGAAAGAAGTGCCACATGTACCAGGGTACTTTCATTTGTTTACTTTCTTCCAATATAACGTTAAAGCTACTTACGTAAAGCTCGCGGAGGACTACTGTATATTTGTTGAGTGAAATCCTGCTTAGATAACAAGTTTTAGGCCAAAGCGTTGATCATTAATCATCTCGGGGATTCTTAAAAGGTAATTTGGAGGTTTTCTATTGTGTGAACTATAATTTTTACGCAAGTTTCTCGCATTCAGACTTTGGAAGTTCACTCACGACGACGGAAGTTCACTTTCGACGTGAGCGTGTTGTTCTGTACGCAGCACCTTGATGGTTAGCGAGAAGTCAGCTGATTCTTTCGAGGCTTTTTGCGTTGTTCCAGTCTGCGCAAAATGAATCGAAAGAATACCTTTACATTAATTACCGACGGCAAATTGATAACCCAAAGCTCACGGAACAGGAAAATTGCTCTCGCTCGTACATAATGTATGGGCTTGCACTTGAAGTTTCCTATATCTTCCCGTTATGTTGCCTTTTGCCAGCTCGCCACTCTAAAGCACTGCAATGTATTATATAATATAAAACATAGCAAAATGTGAAATTCGGAGAAGTGAAGAAAGGTGTAAAATAATAGAATTTTAAAATTTTAATTAATTAAAAGAATGGTATGTCATAAAATAAAAAAAATATAAAAAGGTTCGTTTCGCCACTACCTTCAGACGAACCTTTGTGTTATACTCCTCCCGTGGCTCTTCAGTGAAGAAGAGGAGTATATTTTAAGATTTCTTTAAAATCTGTCTATAAAAGAAAGAGATAGGAAAGCGAAAATGGAGGAGAGAACAGATGGAAAAGATGAGAAATATTGTTGTATTGAAAAAGAAAAAGATGAGAAATATTGTTGTACCTTGTTCGCCTTGAGGGAAATTCCATGTTATTAGAGGGCAAGGAAAAACGAACAAAATAGTAGGAACTTGTACGCTAAAAATGTGAGCATCTACAACCAGATCGCGCGCTCACTAAAAGCATCTTGTGAAGAGCATGAGCTTTATTTTTGCTAACTTTCACCGTTTTTTGCACTTACTAGGAGGCAAAAACAGTTCTTCTCTGGATATTGGGCAATGTCATGGTTTCGATATGGTCCTTTTCGCCTCTTTTAAATTGCTATGGTTGTCTTCGGACGAACAAATGTCAACCTGGTGAGAATGTGGCGCCAAACCACAGTCAGGGTACCTGCGATTGTTGTTTTGCACACCTGCAGCTCATGACACTTAGAACAATGCAGTTTTATCACTGCTTCATACTGTAATTCTCTTCGCTATCCTGCGCCTTTAACTATTACATCTATATCATTGGTTTATTTGCTAAATTTTTCTAAATGACTTTACAATACCGCTCGCGCCGCACGGTCAAAAGTGGGCGAAAAAACGCCAGCATAGCGTCGCAAAGCGTCGCACGCTCATAACTCCTTCAGTTTTAGGTTTCTTGAATAAAGGTTGGTACCATTCGATTCGCCTCTTCGAGATCTACACAAGCATGCGTAAAACTTTACCGGAGCTCCCGTATTTTCGACGTGGGTGGTCCAAAATTGGCTGGACGGGCGATTAGAGCAGCTTATTTCACAGGATATGCGTGCTTTCGGAGTATCTCAAAGATGGCGTACGTCGCCAGTGCTCTTTCATGCTAGGAATGCCCGGAGAGTGCGCCGTGCACAGTGCACACAGAACCTAACCTATCAATCGAGTGGGCGAGCACATGTCCCCTGCGCTTCTATCTTCTCTCACTGGGAACTGCGACGTTTTCAAGACTATTTCGAGCCGTTTGGAGAACGTTATCAGAAATTCCCCGCCATCCCACTCAAACTTTGGTGTGCGCCGTGAACAATGCATAGAGAATCGAACCTTTCAATCGAGGGGGGGGGGACAGCTCGTAGACTGAGCGTTTGGGCACTTTTATCAGAAATTTCTTGCTGCCCTGCTAAGGAGTTGCTCCATGGCTGTCCAGCGAGCTATTGGAGTGCGCCATGAACATGCATAGAGAATAGAACCTTTCAATCGAGGGGGGGGGGCGACCGCTCGCAAATTGCACGCGCGGGCGTCTTCGGTGCACAATAGCTCTGTAAAGTTGGAACCTTTCAGGTTGCAGCTTGTAGGTCTTGTAGGCAGTCGAACGGTCTGCTAGCACGCCAAAGCAGAATGGCTTAGCATAGGAGGGGGCAATGTTATAGGGGTGCGAAGATGCAGGTGAGGCTTGTGTGAAGCATTTTTTTCCGATTTCCGTGGACCACTGCGAGAAGACGCCACAAGCTAACGGCTTTAAAATGCGTACGCGAACAGAGCGCTTAAAGTACTTTACGAAGACATGCTCATAGCTCCTCAGCTGCCCAAACTGCCTAGCCTCAGCTGCCGTTTTAGAGCGGCGAAACCTAGCGGTTAGAGTTTCTTGCGCTCCTACTCGCCCAGACTTGAGTCTTCGAAACTCGCAATGGCACCGTTCCGTTCAGCATGGAAAGCGCTATCGAGCGGTATCAATTTCGACCGATTTTGGAAACATAAATTTTTGACTGTTTGCATCGAGGACGAGGCCGCGGCGGAAGGACGATGACGTCATCGAAAAATCGATGTCTTCGAGTTGGGTCACGCTTGATACCATTCGATAGAGCTTTTCATGCTGAATTGAATGGTGTCATTTAAACTGGGAAAGCTGTAATCTGGACGAGCAACAGCGCGGAGAACATCTACCGTTGTTGCGCTAAATTGCACTCACGGGCGTGTTCGGAGCGTAATAGCTCTGTCAAGTTGTAACCTTTCAGGTTGCAGCAAGTAGGTTTTGTAGGCAGTCGAGCGGTCTCTTAGTACGTTAAAGTTAAATGGTATAGCTTGGGAGTGGGCAATGTTATAGGGGTGCGAAAATGCAGGTGAGGCTTGCGTGAAGCATTTTTTCCGATTTCGGTGGAACACTGCGAGAAGACGGGGCGAGCTAATGGCATCAGAATCCGCATTTGAACAGGGCACTTAAGGTACTTTACGGCGCCGGGATCAGAACTTCTCAGCTGCCTAAACTGCCTTAGCCCCATCTGCCGTTTTAGGGCGGCGGGCTTAGCGGTTGCAGTTTCCTGCCCTCTTACTCGCCCATATTTGGGTTTCCGACACTCCTGGTAACACCGTTTTATTCATAACGAAAAGCTCTATCGAATGGTGTCACTCTCGACCAATTTCAAAAAAAAATCGATTTTTCGACAATATCGAGGACGTGGGTGTTTTAGGCCGACCCGCGCCGACGATGACGTCATCGAGAACCGGCATTTTCAAAATTGGCCAAATTTCCTCGTGCAAACTTCGTCCGCCCCTTCATGTGCCACCTCACCGCGGTGAAGGGGTGAACATCACTTTGTGATGGCTAACGGCACAAACGGTCACGCAGTACGCGACGCTTTGTCGTGTATGGGCGGCTCTCCTGTATCCCTGGCCAGGAACATGTGAGTAACCAGACCACCGGTATGGCTCAAACAACTAAACCCGTGCCCCAGTCCTCCGCGCGCCGGAGGTGGACTTCTACGACGTCGGTTGCATCCACCTCCGGCGAGGGGCCATCTAATCTCGGAGTTAAGCTATCAGGACGTCATTGGAATCGGACTACCGGAAACTCCCTCCCACCACGACACGGAAACTGCCTATTCGTCTGCACTTATAACTGTCGTTCGATCGCATCTGAGCAGGATCTTCGGACACTGCTTTACAGAAGCCGCAACATCAAATACGACGTTATCGCCCTGGAGGAAACGAAAGGCAGAACGGAAACCATAAGAAGGACCGACCACAACGAGCTTCTCATTATCGGAGCAAAGGTGGACAGAAAGAATATTGGCGGAGTTGGATTTCTCGTCAATTCGACAGTGCACCACCTAGTAGACTCTTACAAGATCATCAGTCCGCGAGTAGCTGTTCTTCGTCTGGAAACCAAAGATCAAGGAACCATCTCCATCATAAATGGATATGCTCCAACATCTGCGGCCACAGATGAAGAAAAGGAGGAATTCCACAAGCTGTTCGAAAGGACTGTCAACGACGAGAAGAGCTACTACAAAGTTGTCGTTGGTGACTTTAACGCTATCGTCGGTACGAATGATCACGACGAATGGAGGCTAGGACCACATGGAACTTCCTCAAGGAACGAAAACGGAGAGCGCCTGATAGACTTCCTATCCGCGTGCCGTCTCTACCATGGAAATTCTATGTTTAAGAAGCCTTCAAACCGACGTTGGACCTGGGAAAGCCCAAATGGAGAAACACGTTCGGAGATCGACCATGTTCTTACAAACAGACGCTGGAGTCTGTTCGACGTCTCCGTGCTGCCTTCATTTGACACCGGCTCGGATCACCGTCTTGTCTGTGCGAAGCTGACTCTCAAAAAGAGGATGTTCAAGCGTGACACTCATAAACCGGCACCGGTGAGGATCCCCACATTCAAGTCTGAGGAGTTGGAATGTGCAATAAAGTCGTATGATTGGAATCTTCTTGAAGATCCATCGGAAGACTACGACCTTCTCTCCAAAGGACTGTTGAAATGTGCTAGCAGCTCTTGCGGAGCCACATCACCGCCTGCTTCAAGACTCAACGCACATGCGATTAAGCTCTTGGAGCAAAGAAGAGCTGTTAAACTGGATCCTAATGCTTCCCATCTGGAAAAAGTCACCATCTCGAAGGCCTGTCGAATTGCAGTGAAGGAGTCCATTCAAGCCTACAGAAGATTGAAGCTGTTAGAAGCCGCTGGGAAAGGTTCAAGCATAAAGCGCTGCAAACGAGATCTCTGCGATCAGAAGGCAATAATGTCAGCCCTTGTGGATAAGGATGGAACAACGCAAACGTCTCGAAGAGCGATGGAGGCCATCGTTCAAGAATTCTACACAGATCTGTTCCGCTCTTCCATCACTGTCCCGAAATGCTTGATGCCACCAGCTGAGGAAGTACCTCCCATTCTGGAATCAGAAGTTGCTCATGCCATCAGAAGGATGAAGCCGGGCACTGCTCCCGGACCGGACGGCATTTCTGCTGATCTCGTTTGTGCGGGTGGCAGTGCCCTCTGCTCACTTCTTGCCAAGCACTTCAACCACTACCTTCGACTTGGTAGGATTCCGGATTCATGGAAGGAGTCGAAAACAGTTTTAATCTTCAAAAAGGGACAGCAGGAGGATATCAACAACTATCGACCCATCAGTCTTCTCTCGGCTGTGTACAAGATCTTCACCAAGATACTGCTTAACCGCATGGAGCGTTGCTTGGATGAATATCAGCCAGTGGAGCAAGCAGGGTTTCGCAAGGATTTCTCCTGCATGGACCATATTCAGACTGTCTTACAGCTCATTGAGAGGAGCCGCGAGTACCACCTCCCACTTGTCCTTGTCTTCGTGGATTACAGGAAAGCGTTCGACTCTGTGGAAATCAACGCCGTTTTGAACGCACTTGTGCACGCTGGTATACCATCGCCCTACATCCGACTTCTCGACGAATGCTTCTCGAACCCATCGACTACCATCCAGCTGTTCGATCGAAAGCTTAAAATTCCTATCGGGAAAGGAGTACGGCAGGGAGACACGATTTCTCCTAAGCTATTCACAGCGGCACTCCAGGATGCCATGAAAGACTTGAACTGGGACGATAAAGGCTACCTTGTCGACGGTAAACGGATCAGCAACCTTCGCTTCGCCGACGATATTGTTCTCATCTCTGCCAGCACGGCAGAAGTCGAGGAAATGCTGAACGAGCTCAATGTGGCAGGTATGAAGATTGGATTGGACATGAATATGTCCAAAACGCAGTTTATGGTCAACCAGTGGTGTGACACGGGACTCGTAATGTTAAATGGAGTCGCTCTACAACAGGTCGACTCCTACGTCTATCTGGGAAGAGAGCTGAACATGGATAACGACCTCGCTCCTGAGATCGCCCACAGGAGACGCGCAGCATGGGCAGCCTTCAGTTCGATTCGCGAAGTCACCGATCAGGTCAAGGATCCCGGCCTCAGGGCCTCGATATTCAACGCCTCTGTACTGCCTGCGATGTGTTACGCGACTGAAACCTGGCCCGACAACAAGACAATCGCCAGAGCGATGCAAACTACGCATCGTGCACTGGAGAGATGTCTTCTAAGGACAAGCCTTCGTCAGCAATGGCAAGAAGGCCTACGAAGCTCGGAGCTACGGGAGAAGTCGCAATTAACAGACCCGCTGCAGTACATGAAGAAGTCCAAATATGGCTGGGCCGGACACCTGCTTCGACGAAAGGACGATAGATGGAGTCTCCGTGTCACAGAATGGCTCCCGAGAGGCCATAAGAGACCACTGGGACGACCGCCAACGCGATGGGCAGACTCATTCTCAAGATCTTTCAGAGAGCGGAGTCTGCCTCACTGGATGCAAACAGCCAGAGATCGAGCGGTCTGGAAGAGTTGTGGTCCCCGCTGAGAAGACCTCCAGCCGACAAAAGGACCATCAAAGTATCAAAATAAGTAAGTAAACTTCGTCCGAAATTATCTAGGGGTTATTTGGGGCGCTGATTACGAATCCGACGTTCGTTTTTGAAAATTCCGCGTACTTGAGCAGGTTACTTTCCGTTTGAGGGTGGTCCGGTCAGGATCACCGATCACTCTCAGTTATCGGTATGAGCGGTCCCCTTCCGTAACCGTCCAAATGTACTTCGGTATCGTGTTTGGCACCCTGAATAAGTCCCCGACCCTGTACGAATTTCGAGCCAAATCGATGACCCTGACCTGACCACCATCAGTTATCCAGAAAAAATCCAAAACCTACCGAAGTCGACGGAATTTTCAAAAACGGACGTCGGATTCGTAATCAGCGCCCCAAATAACCCCTAGACGATTTTGGACGCAGTTTGCACGAGGAAATTTGGCCAATTTCGAAAATATCGGTTTTCGATGACGTCATCACCCGCGCAGCTCGGCCTAGCGCGCCCACGTCCTCGATGGGATATTGTCAAAAAATCGATATTGCCTAAATCGGTCGAAAATGATAGCATTCGATAGAGATGTTCAAGCAGAACAGAAAGGTGTTATTGGGAGTGTCGAAAACCCTAATATGGGCGAGTAAGAGGGCAGGAAACTTCAACCGTTAAAGGCCCCCACAGAGTTCTGCGGCAGCGCCGCGGCCCTATGCTTAACCATAGGGCAGAGACGCAGAGCTCGCCGCCGGCGGCGTCCCTGCCCTATCCTAACCATAGCGGCGTTGCCGCAGAACTCTGTGGGGCCTTATGTCCGCTGCCCTAAAACGGCAGATGGGGCTAAGGCAGTTTAGGCAGGTATAAGTTCTGATCCCGTCACCGTAAAGTACCTTAAACGCTCTGTTCGCATACGCATTCTGATGCCGTTAGCTCCCCGCGTCTTCTCGCAGTGTTCCACCGAAATCGGAAAAAATGCTTCACACAAGCCTCACCTGCATTTTCGCACCCCTATAACATTGCCCCCTCCTATGCTAAGCCATTCTGCTTTGGCGTGCTAGCAGACCGTTCGACTGCCTACAAGACCTACAAGCTGCAACCTGAAAAGTTCCAACTTGACAGAGCTATTGTGCTCCGAATACGCCCGCGCGTGCAATTTGCGAGCGGTCACCCCCCCCTCCCCTCGATTGAAAGGTTCGATTCTGTATGCATTGTTCATGGCGCACTCCAATAGCTCGCTGGACAGCCATGAAGCAACTCCTGAGCAGGGCAGCAAGAAATTTCTGATAAAAGTGCCCAAACGCTCAGTCTACGAGCTGTCCCCCCCCCCTCGATTGAAAGGTTCGATTCTGTATGCATTGTTCATGGCGCACTCCAATAGCTCGCTGAACAGCCTTGAAGCAATTCCTGGGTAGGGCGGCAAGAAATTTCTGATAAAACTCTCTAAACGCTTAGTCTACAAGCTGTCTCCCCCCCCCTCGATTGAAAGGTTTTATTCTGTATGCATTGTTCATGGCGCACACCAAAGTCTGAGTGGGATGGTGGGGAATTTCTGATAACGTTCTCCAAACGGCTTGAAATAGTCTTGAAAACGTCGCAGTTCCCAGTGAGAGAAGATAGAAGCGCAGGGGACATGTGCTCGCCCACTCGATTGATAGGTTAGGTTCTGTGTGCACTGTGCACGGCGCACTCTCCGGGCATTCCTAGCATGAAAGAGCACTGGCGACGTACGCCATCTTTGAGATACTCCGAAAGCACGCATATCCTGGGAAATAAGCTGCTCTAATCGCCCGTCCAGCCAATTTTGGACCACCCACGGCGAAAATACGGGTGCTCCGGTAAAGCTTTACATATGTTTGTGTAGATCTCGAAGAGGCAAATCGAGTGGTACCAACCTTTATTCAAGAAACATAAAACTGAAGGAGTTATGAGCGTGCGACGCTTTGCGACACTATGTTGGCGTTTTTTCGCCCACTTTTGACCGTGCGGCGCGAGCGGTATTGTATCTCGGGTGCACGGTACACAGCGTAGTTCGGAGAAGTGCATGCTGTCGCGAGCAGCCGAAACTAGATTCTTGGTCCCGCCCAGGCCAACCAAGTCTTCGTTCCCTCCGAGGTGAATTGATACTAGACATTGTTTGTTTTGACTTCTTGAGCATCCCGAGAATCAGAAGGAGGAATTAGGTTCAGTAGGAGCTACATCTACATAAACCTGTTGGAGAGCTCGATGATGTACACACGAGTCACACCTATGGAAACCTCACCACGTGCGTTGTTTCATCCAAATCTTAAAGGTGTACTGCATTCATCAGTCACCTTAATAAACATACATCCATTTCTGGGTTATAACCGGTTAGACTGTAGCTTTTGTCGTCAATACTCATAGAGTTGGTTATTTGAAGCGTTCTAAGAATACGTTTTCGCTAGGAAAAGAATAAAGTTGTCGTGCTTACTGCATATAGATTACACGTGTGAACTCCAAAGAGGTAGGAGGGTTTGACGAGGTATTCGTTACTCGCGTGCTGGAAACTGCTTGAATGATGTCAGTCGCTTCATCATTTAGTTTGAGTCCTGCCTTTGGTGCCTCAAAATTAGGTCGCACTGAAATAGCCTCCTGGTAAATTTTTTTGAATGAGCCCATTAGGTCTTGCCTGGGGTTAGCAATGCGAAATTCTACAGTACACATAATTAAATTCTATGGTGAGCCTCTACAAAAGGTTAGGAAATCCCTAAACTTGATAAATAGGTGGTATATGGTGTGATTCACATAATGTGATCTTTAATGTGATCTTGGTTTTTTAAAAGGAAGCCCTGTAATGCGTTGTCACACCCATATAAAAAGATGAGACTGCGTCAGACCCATCGAGGGAAGAGTTTCTCTTTCACTCTGCTTTCTCAGAATATCGCGGAAGCAATTAGAATGAGTGGCCTTTACAGTGATTGTTGAAGCTCAGTCGATGAACACAAGCTGGTGTTTCGTCCTTCCAGAGATATCAGTTACAAAATACACAGCCGCCCACGAACGTTATCTAAACATTACTGTGCTGCACGGCCTGTCGAAAGTTTCTGTTTTTGTTTCCGTTTTTTACTTGAGAATGCTCTTCGTATAAAGTTCCTATTACGACGCTCTATACATTATTGTGTATTCTCACTCTCATTCATCTTATCTGTGCCTAGGAGAATTTCCGTTCGTTACCCCTTATTTCACAATCTCATCCGCAGGCGATTTATTTATAAGGTTTTGGGTAACCAAAGACAAAAGAAAAAGAAAAAGAAAAGAAAATGGTAGGAAACAGGAAACGAAAAAAAAAGAAGAAAGATGGTTTCAAGTGCCGCCATCGCCAACGGTATCCGATTTCATGTAATCGAAACGCCGGCGAAAGGTGGCAAAGCTCACTTGTATGGCTGAGCTAGGCATTGCTTTGGACAGAGTTATTCGGGGCCAAAGTTTAGGATCGCATGCTCTGATTTAATTCTCCACATTAGGCTCTCACCGCATAGCAGCACTTTCAGGTTCGTTTCTGGGTTTTTTTTTTGCAGGCGACCGCGAGAAGTTTTCACTGACGTAGTAGCGCTGCTGTATTCTGAATGGAGTTTCGTCGATATCGTTATGGATATCGAGGATGGCGCAAATGCGTATCACTGAAAGGGTTCCGAGCGCGTTAACTGGGTCTGGAAAAACGACTGGAAAGGACATTCAGTCACTGCATTTGACAAAAGCGCCGCTCCCGCTCTCTGTAGCTGGGCTGGCTAGCTGCGAGCCTCCACACTTTCACTCACATCCCGCTCCCATTTTTCGAACGAGGGTGGTTCTAGTAGGAGCTGCCGCAAATTTTCACAGTTTTCGATTTCCTGTTTCAAATGGTCACCACTTCTTTGAAAGAAGAATGTTTTAGAAAATGGGGAACCAGTTCAATTTTTCACACATGTCGTGAAAATCACTGGGAAAATGTTAATGATTGTGAACAAACAATTGAGCTCATGAACTGTCGGAATAGATTTTTGACATCCTTTTCTACACGTTGGAGTTTAACTCTCTGGAGGCTTTTTCAATAAGCCGTTGTGAAAGAGACGTGCTTAAATGTACGCAAAATCAAGAATAACTCTTAACCTCAAATCCATCCAATTTCGATTTATAAATTTGAAAATGTTAATTGGTGTTGGGACCCTTCACTCCAAAGCAGGACATGTTCTCATGGGGTTTTCGTTTCTTCTGCCTCAGATTCTCATCAAAGTTTTCCTTTCTAATCTCGAGCTCTTTTTGAATTATAGCAGAAAAGATCATAAGACACCCACCTGGATCTAGAAACTTCACGACTTCGAGGAGGATAACTCTTGTCGAAAATTTTCGTAATCCTGTTTCCACTATAGAAAGTAACTGGATAGAGGTTACCATTTGCAAGCGATTTGTCGAGGAGCCATACCATAGGCAGAATACAAATTGGATGATCTTCTTCTTTTTCCTATGTAAGGAGGTAGTTTAAAAGGGTACTTTCCGATAAAGCTTGGCATAAACTGAGGCGAACTCACTTTGATTTCTCGGGACGCTCGGATTCTATTCGGAACAAGACTTCCCATCATTTAGAGGTTCTGTGTCTTCAACGCGATGCGCCTAACGTCATACGTATTCAGCTGTTTTTTAAGGAAATTCCGTGAGATACAGCTCCTAGATTTCGATCAATTCCCAAAATGTCGTTTAGGAGATGTAAGCCTTAAGGCTCCGTGATACAAAAGCGTTTTTGGACGCTTACGAAAAGCGCGTTGAACTCTTCAACTGTTAGGAGATATTTTAATTGTTTTCAGAACTACATCATGTCTTTCTCAATGCCATGACATCAGAACCACGTATCATACCGTTTAAAAACTAAAACAAAAGAAGGAACATTCAAAGCACTAAAACGCCGGATATTCCTGCTCGGGCCTAATGTGAACATGACGCGATAAAAGGAGACATACCAGCAGACTATTTCTGTCCTTGGGGATTCAACTGCCGGCTTTCATAGACGGTGTTCATTTTCGTTAATGTTATGCTGCTGCAGTCAATCGATAAAAGTAATGCCTGCATGCTAGCGCGTCTACAAGCAATTTCGGGATATGGCTTTCGACTTTGGCACACCCTGGCGTGGAACCGCGTTCATTTCTCGTTTGACATAGGTGGATATCAGAATCACCGCAAGTCACTGTACTATGTAGGGTGGTCCAAAGTAAATGATTCATAATATAAAACAATATAAAAACTAGTAATACTATGTAATTCCAGTGGGATTTTGTTTCGTCAAATTCATGCCGTCTGGGACGATATATTCGTGGAGGTGTGCTTCACCATTAGTTTACCTATCTTATTAGAAAGATTTTGAAGGCAGTTGACAAAATGATATTTAGTTCAAAAATAGTCTGCTTACTACGAAATTCGACGCCGACAGAAAGTTTTTTACGCGCGATGGAGAAGCATCGGTAGAACTGAAGGTTTTCTTGTCTCCTTAGCAAGCATTCCATTAGATTTGCTACTGCTGGCAGGTAGTTCACCGTTAAGATAGGTATGTCCCACACAATCGTCGTTGTGTCGTGGATTACCAGAACATTCTCTTTGAGAATTCCGGTTAAGCACCCACCCATAGGCTCACCTTTTCCATAGAGCGCATCCTGTTCTCGTAGAAGATTCACTTATTTTCGTATACCGAAACAAGTAAGTGGTTTCTTGTTGTTGTGTGGAATGAGATCGAAGTTATCCTCCTAGCGAGCGCTCTTCTGTGCAACGGTCCACTCACGAAGCTCTCAGTTGCCAGGCCTTTCTCTCCCCCATTCTCAGGTAGACAGACGAAATATAAGCATCTGAAGATCCCTTTTACGATGTATTTCAACAGGGACAAGGAGTTGCTTTATTATTGCTAGCTCCTCCATATGGAACTCGTCAATGTTATTCATCCCTTGACGACGTGATTATATGTAATTGAACGATCATCTCTAACAAATGCCCACTGCAAGACGCTGTATTGCAGGTTGTCTGAATGCTGTATGGAATTTTAAATTTTTTCCACATTTATGGTCCTAGTCTATTGCTCACAAATCAGGGCGTCACTTGTAAGTTTGCAATCTTTACGTCATAAAAACATTCCAAAAATTAAGGAGATTTTAGACGCTAGGCCGATATTTTCCCTATTTCAGCATTCAGTAGAAATAGTCTCGTTTTAGAGAATGCATCAATTGTTTTTGAAGACTTAGACAGATAAACAGTATAAGCTAATACATACACTTTAGTATTTCTTCGGTGATATTCTGTAGGGGAAGAATAAGTGGTATACTCCATACGATTGCATATTTATGTTTAGTTTTTACCCTTAGTCTATGTATGCAAGGTATGGTGCCAGTAGTTCATAGAGACTCACGTATCGCATTTCAAAAGGGACTTCGCTTGAATTGCAGGAAACGCTGAGGTTCAGATAGCTTTCCAAGGACAAAAAATAACCGGAGCGTCTGCTGTTTTTCCAACTCCAAGGAGGAGTTTCCAAGAGGTTCTTGAAATCCTGTGGACTGCAACGCCATCCACACACCTCACCAGCTCTAGACATGTCCTGTGTCGGATGAGTGTCCTGACGATTGCTGCATGGATCGTCATCGGTGTTCTCCCACGGAGTGCAATTATTCAGGCGTTCTCCGAGAAGCCGCTGCTGGGCGCTAGGGGAAAGTAGAAGGCGCAACTGTCATGCATGTTGTTCACGTCGTCTACCGCTCTTTATGGGGTCATTCTGTGAGCTACATATTGTCAGATAATTGGATAATTCACGATGTGCTCAAGCCACAGCATTGCAGACGGCGTATGCGACCCAATTGCTTGGGAAGGTGAAGAGTAACAGCACGTGGAAAGGAGCAATAAAGTCGACGTCTTCTCGTCGCCTGATGGAATACATAGCGTGTGGTGGCACACTTCGGTCTTCAGTTTCAGCCGAATCGCTGAGCTTGCGATGCTTGACTGAAGTCGGAAGATGGAATAAAATATTGTCTTCCATTTTATTTCAGATTAGCATATATTCTGCTTTTGATTGCAAGGTGGAGCTCAAGCACCTGTCGAATTCCAAGGAATGCTGTCGAAATTCCTAAGAAGCTTCTTGTGAGTCAGCAGTTCTCAGAAATTGACGATGACGTTTCTGTAACCACTGCTACTGCCCGGATTGAACAAAGGACGGACGAGCTAGGACGACATGCTGGCACTGCTGGCATCTACTGGTGGCTGTCTGAGGGTTCATTAAGACGTATCTGCTGACAGATTTCCTTCTATGCCTGCACCAACCCCCTATTCTTATATTTATTCGTTTACCCATCTATCCATTATTTTCCACCTACGCTTCGAAACGCCCTCAAGCATAGAAACAGCCATGAAAGATGAAAAGGGTAAAGGACTGCGTTAATCAATCTCTTTGTGAGGTAGCGTCACGCAGTCTTGTTCTGGGGGGTATCGAGGAGGCAATCTGATTGCGTGTTTGGTCAACGCGACGACGTGCAGTAGCAAACCGATGGAGAAGTGAGGGTTCTATCCGTTTCATTCACCGAGCGTCTCAGAGATGTGTAGAGGCAGGATAGTCTCGTAATATGTACGTCTGCAAGGCGTCGAACTATGAAAGTTTATGCGGAAGGCACTGCCATTCATCGGTACGTTGTTTCTCCCTGAAAATCATAACCGCCCAAAATTCAAATCGAAATTTTCAAATTTATTCTTAGTGTTGGGTCCTATTCTTAGTGTCCTTTAGTACTGCTGTGTTTGACAGGCTGCGCAAACTGAGAAGGACTAGGATGACTATCTGTACTTACAACGCCCGCACGCTTGCGTCGGAAGCATCCGTCGAGGACCTGATGATGCAAGCCAGGAAGATCAAGTACGACGTCATCGGACTGACCGAGACGAAGACACCACCCCCTACACGCCGCCTACGACTCCGGAGAAGAACTGTTCCTCGGAACATGCGACAGCAGGGGAGTAGGCGGCGTTGGTGTCCTCGTCAACACGCACTTGGCCATGAACATCGATTCGTACGAGTCTCTGACAAGCCGAATCGGACGTCTGCGACTGAAGCGATGTGGCTCCGTGCCAGCCTTGACTGTGTTCGTTGCGTATGCCCCAACATCCGACTACGACGACGAAGACGTCGAGGCCTTTTACGTGGAGCTGGAGAAGTTCTATAAGGAAGATCACACCTTCTACAAGGTGATCGTCGGCGACTTCAACGCCAAGATCGGGCCACGAAGGTCGCCGGAAGAACTTCACATCGGAACCCACGGTTTGGAGTGGAACGAGCAAGGTGAAAGGCTGTCTGAGTTTATCATGTCGACCAAAACCATCCATGGAAACTCGCAGTTCCAGAAGCCTCCCTCCCTACGATGGACCTGGGAATCCCCCGGTGGCCAGTTCCACAACGAGATCGACCACATCATCTTCAATCGCAAGTATTGCCTGACCGATGTCTCCGTTGTCCCCAAGTTCTACACGGGATCGGACCACCGCCTCCTTCGCGCGAGGTTCCGCTTTTCGCGTCAAGGAGAGAAGGCCGCGAAGTTCAAGAAGAGGAGTCCCAGAACGACCATCAACTGGGATCTCTACACCTCTCTTGTCGGCCTTTGGGAAGATGCCGTCATGGACAACGTCGACGAGGAATACGATCGCTTCGTGCACCATCTCCACGATAGTGCTAAGGGAGCCGAGAGCTTGAAGACCACCAAGAGACGCCTGTCTCCGGAAACTCTCAAGCTGATACGCCAGCGTGGAGCAGCACGAGCGTCAGGCAACTATCAACTGACGTCCGAGCTTGCAAAGCTATGCAGAGCGGCGATAAAGGAAGATCTGAAGGAGAGAAGGGCGGAAGTGTTGGCTGAAGCAGCAGAGGCAGGGCTGAGCATCCGCAATGCCCGCCGGAACTTCGCCAACTTCAAGACCAAGATGACCGCTCTCCGACGTCCTGACGGAACCGTCACCTCTTCCAGAAGGACCATGGAGAAAGTCATCCACGACTTCTACTCTCTTCGATAGCCACGTCCACCTGCCCCTACGCCATCTTCCGCAGGATGGATACGTCATCCCCTCTGTTCTCCCTTCCGAGATCCGACACGCCATCTCGTCGGTGAAGAAACGTACACCACCCGGTCCTGACAGGATCAGAGCTGAACACCTGAAGAACCTCCCGCCAGCGCTCATCAACACCTTGGCGCGGCTCTTCACACGCTACCTGTCCGAATGCAAGGTTCCATCTCAGTGGAAGACCAGCAAGACCGTCTTGCTGTACAAGAAGGGAGACGTGCACGACATTGGCAACTATCGCCCGATCTGCCTGCTGTCCGTAGTCTACAAGCTGTTCACCCGAGTCATCCTGAATAGGATTAGTAGAACGCTGGACGAAGGACAGCCATGCGAACAAGCAGGATTTCGGAGAGGATTCAGCACGATCGACCACATACACACCATTACGAAGCTCATCGAAGTGTCGCGAGAGTACAAGTTGCCGCTGTGCCTTACGTTCATTGACCTGAAGAAGGCATTCGACTCCGTCGAGACTGAAGCGGTCATGGAAGCCCTGCTCACCCAGGGCGTTCCTACTCAGTACATCAGAGTCCTTCGAGAGCTGTACCGTGGATTCACGACCAAGATCTCACCATTCTACAACGACGTCGTCATTGACGTGAAGAGAGGGGTTCGACAAGGGGATACCATATCCCCGAAGCTCTTCAGCGCCACCCTCGAAAACGTCATGCGCGAACTAGAATGGGATGACATGGGAGTGAAGGTCGACGGCCGGCAACTACATCATCTTCGCTTCGCTGACGACATCGTGCTCATAACACCGAGCATCAGCCAGGCGGAGCGAACGCTGGCCGACTTCGATCGTGTATGTGGGAACGTTGGACTGCAGCTGAATCTTACGAAGACGATGTTCATGAGGAACGGATGGGTTTCTGATGCCCCATTCTCGCTCAACGAAACGAACATCTCCGAATGCTCCTGCTATGTGTATCTGGGTCGCGAAGTCAACATGGCCAACGACCTAGCACCAGAGCTGAGCAGGAGGAAACGAGCGGCTTGGGGAGCTTTCAAGAGCGTCGAAGAAGTCGTGAAGAAAACGAAGAACGTCCGACTCCGTGCCCACCTATTCGACTCTACCGTTCTTCCTGCCTTAACATACGCCTCAGAGACCTGGGCTATACGAAAGCAGGATGAACACGCGATCAGCGTCGCGCAGCGTGGAATCGAGAAGACGATGCTCGGAATGACACGACTCACGCAAGTGAGAGAAGGCCTCCGGAGTTCCGAGCTTCGCCGACGTTCGAAGATCAGAGACGCTGTCGCATGGGCCAAGTTGTCAAAAATTAGGTGGGCCGGCCACGTAATGCGATTCGCAGACACCCGCTGGACGAGAGCCGTCACAGACTGGATTCCGCGGGATGTCAAAAGAACACCAGGACGCCCACCAACGCGTTGGTCGGACTTCTTCGTGAATGCCCTGAACGACTGATTTGATGCTCTTCGTGTCCCTCGAGCGAGGAGGATCCATTGGACCACTCTGGCACGCGACAGGGACGAATGGAGACGCTGCTGGCGCCCGCTCGAGCAAGTCGATGATCAACGGGACGACAGGTGATACAGGTGATTCTTAGTGTTAAAGATGGTTATGATCATTAATCGCCACAACATTTCATGATTTGTCGGATCTTCTCTCGTACAACAGCATTCTTGAATAGGTTTTCATTGTTCTCGTCCTCTATTCTCTACTGATTAGTTACTGGCTATCGGCTAACTATGGGTGATAGCAATCGCTTTCGCCATTGCCAGAATTCTGTTCCTCTGAAGACAACGGCGGGGTGAAACGTCAAGCCATAAAGTATTCACCTAAAAACATCGTTGACAAAGAACAAAGAAGACATATACAACGACAATGCCGAGGCTTTAAGATGAGAGAACGTAGAATTTATCTCTATTGCCTGTTTTCTCTGTTCTTGTTTTCTGTTATGGCAAGCAATTACTTTACTTCCCGCCAAATTTGATATTGACAATGCTAGAGAAAATATGTTTCATTTTTGCCTAAGTCTACAGCGGCTGTTATAGAAGGTAGAAGACCGCAGCTAAAGCCAGAGAAGAGCCTAAGCTTTTTTCTAGTGACTGCCGTATCACTGCAATATTCCAAGCACTTGAATCATTTTCGCTTGATTTTTAAACTATTAATTCCCTCTACAAATTCGGAAAGCAAATGATCGCTTAGCAACCATAAAAAAGAAATACAGAGAACTCTCATGAATTTCAGGCGGTCGAACGCATAAGCTTTATGCCGTGGCCTTAAACATGTGAGGGAATCACCTTCGTGATAAAACTGATGAAAACGGATATTCAATACAAATTATACTCTAACTGTTTATCCATTCTGATGCGCATGGAAATATGGGGTCGTGCTTCAAAATGTGTCCACCTCTCAAACAGAGCCATTACATGGTGCGAATGTAGCCTACTGTGGCATTCATGTACCCGAGGACCGTAACACCATGTTTACTTGGACGTCTGGTGTTTAGAATCACCAAAATGACGTGGACAGGATTTTTTGTCATAACTATAAAACAACCAACAATTCGAGAAAAAGATGATTAATTTACAACAACACAAACATTAAGTTACACCATCTTGAAGTGCTTTCGAAGTGGCCTCCCTCGAAGCGGATGCAAAGGGCCAAACGTTTCTCCAAGTTTGAGGGCGATGGGCCGCAGGTCGTGGCTGGGAACACATTCTGTTTACAGATGCGAGGCTGTTCACCATGGAGCAGGCGCACAATCGCCAAAATGATAAGATCTGGTCTACAGAGGCTCCAAGCAGCTCTGCTATCGTCGAACACCACCAGAACCCACAATCGGCCATGGTTTTGGGCGGAATCATCCCTCTGGCAGGACCCCTCTTGTTTTCGTGGATAAAGGAGTGAAAATAGAAAAAGATGTGCACCAGCGAGACATCGTCGAGTTCTTCCTTGGGTCCAGTAGCACTTCGGTCATTGGACGTTCCAACAGGACTCTGCACCCGAACATAGGGCGAAGAGCTCGCAGGCGTGGTGCAAGGCCAGTTTTACCGATTCCTTCACGTCTTCGGAATGGCCGCCGTATTCTCCGGATTTGAATCCGATGCACTATAGTGTGTGGGCATTTTCAAGATAGGGTCGACGTCAAGCGCCACCGCAGTTCCATTCGCTGAAGGAATCCTAACGCCAGGAGTGGGAACGATTGTTTCCTGATGACCTGCGGCCCATCGCCCCCTAACTTCGCGAAACGTTTGGTCCTTTAATCCGCTTCAAGGGAGGCCACTTCGAAACCACTTCAAGATGGTGTACTTTAATGCTTGTGTTGTTGTAAATTAGTCGTCGTTTTTCGAATTGTTGGTTGTTTTATAATTATGACAAAAAAATCTTGTCCACGTTATTTTGGTGCACCCTGTAGTACATCTACATAAGCTTCTTTTGAAGAAACATCCCTACTAACAAAGGAATGTGCAAGCTGATCATTTCAGTGGTCGTGTAATTTCCTTGATACACCAGGGCTTTAGGCGTAGCGCATTCGGAGGAGGTACTAGCTGTCGGGTGGACCCGATACCAGGTTCTTCACTTCCTATTTCCCTCCAAGCCAGCCAAGCCTTCTTCCATCACTTCGGGATCGGTGAATTGCTACCAGACCTGTGTGGAACGAATGAAGCGCTGACTTGTTCATCGTCTGGCCACCGCAAGTTATTGTATGGCTGAACACGCATTCAAATCGCCTCCACGATATCCCGTAGAAGTAGACTGCGTAGCACACAACGAAAGGGATCAGATAACGCCGTCCTATATCTTTATCTTCATCTTTATTACGGCTTCAGGAGGGCACGTATCTGAAATCACGGAAATATTGTTGCCACCCTCGATTCGAAATTCTGCTAAACACGCGCAGCATGGACGAGAATAGTAATCGGTTCTTTCTCCTCTGCTCCTTCTCAGTACCGTGCTCATATTCCCCTCTCTGTTACATATCTTGAGCTGCTTTTGGTTGAAAGGCAACGCTGACTTGAACCTTCCTTCAGCAATGTGCATTCACGACTTTCTCAATCTTCCCGAGCTACACCTGGTGGCGTGCTTCATCGTTTTGGCCGCTCCAGGCAGTTTCGGACCTAAGCACCATTTCATTATAGAAAACTATGTACCAGCGGTGTGCCTGTGTACACTTCACTTCAAGCTTATTGCCCTTTATGTGGTGCCTCCAGCAGTGAGCTTGAACAAGTACTATTCGCTTAGCATTATCTGTTCATATCCTTTCATTTTTATTATTTATCTACATATTTTTAGTATATTTCTTTTTATTATGTTTTTTTTCTTTTTTTCTTTTCTTTTTTTTTTCTATTTATTTTATTTTGTTTTATTTTAAAACTTTCCTTCTTCCGATAGCATTCTCCGAATACCTGGTGCATCGCTTATATATTGGTAAAATTTTTTTGACTTATCGCGCAAGTGCTTAAGCGTTCCAATTCCCCTAATGAGCTGTAGCAGAACAGTCCTAATGTGATTTAGCAACTTTTTCTATCAGAGCTTGTGCAATAGAGCTGTTACCTTTTTGGTTTAAAAAATTTAAGGGAGGATAGAATCGAAGCTACTCCGAAGATTATACATGGCCCAAAAAATTGAAAAGTTGTTTGAAAGGTAATAACTGTGCCTTCAACGAACGTACTGAAAGAGTTAAGAACTATATGAAAGCGGAAAAAAATATTTTTTTTCTGACATGTGAGCGAAAGGGATAGCACCGCGCACTCGCCCTCATCTGAATTTCTGCATTTTACAATCGATTGATTGGGTTTCGCTAGAATACTTGTCACAATTTCTTCGTAAAGCTGCCGTATTGATGTGCTTTTCAAATTTTAAACTTAAAATCACACAACAGAACTTTAGCAAAATGCGGGGTATTCTTGAAAACGTAAGCACTATATGAAATCCCATTGCTGCTAGTGGCGTTTTAGAGATGCTGAGGGCCGCATGAAATTGTCGTGCACTTTCAGGCTCTAAACGTTAAAAAAAACCCTACACAGGTTTATGTCGCCAACTACCATCAAGACTTTAAAAGCATTCTGCCCATGCACAACAATCGAGCCTGAAATGCAAGGCTTCAAACGGGTACGGGCGCTAAGTTGACCACTTGCATTTCGCGGAATGTTTGTTATTCTGCGCTTTTTTATAACTCTCAAACATCATCAAAAGCTTCACTATTTTTATTCCTGG
>OX375865.1:79721973-79857603 GCA_947359475.1 Heligmosomoides polygyrus bakeri | reverse complement strand
CAAGACTTTAAAAGCATTCTGCCCATGCACAACAATCGAGCCTGAAATGCAAGGCTTCAAACGGGTACGGGCGCTAAGTTGACCACTTGCATTTCGCGGAATGTTTGTTATTCTGCGCTTTTTTATAACTCTCAAACATCATCAAAAGCTTCACTATTTTTATTCCTGGGTTTTACGCCTGGGTTGCCTCAAATCAAAGAGGCGCATGTCTTGCCCCGCCTTAATAACTTTGGCTAGCCCTGGTTGACCTCCTCTATCCGCATGATTGCCACGTTTCTAATTTCATTACAATAATAAAGTTTCTTTTCATTTCACAGTTTAGTTTTTTTGGAATAAAGATTTTAGAGCCTGAAAGTGCACGACAATTTCATGCGGCCCTCAGCATCTCTAAAACGCCACTAGCAGCAATGGGATTTCATATAGTGCTTACGTTTTCAAGAATACCCCGCATTTTGCTAAAGTTCTGTTGTGTGATTTTAAGTTTTAAAATTTGAAAAAGCACATCAATACGGCAGCTTTACGAAGAAATTGTGACAAGTATTCTAGCGAAACCCAATCAATCGATTGTAAAATGCAGAAATTCAGATGAGGGCGAGTGCGCGGTGCTATCCCTTTCGCTCACATGTCAGAAAAAAAATATTTTTTTCCGCTTTCATATAGTTCTTAACTCTTTCAGTACGTTCGTTGAAGGTAATAGGTTTCTATAATCCATGTTGGTGCTAAGAATAGTTCAAAGGAGTGTTTTCTCCAGCGACTTTTGTTTAGACTGTTTTTAGCACAAGTTGTTTCCATAGGTACTGTCAACGTAGCCACATTGTACCTCAAAAACTCTGATATGAATTGCGTGATTTGTATAGGAGGTACATTCGTTTCCTCTTTGTGCGATTGCATCGTTCTGCTTGAAGGATTTGAGTTTGTTCTAATTAACATTGACGTTTCTCTTTTCTTCTCTTCTTAACGTTTTTGTTCGTGTTAGTGCACCATGATGTGCAAGCTTAACAAACAAATAAATAAATGAATTTCAGCCTAATTCCATTTTTCTTTTCTAACTCCTCTACTCGTGGCTTATTCTATGCTTTCACTCCTTTATTCGAAAAGCTTTCTTGTCTCTCAAGGTTATGGTCGTTCACCTGCGTTCTTCTCACGTGCAAGAGCTCGAAGCCTGAGCGTTCTTGAAATGAACTACAGATACGATTTCAGTGAATGTGGAATGCGCGAATGCGAATGCTTGCATGAACCGACCGATGGTGTCGCCGGCGTCGCCAACCTGGTGAGCTCCTTCACCTTCGTTTGGTCGTCGATTTTCTATGGCGGGTCGCCAGCAACGCTTTCAGCAATTCTTGACGTTTTAAAAATTCTGGGAGTCGAACAGCGCTGAGGTGACTTTGACTGGATTCGTGAAAAAGTCCGATGAGCCTGTTCGTGGGTGGGCCAGGACAAATCGAAGGATTGTTTCCAGTCGCGTTCTAAGGGGCTTGGCTGTTTGTAGCACAGCGACTTCACGGTTCTATGTAGCATGTGTATCGAGTCGATTTGAGCGATGCCAAACGTACCTGCAAAGGACAAGATTATGGATTGTGTGCAAGCTGAGCGCACCGCAAGAGCAACACCAATTTGCTTCTACGATATCCAGTTGAGTTAGAACGCACGGCGCATCCAAATAAGATAGGTACTGCTTCACGCCGCCCTTTATTCGTGCTTGCCATCAGGTAACAGGCGTGAAATATCCTTGTAAATTATGTCCATCTGTCCTTCCGTTCATAACTCACAAACCAGTATCGATCGATTATACCGATTTTTTCGCCGAATCAATCGTTTCACGCAACAACCTCACCATCCTGATGGCCAGCGAACTCCGGACATCATAACAAGCAAACGCTATCGATCTAACAGCCACTATCGATTCTAGTTTTGTTCAGAACGATGCCTATCTGCTCGATTCCCACCTCATCGCTGATGCTTACTTGCTGTAAAGTCTACCCAAAACCTATCATATCAACGTAACTCTACTGCCAAACCGTCCGCTTTAAGCAAAACTGAATAACATGGATAACGGCCGTCGGATCGAAGTGTCTTCTTGTTGTGAAGACGTCCATTGTCCATCGCGTTTGTCTGAATCTCACGTCAGACTATTAATTCCACACAAAAATAGATGAAAGCGATTGATAGTAGCTAACCGATCGATATTGTTCTTGTTGTTGTGAAAGTAAGGAGAGTTGGACATAAGAATATAGGGATAAAAGGACGAAGCAGCTCTCTCATATAATATAAAACAATAGACAATAAAGAACATAAGAAAAGGTAGAAATTGAAAGAATTAACGAAAGGTGGAAAAGTTAATAATTTAAATTATAAGCAATGTTACATAATATGAGGAATTTAAAAGTATAAAACATATTCGTTTCGCTACTGTCTTCAGAAGAACCTCTGTGTTACGCCCCTCCTGTTGCTTTTTAGTGACGAAGGAGCATAGCTCCAGGACCTAACTCCAACGCGACGTCGCGCGCTAGCCGCGTGCGACTTCGCGGCCTGAAACGCGGACGTGCGCTCGGTGACGCGTGGTTAGCCGCGGAGCACGAAATCTTCTCAGTGTTTAAGCTCCCAGACCACATTTAGGCAACAGTCTGCAGTAGGACAATTGATCCGAGAATGGGTGATAGTGACCTTTTTTTGTAATATAACCATAATCACGGGTAAAAATTGACCGAAGAAGTTGTAGATGGCAAACACTGACGCTAGAAACCATCCACCTGACCAGGATTCCTGTATAAACTGTCGCTGATCGTCCTATTGAAACCTCATTTATATACCATCTCCAATGAAATAAGGCAAAGGCGTGCCGCATGTCCCTGTAGGAAGCGTTTCTAGCCGTCGGAAGCATCGGACCGCGACAGCTCGTCCAATTTCGTCGCGCACCGTGCGCGACGCCAGGGGGTTCGCGCGGCGTTGGAGTTAGGTCTGCTCCCGAAGGAGCATATTATAGGCTATCTTTAAAATCTGTTAATGTGTAAAGAACTAAGAAAATGAGAAAGAAGGGAGATCGGATGAAGAAAAGAAAGAATGACTATGAAAAGGCAAAAGATTAGACATAAATATGGGAATATTGATTGGAAAGTGTGAATATATGAGCAGCAGCAAACAACTAAGTACACACAATCATTGTCATAAATAGAGTGCAAAGCGAGGTTTCGCTCTTTTTCTACAAAACATTCACGTATTTTATATCAAGTTTGAAATGATTCTACCGACGGGGAAACTACGTTAAACTTTGATTTCTAGCTTCAATGTACTTCTGTTATGTTAAACTTATCAGGGCAGTGTCTTATTGTACAATATGTACGGGGGTGGAAAGCACCGCACCTTATATGAATAAGAAAAAACGGTCCCCGATTATTGAAACAAAAGGAAATTCACACTATTCTGAGAAAGTAACTAGAAAACAAGTGAGCAGACCTGGATAATGGTCCTTTAGTGAACAAATCACTTGCGTAGACCTTGGGATTTCATAAATTCTGGCAGAGGAGTCTTGCAGTCGAGGACTGTCAGGACTGAGGTGGGGAGGGGTCTTTCAAATACAAAATACTGCATTTAAGCTGTTTACAGTATACTTATGTGGAAGGTTTCACAAGTCAGGTGAGGCAATCCTCACTACAGTGAAAGCGGCCGAACAGTAAAACTGTTGAAAAGTTGTTCAGGTAAACACTCCCAAGGTAGGAAAGTTCGACGTCGGGTATTTCATCACCCATTGCTTGCTGAACGACAACTTTGTGCCTTTGGCACCACCGGCTTTTTCACTGAGTTTCATGCATACTTGAAACTTGCCGTTGTATCCAGATGCCTAGGAATTTGTCTCCAGGTTATTCTTGACTAGAGTTGTGTCAGCGTTGAAAGCAGCAGTGACTTGCTCCTACACGTCATGCTCAGTAACGGAACATTTCAGGTTCTCATCATCGGCATCCTGCCGGTGATGGCTGTCATAGGATTGTTCCTGAACTTCCTCAACATCATCGTTTTCTCGTCACAACGAAACACTGCCGCTAAATACCTAACGGCACTAAGCTGCAGCGATGTCGGTGAGTTATAATACCAGTCCGACACTGAGTGTATACTTGAGAAAAATCAGAGATTCTGGTTTAATTTTTTTGCAAAAAATACTCTAGCTAGTGATACTACGCGTATTCTTTTGACACCTTAAAAGCAGATTTCTATAGCGGAATAGGCTTTTACGGATTAGCAAATGACGTTTGCCTCCAATTCCGCGTAATTGTTGTTGGAAAGTCTTTTGCAGGTACCAGTTTTACAATTGGAGAAATTGAGTTCTTTCTCGCAGAGCTCAGATTCTTGGTGTTTGGTCCGATGCCTTTTCGGTTCCCTTAGTGCGGCATATCAATGGATTCCATACATGTTGCAGAATAAAAATCCGTTAAAAATCCCGCGAAATTTCTCAAATATTCCGTTAGGTCGTTGAACAAGACTTCGAAGAAAAATTCAGTTAATTCATTAAGGTCTTTAAATCGTTAACAATTAAATTTGCAGCCCTGGCTCAGACGCACAGCCACTGGACCTCAGAACTAAGACTTTAATTCCAATATCAAAGTGCCACATTTGAAAATGAAATTTTAGCCTATAGCAATGGTTATGCTTTCATTCAGCTCAGTTTTGCTGCTATACAGAGCTTTTTCATTACAAGGCATTAGTGACAGACTGGCCCATGCATAGGTAAAAGAGCATCTAGCTCCAGAAATCTGGGATACATATGTCAGGGCTTTTATGAGTGCGGCCACATACATCTACACAGACCTCTTCAAACAAAAGCCTTTAAGTCAACTGCCGTTCTAGGAGCTCAGCAATTTCCTCTTAAAACTCATTAGCTCTCTTTGACACAACACTACCCAGAACCATACGAGGAACACTAAGCGTCAAGACCTGTGGCTAAATTGCAGATTATGTCAGCGCTCGTGTCCTGTAGGTTTCATAATGAAGTTAATATGTTGCTTGTAAAATGCAGAGATGCTTGTCGCTGTATCCGATGCCATCACCGATGATTGCGAATATAATTAAGCGGTTGTGGTGTTGTACCTGTTCTTCATCGTTGGTATACACCGTAAATAAACGACTGTTAGGTGTTCCTTTTCTTTTTTGCTTTGCCTGTGTATGCGCACTTCGGTCTACACTTTTGGTTCACAGATAAATAAGTGCAAAACAATTCAATTAATCTCTAAGTTCGCCTCTCGAGGATAGTACGCTGCGAGTACAACTCGTGGGAAAAATGAGACCGTTCTCATACAAAGGTTATAATAGTGTGTCTCTTCTCTTCACTACAGATTTATTTGACGATCAAATTTCTTAAACATAAAGGACATTTTAGAAATTGACCACAAATTAGTTTTAAAGCGAATCAGCGATATTTTGATAAAGTACCTTTTTCAATGAGTCAACTGCCAGTCTCTTTGAAAAAAAAACACACTTTTCGCTTTACTCATGGAAGAAATCTTTTCTTGCAAATCTTCAAAAAGAACACCTTCCCTGTAATATTTTGTGATCAAATAATTTTGTGTCTCCTTTTGTACAATAATTGCTCTTCACTTCTGCTGGTCTTTAAAGAGCCAACTTTTGCAGTGTTCAACTTATTTTGTAATACTTTTGGCTTAATAAATGTTCAATGTTCAATGTTCAATTTCATGGTGCAGACCCCCTTTAAGGTTCATGCGAAGGCACAGCTCTATACGTGCATCCTTAACGATTACACTGCTCAAAGAGTTAAGGTCAACCCTGGGGTGACGTGGAAGGTGGCAGGTAGATAATATTTCGAGGGACCCATATAGTGCTGTGTTCTGTTTTCTTGACTAGCTCGTTGCTGTTAGTTACTTTTTTGGACGCCATATTTGTTGGACTGGTCCTTTAGAAGGCACGTCGTCAGGTCCTTAGTCCCGTAAAAGAATGCTCTCAAGCCCAGCGAAGAGATAGTGTTTCAGGTGTGTGTATGGCCGGCGTGGTGGTGATATTCGCGGACTCGCTGCGTGCTCGAGCGTTCGTCGTCGATCAGCTGTTTGTTTTCCTTCTGCCCAAGCTTATTCCGCTCGGGTTGTTTTTCCAGGTGAAAAGAATCGAACCATCATCGTTACGCTGTCCGAAAGCGTTCTTTTCATGCAGCCGCATTCGCCTTCTGGCGGTAATGCGTGACAGAAATTTGCACACAGCAAGCGTTCAGCGCAAAGGGGAAGTCTCAGAAATCTCTCCATTTTCAGATGCTCTCTGTCTACATCACGGTTCTAGCTGCGTTCGACTGCTTCATCTCCGTACTACGGTGGGTAGAGGAACGAGTCGATGCGCTACTTAGACGACTAGCATTCGAGTTTCCATGTTTCCTTGTTCGTACATCAAACTGTTAACCTACATCTGGTGTAAGTGCTGCCAGGAGGTGGCTCTCTAGTATCTCTCTGGTATTTCAGCCTTGACCGGTTCCTAAACAATACCTTCAGAACGCTGCTAACCTTTTGAAGTCAGAAGTGACTCTTGCTGAAAGGCATCGATGTATGATCGAAGAGTGCATTCCATGGCTGTCAGCGTATGCTAATCATCTGGTAGAGTCGGAAAATCAATTTTGTCCGGATGTGCCGTTATTCACTAATTAAATGAAGAAATAACACGCGGAGAAGCCTTAAACGCCTCAGAATTAGGCAGAGAATTGGGAGTGAGCGGACAAAAAAATGAAGGGGCCACATGGCTAAATAAAGACACAAAAAGCACAAAAGATGATCAGCTGTCTGGCGGGTTTTCTGGTCCTGAGTTATGTTGTAAGGCGTTCACTCAGCTATAATCGAATTTGTTCTATTCTACGTAGAATTCAAAATAAACCAAAATCGCATGAGAATTGCCACTGCAGTTGCGTCCATATACAGGGCGTCTCGAAAAATTGTACACACTATTTGAAAGGTGATAACTTTGCTCACAGTAAAGTTGCTGTAGAAGTTAAGGGCTCATAAGAAGATAGAAATTTTCTGACAAATCAGCGGTATGGATTGCGCCATGCAGTCGTCGGAAATGTTGCATTTTCCACTCTAGTATTGATTGTGTTTCACTTGAATACTTGCAATAATTTCTTCACAAAGTGGCCATTTCGAGTTTATTGAATGCGCAGTTTAAATGAGGACAGGAGCTTCATTTTTCAAATCGGATTTTGTGGAGTGATGAAACAACATTCAAGATGCATGGAGAGGTCAATCGGCATAATTACAGCTACTGGGCGACGGAAGACTTTAAAAGAAGCACGGCACCGATTAATCTGACCAAGTAGTAACGAGAATGTGACAAGCATTCAGCCCATATATAATCAGTCGAGCCTGAAGCGCAAGGTTTCAAACGTAGGAATGGCGCAATCTTGTATATTTACACGCTACAAAAATCCATTAAACTGTGCTTTCACTTGAGTCTCAAACAGATCCAAAAGATTCACTAGCGGCAATATTGGGACTCTTCAAATAGTATTTTTTAGGATGCCATGCATTTTTTGCAAGCCATATTTTAAACCTCAAAAGAAGCACAAATTAGTCGAAGTGATCACTTTGTGAGGAAGTTGTAACAGGCATTCAAGCGAAACACAATCAATCGAGTGTATCACCTGTATCACCTGTCGTCCCGTTGATCATCGACTTGCTCGAGCGGGCGCCAGCAGCGTCTCCATTCGTCCCTGTCGCGTGCCAGAGTGGTCCAATGGATCCTCCTCGCTCGAGGGACACGAAGAGCGTCATATCGGTCGTTCAGGGCTTTCACGAAGAAGTCCGACCAACGCGTTGGTGGGCGTCCTGGTGTTCTTTTGACATCCCGCGGAATCCAGTCTGTGACGGCTCTCGTCCAGCGGGTGTCTGCGAATCGCATTACGTGGCCGGCCCACCTAATTTTCGACGACTTGGCCCATGCGACAGCGTCTCTGATCTTCGAACGTCGGCGAAGCTCGGAACTCCGGAGACCTTCTCTCACTTGCGTGAGTCGTGTCACTCCGAGCATCGTCCTCTCGATTCCACGCTGCGCGACGCTGATCGCGTGTTCATCCTGCTTTCGTATAGCCCAGGTCTCTGAGGCGTATGTTAGGGCAGGAAGAACAGTGGAGTCGAATAGGTGGGCACGGAGTCGGACGTTCTTCGTTTTCTTCACGACTTCTTCGACGCTCTTGAAAGCTCCCCAAGCCGCTCGTTTCCTCCTGCTCAGCTCTGGTGCTAGGTCGTTGGCCATGTTGACTTCGCGACCCAGATACACATAGCTGGAGCATTCGGAGATGTTCGTTCCGTTGAGCGAGAATGGGGCATCAGAAACCCATCCGTTCTTCATGAACATCGTCTTCGTAAGATTCAGCTGCAGTCCAACGCTTCCACATACACGATCGAAGTCGGCCAGCATTCGCTCCGCCTGAGTGATGCTCGGTGTTATGAGCACGATGTCGTCAGCGAAGCGAAGATGGTGCAGTTGCCGGCCGTCGACCTTCACTCCCATGTCATCCCATTCTAGTTCGCGCATGACGTTTTCGAGGGTGGCGCTGAAGAGCTTCGGGGATATGGTATCCCCTTGTCGAACCCCTCTCTTCACGTCAATGACGACGTCGTTGTAGAATGGTGAGATCTTGGTCGTGAACCCACTGTACAGCTCTCGAAGGACTCTGATGTACTGAGTAGGAACGCCCTGGGTGAGCAGGGCTTCCATGACCGCTTCAGTCTCGACGGAGTCGAATGCCTTCTTCAGGTCAATGAACGTAAGGCAAAGCGGCAGCTTGTACTCTCGCGACACTTCGATGAGCTTCGTAATGGTGTGTATGTGGTCGATCGTGCTGAATCCTCTCCGAAATCCTGCTTGTTCGCATGGCTGTCCTTCGTCCAGCGCTCTGCTGATTCTATTCAGGATGACTCGAGTGAACAGCTTGTAGACTACGGACAGCAGGCAGATCGGGCGATAGTTACCAATGTCGTGAGCGTCTCCCTTCTTGTACAGCAAGACGGTCTTGCTGGTCTTCCACTGAGATGGAACCTTGCATTCGGACAGGTAGCGTGTGAAGAGCCGCGCCAAGGTGTTGATGAGCGCTGGCGGGAGGTTCTTCAGATGTTCAGCTCTGATCCTGTCAGGACCGGGTGCTGTACGTTTCTTCACCGACGAGATGGCGTGTCGGATCTCGGAAGAAAGAACAGAGGGGATGACGTATCCATCCTGCGGAAGATGGCGTAGGGGCAGGTGGACGTGGCTATCGAAGAGATCGGAGTAGAAGTCGTGGATGACTTTCTCCATGGTCCTTCTGGAAGAGGTGACGGTTCCGTCAGGACGTCGGAGAGCGGTCATCTTGGTCTTGAAGTTGGCGAAGTTCCGGCGGGCATTGCGGATGCTCAGCCCTGCCTCTGCTGCTTCAGCCAACACTTCCGCCCTTCTCTCCTTCAGATCTTCCTTTATCGCCGCTCTGCATAGCTTTGCAAGCTCGGACGTCAGTTGATAGTTGCCTGACGCTCGTGCTGCTCCACGTTGGCGTATCAGCTCGAGAGTTTCCGGAGACAGGCGTCTCTTGGTGGTCTTCAAGCTCTCGGCTCCCTTAGCACTATCGTGGAGATGGTGCACGAAGCGATCGTATTCCTCGTCGACGTTGTCCATGACGGCATCTTCCCAAAGGCCGACAAGAGAGGTGTAGAGAACCCAGTTGATGGTCGTTCTGGGACTCCTCTTCTTGAACTTCGCGGCCTTCTCTCCTTGACGCGAAAAGCGGAACCGCGCGTGAAGGAGGCGGTGGTCCGATCCCGTGTAGAACTTGGGGACAACGGAGACATCGGTCAGGCAATACTTGCGATTGAAGATGATGTGGTCGATCTCGTTGTGGAACTGGCCACCGGGGGATTCCCAGGTCCATCGTAGGGAGGGAGGCTTCTGGAACTGCGAGTTTCCATGGATGGTCTTGGTCGACATGATAAACTCAGACAGCCTTTCACCTTGCTCGTTCCACTCCAAACCGTGGGTTCCGATGTGAAGTTCTTCCGGCGACCTTCGTGGCCCGATCTTGGCGTTGAAGTCGCCGACGATCACCTTGTAGAAGGTGTGATCTTCCTTATACAACTTCTCCAGCTCCACGTAGAAGGCCTCGACGTCTTCGTCGTCGTAGTCGGATGTTGGGGCATACGCGACGAACACAGTCAAGGCTGGCACAGAGCCACATCGCTTCAGTCGCAGACGTCCGATTCGGCTTGTCAGAGACTCGTACGAATCGATGTTCATGGCCAAGTGCGTGTTGACGAGGACACCAACGCCGCCTACTCCCCTGCTGTCGCATGTTCCGAGGAACAGTTCTTCTCCGGAGTCGTAGGCGGCGTGTAGGGGGTGGTGTCTTCTCGTCTCGGTCAGTCCGATGACGTCGTACTTGATCTTCCTGGCTTGCATCATCAGGTCCTCGACGGATGCTTCCGACGCAAGCGTGCGGGCGTTGTAAGTACAGATCGTCATCCTAGTCCTTCTCAGTTTGCGCAGCCTGGTTAGGCCCTGAGATTTTAGCAGCCTCTCCGTACTCGTCCTTCCCATCGCTGCAGAAATGGGGGCTCTTTCGGGGTCAGGGGAATGAGGCCCTTTAGTGCTGCTGTGTTTGACTGGAATACAACACGGGTAGCTAGTCAGGCTCTGTCGTGCGGGCGGGGTACTCCGGGCAGCCAGCCAGACTGCCCGAAGGGACGGGGCGAGACTTAAGGCGGCCTCGAATCGCCTTACATGTACTCCCAGTCTACCGAGTGCAAGCTTTTGGCCGAGCCGACACAGTTACAATCCGCACAGTCACGGACACATCCACGCACACAGTGCACGAACATGCCGCTCCCACGCACAAGGAACGCATCGACCCGACACAGCAGGAGCAAGGAGTCCATCCCCTGCATCCCACCTGCGTCTCTGGGCAGTACACGGTCGCATTTGGTTCGCGTTTAATTCCCCTATCCACCACCCGGGGACGCGCCACGTGGCCCTGCGACAAGCGGCCCGAGATCCCTCTTAACAAGAGAGCCCGAAGGCTCTCTATCGAGGGAGATCCGTGGAAATGTGTAAAATGTAATGTAATCGAGTGTAAAATGCAAAATTTCGGACGATCGTTTGGCGCATTCCATACCGCTTAAATATTGAAAAATTGCTATTTTCTTAGGCTTTCATATTAACCTTTAACTACTTAAGTGTTTTTACTGTGGGCAAAGTTATCACCTTTCAAACTGTGAGACTTTTTTGAGACACCTTTTTTTCATTTATTTTTAGTTACATTTCATAGGAAGCTGACCGAGTCGATGGAAATTTGCATTTATATATTACGTTTAGTAGTTTTGTTGGCAGCTAAGCTCTAGCTTTACTTTTAACACCCACTGTCTTCTTTAAAAAAATTAAACAATTTTGTAGTTTTTTAATATTTCAGCTCTTAGACAGCACCCCATCTTGACCGCTTTCAACACTTCCAAAACACCGTTATTGATACATTGTTTCCATTCTCGCCTCTGCCATCTAGGTAACTTGTTAGATTTTCGAGTTTATAGCCTACTGTGCGTTTTCTGTGATGTCTACAAAACTTCTGAATTAGGCCGATGTTTCAGGGCTACGAATTCCATATCTTTACCTTCATCCCAATTAATTCTTTGTCAGCGTCAGGCGGGACACGCTAGGCTAGCCGGCTTCACCGGCGTCGGGTTTAAGGAGTCACGTGGAGAAGGTACCCCATCCCAATGGAGTACCTACCCCACGTGACTCGACTCGCGCTGGGATGCTTGCTTACCCAGCGACGGCTGCCGGCTTCACCGGCAACCGACGCTGAATAAAGAAGCATCCCTAGCGGTGGGCCCCGTAGCTGAAGACAAATGAAGACAATTAGAAGTGGGATCCAGCGCTGTTGGGTGACTGTAGATGAACGGTCTAACCACGCGTAAGTTCTCCAAGCAATCGCGGCGAATGGGTGTGGGGTGTCACTGGAGTTGATGAGAAGCAAGGATGAGTGTGTGTTGGGGAGAGGGGGATGGCCTGCTAGCAGTAGGTGTTTAATGAGCACACCCAAATGGAAAACCTCGATGAAGTTGTGTCAGCAATGCGCAGAAGGGGATAGCAAGAAACTTTTTAAGATTTGCAGAAAGTGGTTTTTAAATAGAAGGTCTACAGATGGGATCCATGCCGCAGCACTTCCACAACTGGTAGCTTTACTCTAGAAGAAGTAACCTTAGACGCCCTTCTACACGCTACAGCTACAATGCTACAGCTACAGCACGTAGGCGTGCTTGACATATTTAACTTAAAATTTTTGAAAAAATTGTGGGATTGGATTTGACAAAGAGATGTGAGAACCCTCCACCTTTCTGTATTGGCGCCCTTGCTCTTGAAAACTTAACTCGTTGAGTTATAAAGTCTGGCACCTGAAATAAGGATGACCCCGTCCGCCCCCCCCCCCCCTCTCTAGAACTGCACCGATTATTTACATAATTTAACCCGCAAACGTACAATGTCTGACAAAGGAAGTTAGAGAACTTGAAAATGTGAGATGTTTCAAGAAAGTTCAAAAGTAGGGCCTAAAGTTTACTATCAATTGTAGAAAAAAAAACAGCTGTTTGTGAGCTTCACCTGAAAATATGTGGATTTCAAGAAACACCTCTGTTCATTTTCTAAAATCCACTAAAATAAAGCAATAACCTCATTTCGGTGGACAATAGGAAGCTTAGTTTAATACTTACTTGTTGTCATAACAGTTACTATCATGGCTATTGATATAAAATGTATTTGTAAGCATTTGGATTTTTATCTTTTCTCTAGATCTTACGTAAAATGTTAACTGAGATCCTAGCCAACAAATCTGAAAGTGTTGCTTCTTGATAATATGTATTTACATGTCTCATTTTTACGTTCATATATTGCGACTTCAGATTTATACTGAACTCCGTACAATACAGTGATTTCTGCTCCTTCATTATAGTTCACTTCAATGAAATCACGGTATTATGTAGAAATAGCAGCAGCATTACTAGCGTAGTGAATGGAACCAACCTCTAATTCCTTCAGAAAGGAAGAGAATTCAGTCTACAGAAGAAGCTGATCAAAATGTGTTTCAGTTGGGGCGTAACAGCAGCCTCCTAATTTTAGCTTTGATTGAATTTCTACAAGAACTCAAAGTCCTATATTTTAAGCCAATCCAAAAAAGGAATGCTGCTAGCCCGTGACAACATGTACGTTGCGCTACCTTTTTACCGCCTCGATAGAGCGCTGCTGTACAACTGGGGCTCACACCGAGGTGCAAACAGCGGCCGGGCCACATAGCGCTGGTTCAGTTCAAGACGCAGCAGAAGCCGGCTGAGACGAGAGCAGCAAAATATCGATGTTCTCAATTTTCCACAACGTTACATCGACGGAAGGGGTTTCCTTCTGCTTAGCTCTATTTTTCCAAATAAAGTACGAAGCGAAGAGAACAGAGGAAAGGAGGAACCTTTCGTTAAAATTAAGACACTTGAAAGCACTGAATGAAAAGGAAATAAACTGTTCTAGGCCACTGCCTCAAAGCCACCTAAGCAGAAAATGGGCGCAAACAAGCTCAGTTCCCCGCGTTTTGGTTGTAAGAAGCTATAGTTCATTAAGATACGAAAATTCCTTGCCAAAGATGGAAATGCCGAGGATTTGGAGCTCAAAAGTCGGACATTTATTGAACGTGTAAGCTATTCTAACAGTGGTGGGAGGACGCTTCACGAATTGCATAAGCCAGCTCTTGGTGGAAGTGACCGTTTGCTAGGGAAACGGGTGCGAAACTACGAAGAAAACGAAAAAGAAGCGAGGAATCGTTCGGTGTAATTTAATTTTTAATAGGATCAGTAGGAACAAGGTTATGCGACTGCGACAGAAAAATCTGTCGCAAAGCGTCGATTGTCCACAAATTGTAATCGGTATTGCATCTGGGTAACTCCTATGAAGGTGTTGGCGATTCAAGAGCTCCGTGCATAGGGCGGAACATTTTCGACTTGCCCTTTAATCAGGAAGCATTTTTGGTCTTGTAGGTGATGCTGTAATCAAAAAAGTACATCCATCTTTCTAAAATATCGATGCAGGGTAGTTAGATCTGCTTGCAGCTGCGAATTTTTCTAAGAATTGCCGAAGAATCTCAAAATAGTAAACCGCAGAACATGAAACATCATGGGGGTGTTCACACATTAATTTATGACGAAGAAGTTCGGCGCGACTGAAAGCAATTAGGTTCTTGCAATTACTTAATCCGAGTAGTTGGAAAATAGTGGATGCTGACAAGCTTTTCCACTGAAGATTGGATTAATTTCGCTCAAACCTGGGTCGGCTGTTGCGAAAATTCTTGCGATCAAAACTCCTCCACTAGGCGGGACTCGAGTCCTAACCTTCTGCTATCTGGGCAAAGTGCTCACGCTACTGCATCGGGGAACTGTTAGTTCCAGCGCAATTTCCTTTATATCCTTGTGTTAATCTAATATATTAGGTTGGTGCATAAGTTCTCGGACATTTGATCCCTCCTGAATTGAAAGCGCATTTTCCCGCCAAATTTCTCACATATATCAACGCGTATCGATCGATGGAGAAAGGAAAGGGCTACAAAACTGTTCTTAACATTTACTTCTGCTTTGTTAACGGTCAGCTATTATGGCTAAGCAATTCATCCCAACTGAGACGCATATTCGGCACGTCATGTTATTCCTGCATCAATCTGGCCTCAACGCCAACGAATCGTATCGTCGCCTGAAGGATGTTTACAACGAGAGTGCTCCTGCTCGAAGTACTGCGTACCAGTGGTTCTCGAAGTTTGCACGTGGTGAATTCCCGTTGAAGATAATGAACGAGAAGGGCGCCCGATGACACTGGATTTGGATGGCCTCCGAAGCAGAGTGGAAGCGGATCCATACCAAACCACTCGCGAACTACCAAGCACTCTTGGTGTTAGTCAATCAACAGTCGTTCGAGGATTGAAGTCGATTGGCAAGGTGAAAAAATTGGGTCGCTGGGTACCTCGCGACTTGACACAACATGGCAAGGATCGCAGAGCCGATGTCGCTCTGTCTCTCCTTACCCTCAGACGTACCCATGAATGGCTGGACAACCTTGTCACAGGGGATGAGAAGCGGATACTCTACTCTAATTATCACCGGTGTGCACAGTGGGTTGACGCAACTGGAGAGGGAGAGGACGTTCCGAAACCCGACCATCACGTGAAAAAGGTGATGCTATGCATTTGGTGGAGCGTTCTTGGCGTAGAATAGTGGGAGCTGCTGGACGAAGGGATACCAGTGACGGCAGAGGTTTACGTCAACCAATTGAGGAAGTTGAGGGCCCACCTTCAAACCACACGAGGAGAGCAAGTGAAGGTGTATTTTCAACACGACAACGCTAGACCGCAAATTGCTAGAGCGACGGCGGCTGAGTTGGCGGACTACGGATGGACCGTTCTTCCACATCCACCTTTCTCACCAGATCTCGCTCCTTCTGATTATCATTTGTTTTCAAGCCTTCAACGCTATTTGTGCGGCCAGCAATTTAGGAACCGAGAGGATGTCAAGGAGGCACTGCTCACATTTTTCGAATCACAACCGGCCACGTTTTGGAGAAAAGGCATCCATGACTTACCAGCACGTTAGCGAAAGACAATTGATGTAAAGGGTGGTTACTCCAAATGATTTGATATTGTTGTTCGTATGTTGTGATAATAAATATTTCATGCCCCAAATGTCCGAGAACTTATGCACCAACCTAATAATAGGCTGTCGCAAAATTAATCCCCGAAACAGACCGCTTACTTCAAACTCCTATAACTCAGCAGAAACACAATTTTATTAATCGAAGAACAAAACCGCCAGAATCTACACATTTTTCCAACGAAAATTTGATGAAACTAATCATTGGCAATGAAAACTGGGATCACAGGAACTAAGGAAATGGTACATTCACCACCGGCAAATTATTGTGTAGTTTCTGACGCAAATGAGAATCAAGAGCTCGGAGAAAGTTAGAGACAGTTGGGGAAAGGTCGGGTGAATACGATGGGTGAGGGAGAACTCCGATACCTGGATTGGTTAATTTTCGCCGAGTGATTTATGAGGTGTGTGGCCTTGCGTTGTCCTGCAACAGGAGCGGCCATCCTCTATTCACCACTGCCAGTCACGATTTTCGCAATTTCTCTTACATTTGGTCTAAATCAAAGCAGTAAGACTCTGTTGTGACTGCCTGACCGGATCGCAAAAGGCTGTAATGGACTACACCTTTACAACACCACCACAAAGTACGCATAACTTTGTTAGGGTGAAGGTCGGGTTTAGGAAAGGATGTTGGAAGAGCACCCTTGTCTACACAGACAAATCCCCCCTTCCTGTTATCGTAAAGGACCCATTTTTTATCTACAGTTATAACACGGCTTACAAAAGGCTTATTTTTAAAGCGAACTAGCCGGTTGGAGCAAATGTCGAAACGTGCCAGACGCTGCCCATCGGTCAGCTCATGAGGCACCCACTTCGACATCTTCTTCACCATGTTGGAAGAGCACCCTTGTCTACACAGACAAATCCCCCCTTCCTGTTATCGTAAAGGACCCATTTTTTATCTACAGTTATAACACGGCTTACAAAAAGCTTATTTTTAAAGCGAACTAGCCGGTTGGAGCAAATGTCGAAACGTGCCAGACGCTGCCCATCGGTCAGCTCATGAGGCACCCACTTCGACATCTTCTTCACCTTGCGATTCTCGCCAAATGTCTTTCTTCCGTATTAATGATGTACGCCAATGCCCCCTGCTGACGCACATGTATTTGCCTCCGGATTTGCTTCGACGGCTCTTCTCAAAACTTCATCGTCGAGCGACGAACTGCGCTCGCGATCCGGTTTTTCTTCGAGACGAGAAATCGCTAGAAGCTAATTCTTCGAAGCAGGGTCTCACCATTCGTTCGCAAGGACAGTCCATCCCAAAAGCGCTGCTAAGGTTACGGGATGCCTCTTTCACAGAACGTCCCAATTTAAATTCGTAAAGCATGATGACTGGATAGTCGCGTCGGTTCATGATTTTACAGAGCCGTTGGGAAGGAAAAAAAGAAAAAAAAATAGAAAAATTTGAGCGACATCCACATACGTTTTCGAAATAAAAGAAAAGAACGTACTGAACGGTGCGAGTGGCTTTCCCTGAGACGGAATGATTTAGGGTAAAAAACCTTATACATACCTCGAAACGGAGATTAATCTTGCGACATTCTAATATTATCCCTGACCCATGTGTAGAGAGACATTCCAGCGAGCTCTTCAGCTTAACCAGTTCCGTGCAGATATCAGCAATCTGACCGCGCTTATGTCATGGTTCAGTGCTACTAGGTCGACGCTGTAGGTTGCGCAATATACTAACAACTAGTAAGTAATGCTAGTGCTGTAGTGTTCTGCTTAGCAGGGGATGCTTACTTGAGCTCCATCTTAAGAAGGACTTTTCATCGCCTCTAGGCATAAATCTAGCGTGTGGCGAATCATTTGCTGTTTTAAATTCGATCAAAAATGCGCTGGAGTGCGTAGTACTAGCTTTGCCAAGATGCAGTATTATATCGGGTTGTTCAGAAGTTTACCTACATCTATGTACTTTTTTAAAAATTATTTCTCTGTTTCATTACATTCAACAACTAATGAACATATGTATCATTATTATATGATATATTGCCATTTATCAATTTTCTTGTGGATGTCATTTCTATAGAGTTTCTGCGACTTTGATGTAAAAAATTCTCGGAGGTACCTTTCAATTTGCTCCCCATAGTCGTGCCGCTTCTCCTGGAAGTGGCTGGACATGAACGAAACAGGAGCTAGTTTGCCTGCTCCGATGAATATGGGGGTGGGCCTAAACATGCAATCCGAAAAGTTGGAGTTTTTTTCTGAGTCTACTTTGCAACATGTGGACACGCATTGTCGTGAACGAAGATCTTGTGTTGTTTTCCATGAAGAGCCGCCTAGACACAATCCAACAGCATGCAGAAGACATCGCTTGTGAAAGTACTGTCTCCAGGTATTATTAGCTCAGAGGAGAGATAAGAAGTTCATGCACGAATCCTGGCGCACCTGTAGCTGGTGGTCGCTAAAAGCATGCGGTATCCATGCGCCATATCTATCTGTTTTCCCAACGCCCCACAGCTAACTATGTGGCTGTGACGGCACTCGAATTCCTTTGCCAGCTCACGGGCCTACGCTGGAGATCCTTTTGAGCCAGCTCCAGAAGGCTCTGCTCATCCACTGCAACTAGCCTTCCACACCTCGGCTGATGCTCGAGACCAAGGTTCCCGTTTTTGAACTTCCGGAAGCAAACTTGGCTGTGTCGTAGCGTACAGTGGAAGGACCCATCGCGTCACAAATGTTTTCTGCCACATCGGTTGTGCTTGCGTGCTTTATGAATTCGTAGAGCAGAAACAGACGAACTTGTTTGGCGTCGAGAACGATTCTTTCACTCATATCCGTAATACAATATCGCGAACTTGCGGAACAACCTAACAAATGATATTCCATTACTGACCGTCGTTAAATCTTGGCATGGCGCTGATGGTAACTGGTAAATTACAGGTACAGGTACACAGCAGTTAACTACGCTTTACTCGACTAATGTTTTGGTGTAACTGGGTTCCTCGGAGTCTGGAAGAGAAAAGTGGGATTAGCAGATGAAATTTCAGAGGTGCATCAGCGTTCGGCTCCCGGTCAACGTGGGCACCACGGGTACTGGCCGGCGTCGTCATCACCGTCGCTGCCTACAACGCCATACAGTTCGCCGACCTCGAGGTATTCATACCCTGACCGATTTTTTCGACCATTAAGCCATCTTTCCCGGTTGCAGGCCGTCGAGTGTCTCCATCCGGACAATTTCACCTTGTTCGAACTATGTCCAACCGAGCTGCGTGTGAGCGAGCTCTACATCGTTGTCTATAAGTGAGCTTCAACTTCTATCACCTCGCGTTCGGCCCCGCACTATCTGTTCTCTGCCTACCAGAGAAATTTATATTTATCTGTTTTTATGTTTTCTGTCGTTCAGGGGCTACATGTACGCACTATCGATGGCTTTCATACCGTTCACACTTCTGACTATCCTCACAATCGGAATAGTCTACTTGCTGAGAAAGGCGCAGGAGAAATCTGAAAAAATGTCATGTAAGTTCTAAAGTTTTTTCTTGGATGTTTTACAATGATACTGCCCATTGAGACTGCTTTGACAAATTAACCTACATATATGCGTGCGAAAAACTTTCCGGCTGCGCGGTACTTGATCCGAGGCATCCCCCCAGCACTTTCAGAGTAAGTACGTATGCACAGCGCAGCAGCACTTTGCGAGCTGAACGAAAAAAGGAGGGGTCGCCCAAGCTTTTCCAAAGGTGATGCCGCTGGTTACTCAACATTTAGAGGCCAAATAAGCGGCAATCGATTTTCCTTAGACAGAAAGTGCCAGCGATTATCAAACCTCTCGCGGGATGTGAAACGCATTTTACTTCTACGGGAGAACTTGAATGCGTATATGCGTATATTTCATAAAAGTCGACTAAGTGGCGCATTCCATTGCGGGTTCGTTGGCGCTAGTTGTTATTCTTGATTGTTCCGGCACAATCTCGAGGTTCGTGGTGTGACCTTGCCAAGTGTGATTTTGGCAGCAAGGCTCAACCAGCTCCCAACAGTAGGATAGAATATTAAACTTTCCCATGAAAATCTAAAAGAAATCTGCAGAGAAATCTAAAAGTTTGTTGCTCACAGGAGCATAACATTTTCTCTTCCGTGTATGTAGTAGTACATAGTCTGGGTGAGTTGTGGTTTCTGCGAACTGATTCTTATTTTTAAAGAGGCTGACAGCGACACCCATTCACAGGGTCGAAAATAAATAAATTTGTGAGTGAAGTCTGAAATGCTCGACTGAGGAAATGGGATCCTTTGAGACAATCAGGACTTGCTAAATATATCGAACTCCTTTTTTGCATTTCATGAATTGGAACCTTCAAATAAGCGGTGGAGGTTTCTCTTGAGTTATGCCAATGTAACGTAATTTAGAAGATAATTTAGAAGATGCTGGACCAAAAAAAAAGCATCTGTTACCTTAATTTTTGGATATTCTGCGCTTCTGCTACGTTCCGAAGCCTTGACTGGTCATTAAAAAGGACAACTCTTCCTTGATGGTATATGAGGTCCTACGTATTGTTCCTGGATCTGGGCGAGGTTGTGAGCATGAATGAATATGATGCGTGCGCACGGCCAAAGAGTGCGTGCGTGACTCGAGGAAGTTCTCCCATACTGAAGAGCGTATTACGAATTCAGAAGAGAGACCCTTGAACTGAGCGCTTGAAGCGGCCAAAAATGACGACGGCGCTCTGCAAAAGACGGCGACGACGAGATCCTTGTTGTTCAGGTGAAGAGCAGGAGGATCAGGGATCGCCGGTGGTTCTGTTGCTGGTCATCGTGCTGTTTCTCGCCTGCAATGTCACTTCGCTGCTGGTCAGCATATTCGAGATGCTCAAAGTGTGAGTGATTTTCTGCTGATTCCCATTTTCCTCCGCCTTTCGGTATGGCTCTTACGGTTGAATTGCTGGATCCGATTTTTCCTTCAGCCCCTTGAACTTCAAAAGAGGTTGCTTTAGCGGAAGCATCATTTCGATAAGCAGCATTTACGACAAGGGCGTAGCAAATATTATAGCATACGTCTTCAGCTGGTGTCCAAACTAAATGAACTTTGACGTTGTCTTTTCTGAGCAGCTATGTATGCAGTGCACGGCCACGTTTTCGTTCTTCGAGACAATTTCCCTTCTTTTCGTGTAGCTCAATCTGGCACACACAAAAGCGTCTTACTTGGCGAAGGCAGCACATTAATTACATATGCCGACTAAACTTCTAGGAAATTGCAGAACTTTCTATAACTGAAGTTGTTGATAGAGATAAGATACAGCCGACCGAAAACAATCTTCACTTCAAGAGGAGCAGCTCCATTAACCCCCTGTGCAGCCCCAAGGATGTTCCACCTAGGCCACCAATCAGATAAATTTCACATAACGCGAGCGGGTTAGCTCTTGTTCTTAATGTGAATTCGAATCTTTTTACACATTGAAATGAAAACTGTTGATTGAGTACGAAACTAGAGGGCAACTCTGGGGTAGGTGAATTCGTACCATACGTGTCTGTGAAGGGTTTAGTTATCGGCTGGCTACCGAAGGGTCAGGCCAATGACAATTACTCATTCAAATTTTTCACAACAATATGGTTTTTTGTAGCATCCACATATAGATATAGTTTTCTTAGCGTTGAATCGACTGAGAGTAACGCTTACCACTCAGAAAGCGCATTTGGATGACCCTTTGCTTTTATTTCAAATGTTGTATTGCCATTAACCAGTACTTGGAATTGTTGGTTTTTCTTGCTAAGTTTTTTTTGTCCACTACTCTGCCCTGCTAACCTTGTCTTTTATTGTTGAAGTTCTTAGCACGCCCCAGTGGCGTAGTATATAAATAAATAGATATATAAATATATAAATAAAATTGTCTTCACGTCTTCCCTTAGAAGTAGAATGCGTGGCGTATCCCCAAAGTAATTGAGTAACGCCGTCCTCTACCCTCTGATTCCTTAGCCACTTTTCGAGCACCTTGCGAAATCTTTTTTTGCTTTAGAATGTTTGTGTAAATGCTTTATTGCCTCTCTTAAATGATGTCCAATTTGATCAAAAAATATTCAAGTTGGGTTAAGGATTTTTTTTTGGTGTGACCGGTTAGATTTGGAATCTGTTTGGCATGAAGTGCCTTCTGATAGACTTTAAGAGCATAGTGCTCCAACCAACAAGAGAACTCACCATAGCAGTTCTCGAGGAGACCCATGTGGGACAAGTTCTATTCCTCTGGAGCCCGCTGCAGTTCGAAACGTGTTTACTAGGCGACAAATTTTTGCGATTTTTACACCACCCAGTGGACTGCTGCAAAAACGAAATTCACTCCTGTGCTCATTGTTAGCTGTCCTACAAGACCATATACATAGCTGTTGTTGAGAATCGTTGAGATAATTTCACAGACGTCCCTTGTAAGGTAATGCAGAAACGTCCAGACCGTTGCTATTTGTTCGTTCATACTTGTTGCACAGTACCCAAATTTTTTGATACGGAACAGAAAACTAGAAGAATGGTTTTATTTACTTACCTTCTTATTCTAACGAGGCAGTGAATGAAATTTAACTAGCCCCAAAAAATCGAACTTTAGTCTATTCCTCAAGACAATCATCTTTTGGGCTAAACAATGCGGCACCTCAAAAGCGAACTACCCCTATCCTTGCCTGCATACCTAAAAGAGAAGCAGCTACAACCAACATGGTGTTTTAGCTGTTGTTTTGCTTTGGAATGACCATCTGGTTGTCCCTTTCTGATTATCGTCTTTTCGCCTATTAGCCTTCTACTGCTATTAGCCTTTATACCCCGGAGTGATTTTCGAAATACCCGTGTCTGAAATATGCTCCCAAAAATGTCGTTTTCAGAAAACTCGGCAGCGAGGCCGACCAAATCCTGCTAGACGTCGGCAACTTCCTCGTGGTGGTGAACGCGACTGCGAACTTCTTCGTCTACTGGGCGTCTTCCGCCGAGTACAAGGCAGCCATTCGCGGTCTGGTTCGGAAGTACGTGACGAGACGGAGGGCGATCGACCTCGTCGCCACACAAGCCAGTGCGGAATTTGTATGAAGCCGTTTACCAACCTACTACGCCAAGGACGACGTGAGGCACCGATTCCACCGGTCTGCTGTGACGGTGAGAAATCCGCTCACGCTTCATCGCCAAGATGCATGAAACTGCCCTTCGCCATGGGCCAGCTCAGAGTACTTCGCAACCCAGACGTCGAGTGCAACACCCTTCAACAGCCTGTGAGCGGGAGGTTTCGACGAGACGTCGTCCGACACGGCTTCAAGCAACGATAGTGAACACCATCAGCACGGGTCGCTTTATAGTGTATTATTACCATATGTGTGTATAGGTCGCATTGTGCCTTCTGTTACATTTGTGTTGTCAAATGAACTAGATTGAATAAACTATTGCTGAGCACAGCATAACCTTGTTGGAGGCAGAGGCCGTCCTGTAGGCTCCGGTAGGAGGTGTTTCATTGTCGTCGACGACGACGTCGAAATTGTTTTCAGCCGGAGACAATTCTGTTTTTGTGGCAAAAGAATGGGCGCCCACATGGTCCAATTAGTCGTTGTCAATACAATTTTCGAAGGCTAGCTAGGTACCGCACTGGTTAAGGGCCCAAAAAGACGTTCCTCTCATTAGACCCTTTCCCAGATCATACCTTGGTGGAGACAGAACAACCTGCTAGGCCGTTAACAGGTTAAGGGATTTCATTGTCCAATATATAGCAGTGGCATAGAGGTGAAAATGGACACTACTGTAGAACAAGTGGAAGCCACAAATGGAGTGGGAGTGGCACTTTCAGCCTTACATATAAGCTACATCCTGAGATTGGCTTCAGTGAAGTTAAAATGTCATTCCTCATTTGCACTTGCCGTTTTAAACGCATTTCGTCGAAGGGAGCCTGTTTAAGAGTCAGTGACGAAGAATGTACCTTGGATACAATGGTGAGAGCCATGCTCTCAAGTGCAATGAATGAAATTAAGAGATGCTGAAGTACAGTCGTTTCGAAGTGATGCTATCCCATGATGTGTTTCTCAAGATCTCGGTTTGAAGAGGGAGGAAAACATGTTTTATAGCGGGACAAGTCTTACTAATAGGTTGAGCCATAAATTTTGCAACATTTCTGTTTTTTCTGGAACTCAAAGTAAACCCACTGAAGTATTATACAGTACCGCGCATGTCTTTTGGTCAATTCCCGAAAAAGCAGCTTTGGAGCGTTCCAAAGCGGCTTTTTTAAATAACTTTCTTTAAAATCAAGCACTTGTGGAAAGAAACATATATTTGAGCTCACCAGGCCAAGCTCTATCTTTTGACGTATAAATCAATGAAGTTGAACAAGGCATATAGGCCGGACATAATCAATCGAGTGGGCGCGAGAGCCTGTAGAGTGACAGTTTGGGGAATTTAATTGAAGTTCCCAGCTGCCCTACTCAGAAATTGCCTTAAGACTGTCCAGCTTGCCTTTAGAGTGCGCCGTGAACAATGCATATAGAATCGAACCTATCAATCGAGTGGGCGCGACCACTCGCAGAGTAAGGTCGAGTGGGCGCGAGAACCATAGAGTGACCGTTTCGGGAGTTTTATCGAAATTCCTTGTCGTTCTACTTAGGAAATGCTCCTATCCTGTCCAGCTTGCCTTTGGAGTGCGCCGTAAACAATGCATATAGAATCGAACCTATCAATCGAGTAGGCGCGACCACTCACAGAGTGAGGAGGAGTGGGCGCAAGAGCCTGTAGAGTGACCGTTTCGGGAGTTTTATCGAAATTCCCTGTCGTTCTACTTAGGAAATGCTCCTAGCCTGTCCAGCTTGCCTTTAGAGTGCGCCGTGAACAATGCATATAGAATCGAACCTATCAATCGAGTGGGCGCGACCACTCGCAGAGTAAGGTCGAGTGGGCGCGAGAACCATAGAGTGACCGTTTCGGGAGTTTTATCGAAATTCCTTGTCGTTCTACTTAGGAAATGCTCCTATCCTGTCCAGCTTGCCTTTGGAGTGCGCCGTAAACAATGCATATAGAATCGAACCTATCAATCGAGTAGGCGCGACCACTCACAGAGTGAGGAGGAGTGGGCGCAAGAGCCTGTAGAGTGACCGTTTCGGGAGTTTTATCGAAATTCCCTGTCGTTCTACTTAGGAAATGCTCCTAGCCTGTCCAGCTTGCCTTTTGAGTGCGCCGTAAACAATGCATATAGAATCGAACCTATCAATCGAGTAGGCGCGACCACTCGCAAATTGCACGCGCGAGTATGTCCGGAGCGCAATAACTCGATCGAGATCGAATCGTTCCGGCTGCGGCTCGTGGATTTTGTAGGCAGTGCAAAGCTTTAATAGTCGGTGAAAGTGCAGCGTTATAGCTTATAAACAAGCGACATTATAGCGGCGCGAAAATGCAGGTTAGCCGTGTGTGACACGATTTTTTCCGACTTCAGTCGACCCCTGCAGGAAGACACGGCGTGCTAACGGCATACAAACGCGTATGCTAACAGAACATTGAAGGCACTTCACGATGACGTGCTCACAACTCCTCAGCTTCCTGAACTTCCTTGGCCTCATCTGCCAGTTTAGAGCGGCGTAAGATAGCGGTTAGAGTTTCTTGCGCTCTTACTCACCCAGATTTAAGCTTTCAACTCTCGCAATGGTACCGTTTTCTTCAGCTCGAAGAGCTCTATCGAACGGTGTCACTCTCGACCAATTACAGAAAAAGGGATTTTTCGACGATTTCCCATCGAGGACGCGGGCGCCCAGGCCGAGCCTGCGCGGACGATGACGTCATAGAAAATCGATGTCCTACAATTGGGCAATGCTAGATACCATTCGGGCCAGCTTTTCATGCTGAATTGAATGGTGTTATTGGGAGTAGGGAAAACGGTAATCTGGGCGAGTAAGAGCGAGGAGAACATGAACCGTTGTTGTATTGCATTGCACGCGCAGCCGTATTCTGAGCGCGATAGCTCTGTCATGTGTGAACCTTTCCGGTTGCAGCTTGTGGCTTTTGTAGGCAGTAAAATGTTCTAATAGTGCGCCGAAACAGAGCCATGTAGCTTATGATTGGGCTAAGTTACGGCGCTGCGAAAATGCAGGTTAGCCTGTGTGACACGATTTCTTCCAATTTCAGTCGACTCCTGCGGGCAGATGCGGAGAGATACCGGCCTACAAATGCATGTGCGAGCAGAACGCTTAAGGTACTTTACGCTGACATGCTCATAAGTCCTCAGCTGCCTAAACCGCCTTAGCCCCAGCTGCCATTTTAGGGCGGTGGACTTAGCGTTGAAGTTTCCTGCGCCCTTACTCGCCCATATTTGAGTTCTCGATACTCGCAATAACACCGTTAGCTTCAGCACGAAAAGCTCTATCGAATGGTGTCATTCTCGTCCAATTCTGGAAAAAGCGATTTTTTGACAATTTCCCATCGAGGACGTGGGCCGAGCCTGCGCGGACGATGACGTCATAGAAAATCGATTTTTTCGAAAATGGCCAAGTTTTCTCGTTCAAAATCATCTAGTGGTTATTTTGTGCGCTGATTACGAATCCGACGTCCGTTTTTGAAAATTTCGCCGATTTCGGTAGGTTACCTGCCGTTTGAGGGTGGTGGGGTCAGGATCACCGATCACCCTCAGTCATCAGTATGGGTGCCTTCTCCCATAATCAGCCAAATGGACTTCTTCATCGTGTTAGACACCCCGAATAACCCTTTCCCTTAGATGAAGTTTGAGCAAAATCGGTGACCCTGACACGACCACCCTCAGTTAACCAGAAGAAAATCCAAAACTTACCGAAATCGGCGAAATTTTCAAAAACGGACGTCGGATTCGTAATCAGCGCACAAAATAACCACTAGATGATTTTGAACGAGAAAACTTGGCCATTTTCGAAAAAATCGATTTTCTATGACGTCATCGTCCGCGCAGGCTCGGCCTGGGCGTCCACGTCCTCGATGGGAAATCATCGAAAAATTCATTTTTCTGTAATTGGTCGAGAGTGACACCGTTCGATAGAGCTCTTCGAGCTGAAGAAAACGGTACCATTGCGAGAGTTGAAAGCTTAAATCTGGGTGAGTAGGAGCGCAAGAAACTCTAACCGCTATCTTACGCCGCTCTAAACTGGCAGATGAGGCCAAGGAAGTTCAGGAAGCTGAGGAGTTGTGAGCACGTCATCGTGAAGTGCCTTCAATGTTCTGTTAGCATACGCGTTTGCATGTCGTTAGCACGCCGCGTCTTCCTGCAGGGGTCGACTGAAGTCGGAAAAAATCGTGTCACACACGGCTAACCTGCATTTTTGCGCCGCTATAATGTCGCTTGTTTATAAGCTATAACGCTGCACTTTCACCGACTATTAAAGCTTTGCACTGCCTACAAAATCCACGAGCCGCAGCCGGAACGATTCGATCTCGATCGAGTTATTGCGCTCCGGACATACTCGCGCGTGCAATTTGCGAGTGGTCGCGCCTACTCGATTGATAGGTTCGATTCTATATGCATTGTTTACGGCGCACTCAAAAGGCAAGCTGGACAGGCTAGGAGCATTTCCTAAGTAGAACGACAGGGAATTTCGATAAAACTCCCGAAACGGTCACTCTACAGGCTCTTGCGCCCACTCGATTGATAGGTTCGATTCTATATGCATTGTTTACGGCGCACTCCAAAGGCAAGCTGGACAGGCTAGGAGCATTTTCTAAGTAGAACGGCCGGGAATTTCGATAAAACTTTTCAAACGGTCACTCTACAGGTTCTCGCGCCCATTCGACCTCACTCTGCGAGTGGTCGCGCCCACTCGATTGATAGGTTCGATTCTATATGCATTGTTCACGACGCACTCTAAAGGCAAGCTGGACAGTCTTAAGGTAATTTCTGAGTAGGGCGGCTGGGAATTTCAATAAAATTCCCCAAACTGTCACTCTACAGGCTCTCGCGCCCACTCGATTGATTATGTCCGGCCTATATGCATTGTTCATCTCTATTAATTTATATGTCAGAAGATAGAGCTTGGCCTGCTGAGCTCAAATATATGTTTCTTTTTACAAGTGCTTGATTTTAAAGAAAGTTATTTGAAAAAGCCGCTTTGGAGCGTTCCAAAGCGGCTTTTTCGGGAATTGACCAAAAGACATGCGCGGTACTGTATTTTGTGTGAAAGCTTGTTTCCTAACAACCATTTTCAGTTATTAATCGTCAATTATTCTCGCGTTGTTGAAAAGTTTTATTCTCATGAACGATGATCACTCAAAAAGAAGAAGTGTGCGATTTCGTTTTCAATTAGGTCGACCTCGGCAGCAACCCGGCGACGGGAGTCAAGCATATTCAGGAAATCACCGCAAGTTCACTCCTAACCGAAAAAAAAAATATTGGAGATGGTATCAGAAGTTCCTTTCCACCCAGAAGGGCAACAAAGGCAAACATCTCCATGGAAGACCGACTGCTGTAAGCAAAGGGCGCCTGCGCAAATCCTTCAAGTCGAATTCTTCTCCAATCACACTAGGACTGCACGCTGATCTCCACACCTCCTAATGAACTACCACTCTTCGGCTGGGGAAGATTGGAAGGCCGCCTTCGCCAGTGCCTCGTGCGTTGACAGAAACCCAAGTAAATCGCTGTGCTTCCGACTGCCGAGAGCTCCGGCATCGGTTCAAGCGAGGGGCCTGGATCGAATCTTTACCAGCGGTGAAAAGCTGTTGCTTCACTACAATTGTAGAGCTGGAACGCAATAGCTGAAACGCAACGAGTTGGGGATTCTGACGTCAAAACCGGAGCTCCACCGAGAGAAGGTCCTGCTGTGCGTTTGGTGGGTGTGTAGTGGTGCAGTGTTCCATGTAGTCAAGTCATCCTCGACGCTTGCTTCTGCCAACAACCCAACTAGTCCAGCAAAAGTTGTGGGAGAAAAAACTTCATACGTTTCAATGTTTCTTCCACCCGGGCAACTGCCGACTTCAGACGATGGAAAAAATCTGGGAATTGGGCTGAACTAAATCAAACGACCACCATACACCCCGAACATTGCGCCGTCGGACTGCCATCTGCTTCGGTCGATGGATCACTTCCTCCATGGTAGGCACTTCGCCGAAGTCGATGAGGTCACGGCGGCGGTGCGCGACTTCTTCAGGTCGAAGCCAGCCAAATTCAACAGAAATATAAATCATTCAGTGCGTGAAAAGCGGAAGAAACTCATGGAGAATAACGTCAATGCCTTCATTTAAGGCAATTATTTTTCTTTTGTGGTATAATTTTATTTTTGCTGGAAGGCCAATTTTGTTGCAAAATTTATGACTCAGCCTAATAGTATAGTATAGCCACCATATTTTGTTGTACTGCTTTTAACAGTTCGCTCCTTGTGCACTTAGTTATAACAATCTGTAACACCATCACTCGCTTAGTGAATTAGATCAGCAGGTACTCTCAAAGCAAAACGTCGGCCAATTTCCCAGCGCTTGCGCGCGTCCCACGACGCTCACTCCACCTTCGGGTAGTGTCATATTGGATTTGAACCAATAAACCAGTTGCTTCTTAAAGACTTCGATACAGATAATTCTACTGATTTACCTTCACTTCTGTATCCATGAAAACGACAGGCGCTTGTGATGAATGCACAAACCATGATACTGGCAGGTTGCGACTCCCTTGCAGCGAGCCTTCCGCCAAAATTGGCACTTTGGAGTTCCTTGAAGATTATATAACACTTTTACAAGTTGAATGCACGAAAGTATCAAGTCACTGAAGGTCAAAACATAGAACGAAATCGGCGTGGACTACTTGTGGCGCACCGTCGATGCCTTTCCTCATCGTCGTCTTTGCCCTTGCATTCGCAGCAAAGAAGCCCCTATAAAATACAAGTGATGCTATTCTGTTCGCTAGATCATTGTTGACATTTTGTATACAAACTTGTTAAATTTTATAATGTGTTGTTATTTCTAACTTTACGTTCAGTGCGTCAATACTTTTTACCCACTTTGTAGTAGGCACAGAGATGGATGTAGGAACAGCTTTGGGGAGTGTCGTGGAATGTGGCATTTCCGCTCGTAGTTGGATGTCAAGTGCCATGCCGTCCAGCATTTCAGCACATTTCCTTCGTAATCGGACCCTGTGTTGCTTCTCGGAATCAGTTGCTCATAGGAGAATGGGGCGCAATTCGTGCGGCCAAAGCACTAGGTATTCCTGCACACTGAACCAATTTTTGCCTCGGTTGTTGAAGGGAAAGTTAGCCCCTTCAGGCCATTGTCCGACGATGCCGTCGGACGCTTTTTTGCGCGCGGATCATTGTCCGACGACGTCGTCGGACAGCATCATAAAAAATAGTTCATGAAAAGTTATCCCACATTAAACAGTACAGTATTAGTCACTGAGTCCATTAATATCTACGGTCAAGTTGATTCATGGGAAAGTTCACTTTTTACTGTTCTATTCATGTTTATTTATTTATTATCTTTTATTCATATTCAATCGGAGAGCGGGAAAAACATGTGCTATTCCACGCGGCAGTCGCGCGAAAATCACGCGTGTCGTGGAAGTGATGAAATATGTAGTCACAGAAGGTCAATACTTTATGTGAGCTACTCCTTTTGAGGAAGTTCAAAAACGGAACTGTGGAGATTCTCAAAGCGACCTATGTATATAGGACTGTAGGTCGTTTTCTGGGAAGCACGGCAATATTTCCAAATTTCCTGCGGACCTCTTGGTAGGTAGAAGAACGACAAGAAACTGCAGTGCTTCGGTGCGAACTGTTAAAACAAAACTGGCGACTGGAATATCTCTGTCGTGCTCGGAGATAATCCTGCAAAATGTTTGGAGCTTCGATCATTGCTAAAACGTGGCACTTAACAGGTTCCTAATGGTAGCGGGAGGGCACATTCAGGAAAGGCACAAAGAAACCGATCGAATAGCCGAGTGGATAACGCCGTGGATTCGTTAGATTAAACCGAGCCATCCAGAAACAGATATCCACCGCAACTGAGGTTGAAGTCGAAGGAGTATCAGCGTTGATCAAGAGATCGCAATTTTGTTCACATTACTAAATGTTTTCGGCAACAGATTAGACGCGAGAAATGGCGAGACAGGATGCTGAAGATTAATGAACCAGAGGCTCTTTTTGGCTTAAGTCAACCAAACAGTTCATATCTGCCGGGTCGGCGTAAATGTATCTGAAGCATTCGGAGTGTTCGGAACCGTGGCTTTCTCACATTATGATCATCGCGAGACAATGTACAGATGGGCTACGAACTCCTGCTGTCTTCATGGCTTTCGGTAAAGGCAGAAAAAGTGGCACATTCGAAACAGAGCGTTAGAAAATCCCACCCTTGCAAGATTCCAGCAAAGGCCTTTACTGAAGTTTCGTCACGTTTGAGCACAAACGAAGATATCCATCGAGATTTGCACACTTTTATGCAAGAAAAAACTCGGCTGCGTCGCGGACGAAGAATATAAGCAAACCCTAGAGCGTTGAATATTAGTCAATAGCTAGTATATAAATCAACGGCGGTTTCATCGATCTACTAAAAATGTAGACCCAAAAAAACGCCCAGTTACACTCAGACGCAAATTGAAGAACTACTACCATTGTGGTTTTCTTCGCTAACCCGACTTTATTCTTCCGATCGACAAAGAAGAGCTTAGGAAGCATCTGTGTATGTGCAACAACAGTATAAATGATGGGTGGCGCCTCACGCACAAACACATCGTCAAAAAACACATCGTGATAGCAGTTGTGGAGAAGCATTCCCCTGATGCTGCTCCCAGAGCAAGTCGGCCACAGATGAGGCAATAACTGATCAGAATGGCCCAGCGATCCCCAAGATGGTCATTATACGGCAAAACGGCTCATAATCCAGGCTTGTCGTTGTGGTTTTCTGCGCACTGGAAGCGACAGAGAGAATACATGCATAATGGGTGGTAGCTCCTTTTCGTGGTCCTGCTTTGCTTGTCTCAAGAGCTATATTTGGGGGTGGTCAAGATCGATTTCAATTTTATTTTAAACCAGCATTGCCCGACATAGGAGACATGTCTTCTGTATCCTAGCGCCTGTTGCACGACGTCGGTGATACCTCTTCTAAACCCGGACACCTGTTGAGCAACGTCGGTGGCATGTCTTTTGAATTCGAACGCCCTTTGCGCGACATTGGTAACACGCCTTCTGACGCTCGCGACACGACATGGGTGACACCTCATCTAAACCTGCACGCCTGTTACTCGACCACTAGGAACGGCCAGACGGATAAGCAGACGGACAGACGGCGACAAGGACAGACGGACAACCGCTAACTCTTTCATATATGCTGCTGCAATCTCCACTACTTACGATTAGTCGCGAAAACTTTGAGGTCTGACGACATAAAAGTAGGATGTTATCTTAATTTCAATTGTTCGATTCGGTGAAGCTTACAAGCCTCCAGGAACTCATACCAATTAGCCCCCTGGATCAGGAGGTCTTGATAGGCACAACCTAGAAGGATGAATTCTGTTGCAGTGCTCTGAACTACACCGCGCGTGCTCTGGTTTATGTGCGTTCTCATCTTCCAAAAAAATTACTCTTCAAACCAAATAAGATATTTTCAAATCTGGAGGCGCTCTTTGTCAAGGAGAAAAATTTTCAACTTAAAATGAAAACGGTCTAGGTAAAACTTCAGGCGGATCCTGGCATGACCTTACAGTACTGCCGACGGCTCTATTCAGGTTGCTATCCACATTTTATACAGCTTATGCGTTCCGGAGAATTTGCCTCAGAGGTGAAAAAAATCGGAAGCATTCACAATACTACATATCACTACGAAAATTTTTCCTAGTGATATCCCTCAAGGTCATTGGGTGAAAATGTATTTGCTACTTTGCTTTCGGTTCCACGAGATCGAGCAATAACGAGTAATAGCGCCAGGACATTTGCATAGCGCAAAGTACTAATGCCGAGAAATAGAAAGGCAAGTTGCGGTCAAAGTGTCTAGATTGCGGGCCGCGTTTCGCATGCTATAGTTTCGCTGGAGTCCATTGCTTCTCTCAATATAAAGTGCCGTATTCGCGAAGTCCAAATCCTGTTCCCTATCAGACAAACTGATGTAGGTGTTCGGAAAATTTTCCTGGTGATATCCCTTATAGTCATTGGGTGCAAACGTATTTCCATCTGGGCTCTCGGTTCTAGGAGGCCGTGCTATTGCAAGAGAACGACCATGAACCACGAGGTTGATGGACAAGCAAACCAATTTTCAATAGCTTTTTGGACTAGCCGGAAAACAGTATCGGATCCTGCTACTACATTCTCCACTAAGTCGAGAAAACTTTAGTGTCTGACGACATAAAAGTTCTGTTCTGTGATGTTGTTGTTCAAGAACATCTGATATGATTTTTTGAAAGCGCATAACTGACTCTAGGAAAACCTTAAGCAAATGACTTCTATTCGGCATAAGTAAATATCTTTGCGGGAGGAGCAGCGGATTCTAGTACTACGGGATGTCGTGGAGGCGATATGAATGCGTATTTGGCCATACAATGACTTGCGGTGGCCAGCCGATGAACATGTCAGCGCTTTATCCTTCCCAGACAAGTCTACAGTAACAAGCAAACACGTCAACGTAGTAACAGGCCACATTCCTCGCAGGGATGGAAGACTTCGTTCGCTTGAACGGAAAATCCGAACCAAAAACCTTGTATCAGAGTGCGCTCGACAGCCTGTTAGTTGTTTAAAATAGGTGCCACAATCTCGGAAACAAGTCGAGAAAAGAGAAACTGAACCCGAATTGGGATCGAAAACTTCCGGGAATTATGCAGTAACTCTTTAGCGTAATTCGTTTGAAGAGGAACTGAGATCCTGAGACATATGGTGGAAGCGAATGGGTTCTTGATTCTTCTCACGTTTGTAATTATTTCATGTGGATAAAGTAGCAAGGACATGGTAATTTTGGAGCATAAGTATAAGTATTTTTGTAACGCCATACGTTTATTACATTTTATTATTATATACAGTGCGTTTCAAAAGTATGTATCCACTCGAAAGTAGGTAACCACTCACTTTCAAAGATTTTTCCGTCTCACACGAGAATCTATTACACCAACGGGAAAAATCTAATCTGGATGACCCCGATGGATACCGACATTACTGGGGAGACCTGAGAGATGCCCCTGTCGTCGCAACCTTGGAGGTGGTTTGGAGGCGGTTCATTAGTGACAGTTTTCCGCTTCTTCAGCAGCGGAGTGCTGAAGATTAGTCTTCCGTAGTGTCGCCCGGACAGTCTGAAGTGTCAAGGTGCAGTTTAGTCCAGCCGTATGCCTTTCTTGAGAGGCAGAACACATCAGAGACATGTTCTGCAGCAGGGCAGCAATACAGTCCATGTGTTCAGGTTGGCCAAAGATTGGCTCCACCATCACAACATTCAAGTAACGGACTGGCTGGTCTGTTCTCCTGCCAGCAACTGAATGGAGAACATATGGGGGATCGTGGTTCGACGAGTATACGCGAATAACCACAGTTCAATAACGTGGTGGCAATTTTGATTACCTGGGACACCAACGAAGACAGAACCATCCAGAACTTTGTCATTAGCATCAATAATACGATGCGTGACGTTACAAGAAATAATGGTGGTCCGACCTACTTTTGAATTTAGTAAAAGCTGATGATTCGAAGATATATTCGTTTAATAATACGGATATTTTGCAACATGGTCTCGACTCCGTTCATGCTTGGTCACAGAAGTGGATGTTGGATATTTCACGTGATAAAACTACTGTAATGTGTATTGGAAGCGCCCACCCAAGAGGGATAGTTTTTCACATGGACAATATTGATTTGCGCATCACGACTGAGGTGCGAGACCTAGGTGTACTTTACTCTAGCTCCCTTTCCTTTGAAAAGTATATTGATGATGTAGTTGCTAAGGCATACAGGAAATGTAATTTCATTCTGCGTGCTTTCCGAACACGCGATAGTTCTACTTTATTTCGTCTTTTCACTGTATATGTAAGGCCGCTGCTTGAGTACTGTACACCTATCTGGTCTCCATCTAAGAGGACCTACATCGACAAAATTGAAAGGGTGCAAAAAAGATTCACGAGCCAGATATTTATGAGAAACGGTTTGTTCGATATCAGCTATCGAGAAAGACTGAATGTTCTTGGCAGTACATCCCTACAGCTGAGAAGAGTAATATATGATGAAAATTTAATATTTAAAATAGTCTTTGGTGCTGTAGACATTGACAGTCATGAACTTCTCAACTTCTCGGAATTTAGCGATAGAACAAGGGGCCATCCACTGCGAATTTCTACTGGAAGAGTTCGGACGCAGCAATTTCTGGAATCGTTTCTTGTACGTGCTCCAAGAATGTGGAATAGCTTGCCGAATGATGTAGTCGCATCGCCAACAGCAGCTGTTTTCAACCAAAGACTGGAATCATATCTCAGACAAAAGGGTTTTTTTTAATTCATTTTCACGAATTTACTTGCAGCTGAGCCCAAGTGTTCCAGGAACCGCCTAGATCACTGCCTTGTCGGATGTTCCGCTTTCAACAGGCCTATATACAAACTTTCCACGATGGATCTTTTACCGTGCTCATACTGCAAGTATAGTAGTTCTCTACCTTGGGTTATGTAGATTGTTTTTTTTTGTGTTTTCTTCACACTTGTTTCAAGATTCTGCCTAGTCTGAGACAAGCCCATGGATTCCAGCCCATATTATTAAGAGCACACATACTGAACCCAGTTATTTTTCATCTTCCTCTCTTGATATGTGAAGACATCTCTTTTTCTCAGTGGTATCGTGGAATTTACTGCGTACCGAATGGTAAGCTGGATGGCAAGAAGACAAGACATCAACAAAAAAACTTTCCGGAAACTCTTGTCACTCTTCCAGTTCTTGCGGTTTTTATGGTCAACCAGTCTGAAGTTATAGAAGCAACAAAGGCGCTCACTGAAAGTAGCATTGCTTCGCCTAAGTTCAAAAGGCTATATCCTTACGCTTAGGTGTTGTGTGTACGCGCCAAGAAAGTTGCTCGAGAGTGGTTGCGAAATTGGCGAATTTCATACATACCACGCTATAACTTGGCTGGTTTTTGCAAAACCGCTTCATGCTATGCAGTTTTTTTATAGTTTTTTTATAGTTTTTTTTAAAGCTCTTATTTGCCCTCCAGCAATACGTTCGTACGCTGTCAAATTGTAGTTAGCCTAAGTATGAGGAAGAAAGATAATATACCTTTTCATAAATTTGGATAAAATGATTCCTACGGAAACAATGGCTTAACAATTATATGGAAGAATCCAAATCAAGGGCTTTTCTCAGCTAACAGAAGATTTGTTTCTGTATAACATGCCTTCTTTTTTAGTTGTATAGCCAATCATAGAGTTGTTGCGTGTTTCACTTGTCGGCTTTGTTGTTTGCTCTTGGCTTAAATAAACATAAACATAAAAAGTTTGTTTTTCACAAGTGGATACATACTTTTGAAACGCCAAATTTCAATCAATTTTCTTCAAAAAATCTGATTCTCGTGTGAGGCGGAAAAATCTCTGAAAGTGAGTGTTGACCTACCTTCGACTACGAGGAATCTAACTGAGCTAGTACGTCCCTGCATAAATCAACGTGAAACGGGATATGGACAAGTTTTAGAGTGGATACCTACTTTTGAAACGCACTGTAATGGAAAAAACATTACATAACAAACCTCCATGCCTCACCAGAAAACCATTTGACTGCTCAGTAAGAGGAAATTTCGTCGTCGCTTCGCCTAACGAAGCTATTTCCCAGCAGGACTTTCTACCACAGGCATTGGATCTTCTGCGGTTACTGTGTATACCTTTGCAAAACTAAATATCAAGTGCCCATCAAGTGCACTGTAAGGCTGTCAGCAATAATGTTTGTTGAATATTGAACCAATAATGAGGCGGATCTCCACAGATCCATGAAACCTGGAAGTCTTGTATTTATCTCATAAAAATCGAGTACTGGCAGAGGCCCTAAATTTTGACACTATTGAAACTGAGCATCCTACTGCAGAAAGAAGGTACTTCCACTTGAGTTGGAGACAGACTTAAATATGATATTGTTCTAAGACGATCTTTATATGATAAAAAAGATATCGAGCGGAATTATCATAATGGAAGGACATCAGAATGGTCCAAGTTGGAATAGTTGTCCTGGAGTCGGAATTCGTGGCAGCTGTTCAAAAAATCAAAGGATAAGGATAAATGATGGCGTTACTCAATCCCTTTTGGGATGCGCCACGCATTCTACTGCTACGGGATGTCGTGGAGGCGATCTGAATGCGTATTTGGCCATACAATGACTTGCGGTGGCCGGTCAATGAACAAGTAGGCGCCCTATCCTTCGCAGATAACTCTGGTACCAATTCACATACCCCGGAGGGATGGAAGGCTTGTTTGGCGTCTTCAGGAAACCCACACCATGAACCAGGTATCCGCTGTACGCGACAGCCGGCACTTCCTCCGACTGCGCTACAGGGTGCGTAAAAAGTATTGACGCACCTACGTTTTGATTCAGCTCCAGCTTTTTCTTTCTACCCCTCTAGGTTTTTGTGTGTTATTTTTGTTGTCTGTATTGTGCTCAAAAAACACTCACGAAAAAACTGAAGAAACATGATCGTCATCGTTACGGTGGCCCTTTTTTTGTCTGTTACCCAAAGAGCGGAATACTTCCTTAACAAGAGATTTAGGCGCTGTTCGAAACGGTAGGTGAGGAAAGATGTCAGCAACCCAAACGGCAGCCACGGCTCTGTCATAACAGATGATGATTACAAGAGGTTCACGCACGTTAACGTTCAAATCCGAATTTATCAACCTCTGTCCGATAACGGCAAACAGGTAACGCGCGCAGGTGTACAGTACCGTCGGTAAACGTTCGCCAAAACGCGGCCGGGGGCGGATTAATCCGCCGTTTCCGCCGCTTTGCCATAACTCCCTTCAAAGTCGATTATATCCAATGAAATGCATATTGTTGGAATCAGGACAACATGGTCTACCCAATGGCTTAAAGGTCTTGACAAATTTTTCAAAATTTTTGAGTCCGAGATGACCTAAATTAAGCGAGCCTGTAATTATTTTGACCTGACCCACATTCGCTCCTGAGTCTCGCATAATTATGCCCTCTGGCAGGTATGGATCTGCCCAGTAGAGTTTTTAAAATTATAAGCAATATCGAAAATGTGTTTCATACTAATTTTGGGTTTTGCCCCATCAAGGCGATCTATTTGATATCAAATTTGCCTAGTTTGGCTCCATGTACGTCATTCCATCCATTCTCAACTGTCGTTTCTCCATTTTCGCTAATTAGTTACAACCGTATCAGTTTCGTTCTAGGGCTGATTTTTGCTAAATTTTTCGACTGTGAGGTGTGGATTATAAATATGGGTTTTAGGCTTACTCTGATCAAAAGTAAGACAGTAATCAGCCACCAAATTGGCAGTGCGGCGTCCCAAGGAGACATGCCTGCAAGGGCTACTTCACGCGTGTAGATCTGTGTCTCCACGAGGCAGATCAGTATGAAAGCTGGATATATGGTCAGACACCATGCAGAGATGCTGTCTCACAAACACGATGGAGCTGGCAACTCACGTCTCGGAGTTTCATTCCCTTGAAAACGCAGTTTCTTTCAAATCAGTCATTGAGATTTGACACTGACGTCTGTCCACACCTCGCAGAGGAGTTCCTACCATTTAGCAAAGCCCATATGTGCAATATCATTCAAAAATTTTTTCGCTAGACCTCAATCTCATTTATTGCTTGAGGTAAGTCCGATACTGGAGCTCAGACTGTTGCCGTAACTGCGTGACCTGACCTGCCCCACCTATACTTATGCTCTCCCAAAAATTTCGAATATTCGAATGGTTTCGAATACCGAAAATTTTTGAGCATTCGAAATCGAATATATTCGAAAAACGCGATTTTTCTGAACATTCGAGTTCGAATACATTCGAAAAACGCGATTTTTTGAATATTAGAATTCGATTTACATTCGAAAAACGCGATTTTTTGAACATTCGAATTCGAATACATTCGAAAAACGCGATTTTTCGAATATTCGAATTCGAATATTCGATTCGAATATTCGAATTCGAATGAAAAATCAGGCTGTATTATAGACATGATAGAAGGCAACACAGAAGAGAAAAGGGAAGCAATACATAAGGGATCCCTTCCTAGTTAAGCACGAGGTTTTTATCGACAGTCATCTCATAAACCCCCATGTGAGTCGTAAAAATGAGATAGAGAACTTACACGTAGAACGATCAAAGGGCTTATGGAAGCGTCTAATTTCCTTGCCTACTGGAATACGAATTTTTCTCAAAGGAATACTAGTGTTTTGTTAATTGCTGCTTATGAGGAACAAACGAAAGGTTTACAACACATTTGAAGGGAACATTATCTGGTTGAGCCACTGTAAGCTTCTAGGTCACTTTAAAACAATCCTTTTTGAAATTGGTGGCAGACTGACTGTTAAAGGACTTTCATGAAACAATGCTTTTGCCTAGCGGCAGCTAATGAAGGACTGACGACAAAGTACTACATGTAAATCTGTAGCAAGTCTGTCCTGCTCATCTACAAATGTGAAATATCACACTGTCGATTTTGCGGCCACAAAATGTATTACAAGTAGCTAGGAATAGGCTACCCATGAGGGCCAGTCTCGTTTCGTTCTGGTGATTCACCCAAGTAAGTGGTATGAATAAATATTTCTTATTTGCGATGAACTTGTGAATGTAATTATTCTCCAGCCAACATATTGATAAACTACGGTAAACTTCAGAAAAATAGATCGATCGATAACATCCGGCCGACATACACTGCCTCCCCTTTGTGAAGTCCGGCATACGGCCAACGTATCCATGCGAATCCCACTCCAAGTGGCCAATTCAGAACAAAAATCGATAAAATCGATCGATAACATCCGGCCGACCTACGCCGCCTCCCCTTTGTGAAGTCCGGCATACGGCCGACGTATTCATGCGAATCCCACATCAAATGGCGAATTCAGAACAAAGATCGATAAAATCGATCGATAACATCCGGCCGACCTACGCTGCCTCCCCTTTGTGAAGTTCTACCTTATAATATAGCTTTTGCGGAACTGTAGTCGTTGCAGAAACGAAATACAGAAGCAGAGCATTCAGACCACGGAGGAGCAGAAGAGCATAGCGTGACGAAAATTACAAAGCCGACTTCATGAGGTACTCTTTTGCACCAAGAGACACCCGACGTGGTAGAAGACAGAAGCGCACCCTGTTGACCCTCACGCCCATCCTGCAGACATTTGCTAGCTTGTGGTCTCAGACTCTTAACTGCAGCGTGAAGGACAAATAACGTCCGTTTGAAACGCCGCTTGAACCATCATTTTCAATTTTTTTGTTAACAATTCCTACTCTTCCTCGGCCGCTTTGCACAGGCGCAGTAATAAATGCGGAATGCTTGGTACCTCCCAAACAAGAATTTACCTTTATCCTTCCTTCTGCTGTCCTTCATCCTTCACGTTATTACGTTTACGGCGAAAATAGCTTCTAGAACTGCTTGAGTGGAATGCAAAACTGGTCCAAATCAAACTAACCCTTATGTCCATACTCTAAGATCTAAAAAAACGTCTGATACTATATAGGAGCGCGCTAAGAGCTGTCGATCGTCGATGCGTCAGAAATTACTGACAGGAACAGGTGCATAAAATTAGCGTAGAATAGGTACACAAAATACTGGAAAATATCCAGACGTCTCCAGCGAGCGCCTTAATTCAGAAGACCATGTCACAGATTGATCAGGCAATCAATATCGGTTGATGCTATCCATACTTTTATCGGTGAAAGTGGTTTTCTCTCAGAGTTCACCAATCGGGGTGGCGACGATTACTGGTCCCCGATCGGTCATTCACCACTGCAGCGATTCTCCGTGGAAAATTTTTTGCAATTCAACATTGTAAGACGTTGTGGAAGTTCTCCCTCTTAACAGGAAGGCTTTTCGGGAAGTGACTAGTATCGATGAGGCGCTCAGTATCCGGGCACCGAGCCACCATCGTACCACAGCTTTGATTCACAGACAGAACCGTTTTGGCGACCCAAATTACCCGAGAAACCCACCAAGCCTTTTCAAAATACACCGATACACAAATTCTTGTTGGGCATTCGAATGACACTTTTCGAATACTTGAATAATTTTTGCTTTCTGGGAAATTGCGAATATTCGAATGGTTTCGAATACCGAAAATTTTCGAGCATTCGAAATCGAATATATTCGAAAAACGCGATTTTTCTGAATATTCGAATTCGAATACATTCGAAAAACGCGATTTTTTGAACATTCGAATTCGAATACATTCGAAAAACGCGATTTTTCGAATACTCGAATTCGAATATTGAAATTCGAATAAAAATCATTCGAATACCTGTTCGAATGGGTCATTCGAGCATAAGTATAGCCCCACCAAGCATGTCCTTTGGACATACAATCGCTGCTTCTCTCCTCTCACTACTCACACTAACCGTTTGCACTCCTTAAAATATCGATTACTGATGACAAGTGCGTTAATTACAAAAAATTTTCTAAACCGCTGTTTGAATCTATGACCGAGTTGGAAGCGGAGGGTTGACTTGTCACGGAAATAATTGTCTTCCATCTGTAGGAAACAACACCAGAAAACGATATTGTACCTCACAAAAATTTTCGACAAAAATCGACCAAAAATTAAGACTTTCCACAGGCTTCCCGATTTAGACAGTTTAAGTGTAGACAACAGCAATCTCTGACTTCGACGGTCCTATTTGAAGGATTAACTTGTCACGGAAATAGTTTTCTCCTGTCAAAAGGAGAAAACTATTTCCGTGACATTTGTTTCCTTTTGACAGGAGAAATCTTGTCAAAAGGAAAGTGTTGAGAAAGATTGAGTTGTTATGCAGCGATATTCTGTGTGATCACTGGGGTTTTATTATTTGGACGCTTTTTTAGAATAGGAAAAATCGAGACTCAGATTATATTGAAGGTTGTTTCAAAAATCCATAATTATTCGCTATATATCGAGCAAAACTTGAGTCTATTTAAGGACAAAATTTTGGTTATATATGCTGTCTGGTTTAGGAAAAATAAATAAATAATAAATAAATAAATATAAATATAAATATAAATAATAATTTTATTTTCATAAACAACGACAACTTTGTAGACGGCCACCAAATTATATCGAAGCTCGAAGGTTGTTTTTACTGTGTGAAGAAAAAACAAAAAAACAGAAAATCAAATAACATTTGTAAGGAGAGCACGAGTACACGCATGAGTGATCACTAGTAATTAACACTCGATATTTTATAGAGCACAATTTCTCATGCAGGTGTCGCTCCTCCAGGTAGAAAATGTGTCGTCCATAACATCCTGGTAGAATCTGCGAAAATTGAGGCGGCCCACACTGATTTAAAGACTACCGTTATTAAAAGAATTGAATTTCTTGAGATGTACACGAAACTACGAAGAAACACAACCAACTCCTCTGTCAAAACGAAGAGGAGTACGACACTTCCTGCCGGATAAAAGACGACGTCACAGTACGACCTCACCCATTGGCTCTCGAACCTCAAGCCTGACGCTGCGTTGGGCTAGTGTGAGTAGTGAGAGGAGAGAAGCAGCGATTGTATGTCCAAAGGACATGCTTGGTGGGGCAGGTCAAGTCACGCAGTTACGGCAACAGTCTGGGCTCCAGTATCGGACTTACCTCAAGCAATAAATGAGATTGAGGTCTAGCGAAATTTTTTTTGAATGATATTGCACATATGGGCTTTGCTAAATGGTAGGAACTCCTCTGCGAGGTGTGGACAGACGTCAGTGTCAAATCTCAATGACTGATTTGAAGGAAACTGCGTTTTCAAGGGAATGAAACTCCGAGACGTGAGTTGCCAGCTCCATCGTGCTTGTGAGATAGCAACTCTGCATGGTGTTTGACCACTTTTCCAGCTTTCATATTGATCTGCCTCGTGGAAACACAGATCTACACGCGTGAAGTAGCCCTTGCATGCATGTCTCCTTGGGACGCCGCACTGCCAATTTGGTGGCTGATTACTGTCTTACTTTTGATCAGAGTAAGCCTAAAACCCATATTTATAATCCACACCTCACAGTCGAAAAATTTAGCAAAAATCAGCCCTAGAACAAAACTGATACGGTTGTAACTAATTAGCGAAAATGGAGAAACGACAGTTGACAATGGATGGAATGACGTACATGGAGCCAAACTAGGCAAATTTGATATCAAATAGATCGTCTTGATGGGGCAAAACCCAAAATTAGTATGAAACACATTTTCGATATTGCTTATAAATTTAAAAACTCTACTGGGCAGATCCATACCTGCCAGAGGGCATAATTATGCGAGACTCAGGAGCGAATGTGGGTCAGGTCAAAATAATTACAGGCTCGCTTAATTTAGGTCATCTCGGACTCAAAAATTTTAAAAATTTTGTTAAGACCTTTAGACCATTTGGTAGACCATGTTGTGCTGATTCCAACAATATGCATTTCATTGGATATAATCGACTTTGAAGGGAGTTATGGCAAAGCGGCGGAAACGGCGGATTAATCCGCCGCCTTCCGCGTTTTGGCGAACGTTTACCGACGGTACTGTAGACAGCTTCTCAGGCAAGCACAGCTTAACGTGAATCCGCTGGATTACTCTTTCTAGGTGATTTTGGAGAATGAGGTCTGGGCTACTTTCAACAGAAGTGACCAGTCGCACAAGGCTACCCTGTTCAAAGCACGGAACGAAATGCAAGCAAGTGTTTGCGGCGCGTGCTCATGAATTTTTCCGTCGATTTCGCTCCTGTATTCACAGTAAAGGAGCCAATGTCAATTACGAGTTATTCTATCGTGTTTGCAAAATCATTTTCCATATTTCTCAAGTGAATATTTTAAAACTTACTGCGCAATGCTATTTCCACAACCGTCATTTAGTGCGTCAATACTTTTTACGCACCCTGTACACACTCCCATTCAAAAATAAATTATCTTCCTGAAGCTGGGAAAAGAGGGTTACTTGATTTTTACGGCCACAGACGGTTAGTTGAGCTGGCCATAGACAGAATGCTCCACGCATGACAGCGATGACATTTATTATGTTGAATAGATTTTTGATTTTTAATTTATTCACTTGTTAAGTTCATACGTAACTGGTGTTACGAGTGTAGACCATATTCCTAACGATGTAATACGTCAAAGATTTGGAGTAATGGCTGACAAGTTACGTGAAGCTCGCCTTCGGTGGTATAACCACGTTCTTCGCCCTAGTAGTTACACTATTCGGAAGATTGGCTTTAACATTGACGTGCTGGAAAACGGCCCAAAGAGAAGCCGAAGCAACGTTAGCTTGATACATTGCATTTGGACCTGAAGATGGCTGGCATCTCCCGATCGAGCATCTGGTCGCGAAAAGTTACGTCCCCAGACCACAATAACGGATCCCACCCCGAGGCGGAATAAACGTTGAAGAGAAAGAAGAAGAATAAGTGGCATAAGTGTACTTTCTGTACCGCACTAAATCTTGCTCAAAATAGGACTACTAGGAGTAATCTGTCATGGGAAGAACGAATATCATAGTAGTTTTTTGCGGAAATACCTTATCAGCGAGTTATATTATGTTCGAATCGCCCAAGGCCAATGCAGTCTTATCTCCTCGTTTCGAATACAGATCTGCGTCTCATTTGCTTTCATATTGGGCAAGAGAGGGAACTCCAGGATGAGGCAACTTTGACACGCGTGTGCTAGTGGGCCCACACCCCGGAGCCTCTTCTCCTGCCCGATTCTGTGCTCTCCTCCGCGTCGGCGGAGAGCAGAGCTTTCAAGGCTTTTCGAGATTTTATGGCTTATGGCCAGGCTATCCTCTGCTGTAGGCGAGAGGCGGCGAAATTGATAGGAGACGCACACTCTGCGTTTCTCGTGCGCTACAAAAAGTACACTAGTTTAATTTTTTCTGCGGACTGTGATATTCTGTTACGGATTGTTCACCTTTTTGCTGCCAGTTCGACTGCTGCTTCTGCGTTTGTCTGGTGCGTGCAACCTTGTAGCAGGGTTGCAATCTATGTCGGTTCAGTTTTTGCCACTTTGAAAGGTCACTTACTACTTCTGCGGCACCTGCCACGCTTTTCTTCTTGTAATTTAGTGACAGTGACGTTTTAGTATGGCATCGACCATTTCCGACAGCAACTCGTCGCCCACTGACACCATCGCTGATGTGGACTTTGGTATGGGTGCGTCCTTGGAAAAGCACGCGCGACAACTCCTGAAGGCTAGGTCCATACCGACTTGTATCAAAAACGTCATTGAAGAGCTGGTTTCGCAGGTGTCCCGATTATACCGTGATAATGTAAATCTTCGATCTGAACTGGATTCACTTAAGACTTCTGCTACTCAGGTAGAAGGTCCTGGCCAACTTGCCTCGAGCATTGTTCATAGTGATGTTACTTCCTCGCTACCGGTGGCTGCATCTCCAACTCATGTTCCAGTTGACAATTCGACAGTGTCATATCATGAAACAAAGAGAACGCGTTCTACAGTCATTGGTAGTATTCCGGAATTAGTGACACATAACTTGAGGGAGAAGTTGAACTGTTGAACGCGTTCCCTTTATGATAACCATAGTGTATGCAATGTAATAGATTTCCTAGGAGACGAATGTAACCTTCGTACCGTCTATAGGCTAGGTAGACCTCTCAGAGGGAAAAACAGATTGATTGAAGTTGTTCTACCGTCAGCATTGTTCCAGAGCACGGCGATTAGAAGGGCTCCACGCCTCCGTCACTTCGTCAATGGTAAGGTTTTCCTACGGGAATCTCTGCTACCCGAGGTGTTTAAGAGGGGTGGGTACGGGGTTCTACTGGCGACAGTTATAGTGGGAGTGCTAGGGTGGTGAGTTCCAATGAGACACCCTTACAGGCCACGGCTGCTGCCATGGATCCCCGGCCAGTCCTTCTGGTCTTTCACGTCTACGGTGAGGCTATTTCCTTTTATCCAGTGCTTGTATGTAATGTCAGATCTGTATCGAGGAACAGACACTACATCAGCCTAGTTCTAGGCAAACGGTTCGATATCTATGCATTCACAGAGACCTGGCTAAAGTCTTATTTTTTTATTTATTTAAGGCATAGACAACAGTTTAGCATACAACAACGTTACAACACAGCACTGTATAACACTTATGTTCATGAACGAGTCGAACAGAAACAACAGTATTAAATCATAGCTCCTTTTCTCTAACTTGCTATAAACAATTTACAAGCGTGCGCAGAGAGCCTCGTCAGGTCTTCGTACTTTCCAAGTAGGAAGCTAAGCTCCTTTAAAACCTGTAGGTTATAAAGTCACCCATTGTCCTCGATAGAGCAGCGAAGACGTTGAGTTTGAGCTTTCCTTTCACGGATCTTGTCAGTACTCCATCAAAGAAATTTGTTGGATTGATAGATAATTTACTGGCGAGAATTCTATACAACATAATGAAATCTGCAGCTTTCCTTCTATTTACCAGCGGAGAGAAGGAAAGTTCAGTGCCCTCTGAGGTCCGCGTGGGATTGTATTGTAATCCATCGAAAAACTCCCCATCATAAGCTTCCTGGTGAAGCTGTTTTGGACACTTTCTAGAAGAGCGATATCTCTTTTCTTAGTCGAGTTGAATACGGTTGTACCAGATTCCACTATAGGGCGCACATAGGTTTTGAAGGCACGGATGTAAGCGTCCGGCTGTTAGCTTTCAAAACCCTGAAGAGGTTGCATATGCGGTGATTGGCCTTTTTCACCAAAGCTCGCTCGTTATGGTGTAGCCAAGATCATGGACTTCTTCGACCTTTTTCAAAACCTGATCGTTAACTTTATATTGTGGCGAATGAGCCTGGGTATTCGGTGCAATCATCACAAAGTGTGTGTTCTCAACTGCAAGTGGCAATTCCTATTTCTCCATCCAAAGCTGATAAAATCAATTGCTGACTGGAGTAACAGAGAATCTCCCACGTGATTCATCGTTTTATAAATTTTTGCATCATCAGCATACATTTTGCACGTAACACCAAGATTTTTTATGCAGGTTGGAAGTTCGTAGGTGTACAACAGGAACAAAATTGTAGATAACACTCCACCTTTCGGAACGCTAAAAGTGGGAAAAACCTTGGAGTAATGATCCTTCACCCTAATTTAATACGTTCACCTGGATAAGAACTGCCGAATCCAATCGACAACCATGGGGTGCAGTCCTACTGCTTGCGTTTTCACTACTAATTTTTCAATCGGCACTTTGTCAAATGCCTTTGAACAATCAAAATGCACTACGTCCGTGCGTCTTCTACCCTCAACGGCCCGCGTCCAGTCATTAAGGGAAGTTAGAACGTTTGTTTCTACAGATCTGCCCTTAAGAAAACCATATTGATCTTCCTATATTCTCTTTTACGATTCAAGATGTTTCACTATATGTTTTTAAGGATTTTTTCAAAAGCTCTTGCAAAAATTGAAGTGATGCTAACTGGGCGGTAGTTCCTAGGGTCACGTAGTGGAGCCTTTTTAGAAATGGGGGTCACAAACGCGTGCCTCCACCATGCAGGAATTTCAGCCTTAGTGTAGCTTAGATTGAAAATAATTTCTAAAGGATGTGATATATTATTCTCTTGATAAAGTTTATAGGAATGAAATCCGGTGATACTGAGAAGGATTTAGGCCACTTCGTAAGCACCTCGATAATCTCATCGCTGTGAAACCACACAGTAGGGTCCATCTTTTCAAAGTGGTAGTTCGTCGACACAATAATCTGCCGGGTTTTCGTCCCTAGTTTTTTTGACTACTGTACACCTTGTTGAATATTTCACCTAATAAGTCAGTTTTATCACTTTCCTTGTAGGACGGCTCCCCATTATTGATAATTAAAATAGGCATTTCATTTTCCTTCCCTTTACGAGAGCTTACAATCTTGTAGAATGCCATCCTATCTTTGGACTGGGTCACTTTCCTTTCTAGATACACGTTGTACCGATACAGAGCTTTATTGAGCTTTTTGGACGTTACTTCGTACAAGGACCAGTCCTCACACCTACCAGTGGCACGCGCCTTTTTTGACTGGAAAAAGCGACGATAGTTCATTCGGATGAGATGGCTCGGCAAACCTAGCTCATCATTACCCACTTTTCTCAAAGGAACGAATAGTTCAATTGCATGGTGAATAATTGCTAGCTAGCAGTATTTCATATATTTGATCCACAGTGCTATTACAGCTCGCTATACCAATCCAATGAATGCTGCATAAGTAAATTCCAATTTGATAATAGTCTGCACGTTGGAAATCCCAAACCCATCTAAATACCTTTCTCTTCACATCCAAGTTTAAGTGAAAACTAACCGTGGCGTGATCACTGGCTCCTTCCGAGGGACCAATGGTTACGTCTGACAAAATATTGTCTGTTGCAGAAAACGAGATCTAAAATTGAATCTGTGCTTTCTCTCCTTCCACGTTAGAGAAGGTCTTGAATAAACCCCCTTTTGAGTCGAAAAGAAGCGCAGGCGTGGGGCACGTCTTACAGCTAACCGCTGGTATTTCCTAGATGGAAGTACGACTTTGATAAGGCGAGGCCTATTCTGCGTTGGCTTTTCCATGCGATAAACTGATACCGGCGTGCACTCTGCATCTAAAAAATCTAACAACTCAATAACATAAGCAATATCATGAGACTGCTTCTCAGATGGCTTGGACGCAGCTGATTCGAGCACATGTGAGAGCACAATAGATCTTTCCCTCTCGTGATCCACTCTCAGAGTGGTAGTGCCGTATTCAGAACGGAATTTCGCTCAGCCGTCGTACACCTAGTAGATTCCAAAAAAGCTAGCTTATATTTCAAAAAAACATTTTCTTCCCTTAAACGTTGCAGTTCCTCAAGCAGCTCTTCGTTCCTCCTGCTTAGTTCCTTCATCTCCGCTCTGGTTGCTCCAAGTAGATATCCACAGCCTGCTTGACGTACGCAGGTACCTTCCCTTTGGCCAACAAGGTTTGCAACTTATCAAGGGAATCCGTCGATTCAGCCGCCGAAGATGACCTCGTTCGATCTGCAATGCAAGAACGGAAGCCGGCGAGTTCATCGATCTGTTTGTTGCAGCGTTTTTGGCCATCACGCCTCCACAATTTAACTACCTCGGAAAAAGTACCTTATAGGGTGGCAAGTATTATCGATGTTAACCCGTAATACTGCCTTCTTGCCACACAAGACACTGCCTGAGGATAGCAGAATCGTGCGGGACGACGAACAAACTGTAGACGTTGAAGTGATCACCTCTTCCTCTTCCATCACCTCTTCCTCACTTTTTGGTAATGATATGTCGGAGTACGATATAATTAGGTGTGACTGTGTTGCTAAAATCGGAGGAGGGGTTGCATTTGTATGCAATCGATGCCTTAGGACATCCGTTGTGCTGTCGAATTCAGTTAAAAATGGGTTTGAGTTATTATGCCTTGATGTTTTCAGTGAAAGCTGGGGTCTACACCTGATTTTGGTGTATAGAGCACCTTCCTGCGATAGGAGCTTGACTGACCGTTTGTTTAATATTATTAATGACCTAATTTCCAATGAACTGGAATCGATTGCACTGGGTGATTTCAACACACTTGGCCGCTGACACGGGTGGAGCCGTAAGTTCTTTGTGGTTACAAAACCTTGTTAACTCATACGGCCTTTTCTCCCTCGATCAGGACAGTACTAGAAGCAGTAACATTCTTGACCTTGTACTTGCCAGTAGGGCCGAGTTTGTAAATGGCCTAAGTGTAGGGCCTCCCATTGGATCCAGTGATCACAATTGTCTATCCTTTGTCATCGCTGGGTTTAAGGGAGTCATCAAGCATAGTGCTCCTGTTTTTCGCAGATTGTACTCACATACCGACTATGATGCAATTCGTATTTCTCTGTCGCATGTTAGACGGATCAATTTATTGGATGGTCAACCCGATGTAAATGGGAAATATGAACTATTCCTCATGGTGCTACAGAAAGCTATCGATATTTTTGCTCCCATTAATAGAGTTACGTCGGATGGGTATGCCCACCTTATGGCTTAGCTGAGCAATATATAAACCCTATGGTTGCATATTCCGCGAAGCTAAGCGAACGGCTAGTTGGGAAACTTTTGAAAAGTATAACGCCGAATTTGACAAGAAACTTCGAAAGTTTAACAACTACTTAGAAGCTAAAGCTGTTGAGTCTGGTAGCCTTCGTAAGTTTTATAGGTTTCTAAGCTGTAGACTTCATGACAGATGAGGCGTCGGTTGTATTAGGGGAGAAAAAGATGAACCATGACAAATCTTCTGGAAAGCCTTAATGACTGGAGTGGTTATCTAGATAAAAAAGTCTTGTGACGTTATTTATCTTGATTTTGCAAAAGCGTTCGACAGAGTGAGTCTTTCCAAGTTTCTGCTGAAAATTTCGCAATTTGGATTTCACCCGGTCATTCTTCGCTGGTTGAAAGAATTTTATCAGAAAGAACTTTTCAAGTGAGAATAGGTTCGAGTTTCTCGTCAGTCAACTCTGCTTTTAGTGGTGTCCCTCAAGGAGGTGTACTGTTGCCTATTTTGTTCACTCTCTACTCTGCCGATACACATCCTGTTTTAGAGGAGTGTGGATTAATTTGCAAGCAGTTTGCTGACGATCTAAAAATATATCGTATGCTAGAAGGCGACAATGACACGGAAAAGTTCAGTCGGCTTTGGATAAGGTCTATGATTGGTCTAAAACTTGGAGTTTGCTATTAGCTCCTGAAAAAACGGACGAGGATAGGTGGTTTTCAATTACAAAGAAATTATTCTATGGGAGAGTGCCTTTTGAAGCAAGTATGTTCTGTAAAGGATCTTGGTTTTCGGTATGATAACAAGCTTGACTTTACAGAGCATTACAAAGAGCTGTGCAGATAGGCCTCGCTTCGCACATACCAAGTCTTTAAAGGCCTTTCTACATGCGAAGAAAAGGTGCTAATTTAGGCGTGTACTACATATGTGAGGCCTATTGTAGAAAATGGAACTCCGGTGTTCTCGTCCCATAAAAAGAAAGATATTCTTCTCTTGGAAAAAATTCAAGATAACTTTACCCGAAAGACCTATGTACATACGATCGGGTAAGCGCACCTATTCCAGAGTTCCTCCTAGTAATACCAGGAATGCTGTGTTCACTCTACATACACTTGAATCTCGCAGGAAATTTCACGATGTTGGCATGGTGTTCAAAATAATATCTGGCATCCTCAAAGTCGATTCCTCCAAATGTTTCAATGTTTTTGAATCCAGAACTAGGGGCGGCTCGGCGAAAATTAGGTATCGAGTTCCTAGGTCAAGTATTCGGCTGCACATGTCTACATGTAGGGCCGGGTCCAAATACCTCTCAAACTCGATGTTGCACCAATTCCTCCTTGTCTCTCGGCCTGTAGGCGGATAGCAGGGAAGCGGCTATTACGTTTTTGAGTAACCCGTAGATAATTTGATTGTTCTTGCTTGTTTTTGTTTCTATTTTGTCGATGTTTATATCGAGTTTGTTTTATCTGACGTGTGCCTTATGCTGCGTAATAAATAGAAATAGAAATAGAAATAGAAATAGAATATGGATGCTGCTACTGATCACGCTAAGGCTGAATCGTTGTCCGAAGAATTCGCCAAGGACTTTTTTATGGCATCCTGCCAGTGGAATCTCACTATGAACGTGCAGCGATGGAAAGCTTTCCATAATTTAACGGTGCTATGCTTCTGCGTCTTCTTAAAGGTTGACCACCCTACTCCTCAGTCACTTCTGATGAGGTTCCTTTTGGCTTTATTCAGCAGATTGCTAATCTCATTTGTGTTACTTTGGCTTATATTTTCAATGAGATTCTTATGCATCCTCAGGTCCCAGCGCGCTGGAACTCCTATGTCACTCCAGATTTTAAAAAAGCTGATCCTTCTAAACCGGAAAACTATAGAGAAATTAGTATCACCTCCTAACTTTTGCAGGCTCTTTAAGAATGTTTTTATGAAATACATACTGAAGTTTGCTTGCAAACATGGGAATTTTACTTCCCGAACAGCATGGATTTATGAGAGGTCGATCAGTTGAAACGAACCTAGAATGAATCAATGACTGGGGTGGCTTTGGACAAGAATTTGAGTTGTGATGTGACCTATTTCGATATTGTTGTCTTTACACTGCTGATTTCCCTTCAATCATAGAACCCACTGGGGTTAAGGTCAAGATGTACGCCGACGACATCAAGTTGTATAAGGTAATTGTAGATTCGCAGGATGTTGGAAAGCTTCATAAGGCGATGGATCTGCTAGTCTAGTGGAGTAAAAGGTGGCAACTTCCGCTGTCCTCGAGTAAAACTGTGTACATGTCACTTCTCCAGGGCTGTTCCTCTGTTTTTCGTGATCGTGAGTATCGTATTGACAATTTTCCTATCCAAGCGGTGGATAGCGTCAAAGATCTTGGTTTTCACTATGACGCTAAACTGAATTTCTCTGAGCACGTTTCCAATTGTTACAGGGGCGCCTAGCATAGAACCTATCGAATTTTCAAAGGTTTGACTGCCAGGAATAAGGCTGTTTTGATAAGGGCTTACAATTTTAGCCCACTTTTAGCTGATCTTGCTATGTCAATTTTTGAATTTGAATATTCAAGAACAACTACTTTGGGATGTCGTCAGCTTTTCTTACCGTTTAGATACATGGATGATTTACTTATAATACATAACTACAATGAAAATTATGTTGATAGCATTCTTCAAAAAGTTTATAATAACACACTTGAAATAAAAAAGACACACGAAAGTGAGTATAAATGTAATTACCTAGACTTATCTCTAGAAGTTAATAACAATAAAATTGAAACTAATCTATTTAATAAGACTGACTCCTTCAACTTTAAGGTTATTAGATTTTTTAATGCAGAATCTAAAGTTTCAATTAAAACAAAAGGTAACGCTATATGTACAGAAACTCTCAGAATAAGCAATACTTGCTCTAAATTTGAATACTTTTGCGAAAAAGTTGAAGATTTGCATTCTTTGTTACGTAGTAATGGTTACAGTTCTGCCTTTATAGTTTCTAACATTCTTAAATGTCTTTATAAAAACAAACAAATTTTCTATAAATATAACATGTTTGATAATGACGATAAAATTATTAAATTTGCTCGATTTCTACTTAGTAATAGCTCTTAGACGGCTTATTACTTTTTGTAAACTTACTTTTCATTTCACTAAATTCTTACTTTATTTGTCTTTTCATCTGTACACTCAATATTCATCTCCATTTCTTCCTTCCTTAGTTCTTCCTCAACTTTTGCTTAACTCGGACACATTTCGCGCTCCAAGGCCAACCATGCTGACTATTAAACATGATTACATGTGAACTGGTCCCCGAAAAATTCCGTCACGCGCGAGCGACGAGAGTCAGATGAGCAGAGTGAGTCTCCAGATTGGGCTAGGGAAGGGACTCCGGGGTGTGGCGAACAGGGAGGCATGGAGTGCACGAGACGACACGGCGAAAAACCGCGCGCCGCCTCGGCCCTATGCCAAGCGGACCAGTTCTCCGGCAACGATTAGTTTTTCTTATTCTTCTTCTTTACATTTGCTCACATTCTCTTCCATCTCTCTTTTTGCTCTTCTTTGCTTTAATTCTTGTTCTAGTGCTACGTGTTGTTTTTATTGAGTATTTTGAGGCCCATTATCCTTCCTTTTCAGGTTGTCTCCGCTCCTTGACTTTGTGCGTGAGTTCTTTTCAATTTTAAACTATTTTATTACTAACTCTGGTTTATAACACCTCCCCGCTTCACTGATAAGCCACCGGGGAGGTGTTATAAAAAGGTTCGTTTGAAGTAAGTGGCGAAGCGAACCTTACTGCCACTTTATTAAGACATTGTTTATTATTTGTATGCTTTTTCATTAAGATGTACTGAATAAGTGTGTCCTCTCGAGGAAAACCCGTAGGCACACTTTATTCAGCATCGTTTTTCGGGTTCTTATTTTAAGTTTTAATTTCATATACACACATTCTTTAAAACTTTCCTATTCAGAGGGAACTGCCTCAGCCACCAGTGGTGGATTTCGGACCAGTGGTCTGAGCGTCCAGGGGACGCATTTTCTAACTTTTATTTTAGTTGTATATTCTAATTCCACGCATAAGTTGTAAAACTTTATTCCAAATTTAAAACAACTAATTAGTCTCAAACTTATTAACATTAAAACTGTTAGTTGGATATTGGCTTTCGTTTCAATTCTTTAACTTTTTGATCGCTTCATGTCCAATGTTGCCTCGTTCTCGTCTACTAATCGCTTTCGTGAACGATTTTCTTTGCTCGACCGCTGTGATTGACAGCCTTCCGAAGCGTCCTTAATATTTTTGGCATATATTAGGTTGTAACGAATTAAATGGCACTGGCTCGCGCCATTTTTTGGTGCGTCTTTACGCGTTTGATCAAGAACAAACCGTAACATGTGGCATATCATTTAGAAGCGCAAACTTTGCTCTACCGGTGAGTACCAAATTTTCTATGTAAAAGTGGGAAAACTTTAGAGTTTTATTGACTTTTTTGCAGATGGACAAAAGGGTAATCATTTTCATTTACGTGTATGAATTCAAGCTGGGAGGCGGACGAGAAGATCAACGCCGCATTCGGCCAAGGATGTTCCACATTTCGGACGGCGTATCGTTGGTATCAGAAGTTCCAGAATGGAGATGAGAGCTTCGAAGAACATGAAGGTCGTGGGAGGCATAGTGATGTTGATGAGGACAAGCTGAGAGATGTGGTAGAGGAGGATCCACACAAAGGTACCAGGGAGATAGCGAAGGTTCTTGGCGTCAGTCACAACACAGCGCCCGGCATCGAAAGGAAATTGGAAAGACCAAAAAGCTGGAAAGATGGGTGCCTCACGAGCTGTCTGAAGAGCAAAGAAACCGAAGATATGAGATCTGACCGCACTGCTTCTACGGAACGAAACGGACCCATTCCTTGATCGCATCGTAACCTGTGACGACAACAGGCGACGATCGGCACAGTGGGTGGACAGCGATGAGAGCCCCAAGGTTTTTGCGAAGCCGGAATTGCACCAAAAGAAAGTAATGGTGACAGTATGGTGGTGTTCGCTGGGAATTATTCACCACAGCTTCCTCCCTCCCGGTGAATCCATCACGGCAGAGAAGTACTGCATTGAAATTGAAGAAATGATGAAAAAGTTGAAGGATATCCGGCCGGCGTTGGTAAACCGAAGGCGAGTTCTCCTTCTGCACGACAATGCTCGCCCCCATGTAGCACGAATGACGTTGCAGAAATTGAATGAGCTGAGCATTGAAACTCTACCACATCCTCCGTTTTCTCCCGACCTCTCCCCAACAGACTACCATTTCTTCAAGCATCTTGGCGACTTCTTGGTAGGGAAAATATTCGAATAAAAACAGGATGCCGAAAGTGCCTTCGAAGATTTCGTCAATTCCAGAACTTCTGATTTTTATGCTACTGGGATAAAAAAGCTTGTGTCACGTTGGCAATGATGTGTAGAATCAGAAGGTTTTTATTTCGATTAATAAACTTGCCTACAAGCCGAGATGTTAACTGTTTAAATTTACAGTGGTTCAGTGCCATTTATTTCGTTACAACCTGATAATTATAAATCAAACCACAACAGTTGCAGATAGTTTATTGTACTGCTACGACTACCTCTTTTGTGTTATCCGGACGCGAGTTCTCTTCTGGTCTTTCGACAAGGAGTTTCAGCGACCCCAGGTCAGTTGGCCATCCTTAAATTGTGACTTTTTCAGAGCATTCTTCTTTTCATGGCATGACCGCTTACCTTATAATGTTTTTTCTCTGTGGGAGTCATCATTTCATAAATGGCTGTGCCACTCCAGTCGGAATACTCCCAACCTAAGAGCACTGCCAGCTCCGTGGAACGAAACCTCTATAAACTTTTTCTTGCTTCTTTTGCATCATGCTTCTCATTCACTACCACATGACACCTTGTCCTTTGCCAGAGTACCGCCATTGATAGTAATATAGCCATTTTTGACCAAAATTTCTGGCGGCGCCATTCCATTGTTTTTATAGTAGTTTATAATTTTCCGCCGCAGGTATAAGCTGAAATTAGTGCATTTTAGTTACAGCCAATCTCATTGTATTTAAGCTTACCTCAAATTCTCTATATCAGAGAGGTTAATAGTCTGGTATCGCACAACGCGAACTTTAGCTACGTTCTTTCTATTATACTCCATTAACCTCTTCTTGCTTTCGCTTATGAAATATAGCCAAAACGGATTTGTCGTTTTCACCTTAATCCAAATTATAATTCTTAGTCATATTCAAAATAATTATTATATAACATAAAGCTGGCTAACCCGGAAATTACACTTTTCTCCATCGTAACCGGTAGCCGTCGGCCATGACAACGGGTATGGATCGAGCGGGTTAGAGTACCTAAGTACTTTATCACAACATTTTTACAATAATTATGTATATCTACTTCCCAATGTATACTCTATCTGTCTACTTACTTTACAACTTCCTTCAGGAACTTCTTCACTTGATCCTTCACTTCCAGCCGCTCTTGGTTAGGCAAATTGACCACGCGTATGTATTCGGCCAGTACTCTTCTATTAACGTGTTCCTGGTTGGCAGCGATCCTATCAGACTGATCCACGTTAGGGTTAAAAAATCCTGGCTTCTTAACGTTTGCACTTAACTAACACCAATATATTTTAATTCATAAACCACCTACCTCCGACATCACAATTCGCATAATAAGTTCATCACACCCCACATCTTCTAATTTTTTATTTCTAGACTACGGTAGCTGCCTATAACATCATTCCTCTCAGGACCCCCTTGTTTTGTACTTCAATATACTGTATTATATTATTACTACGGCTCCCAATTATTACTATTCTTTTCTTCCTTCCCCCTACCCTCCCCTTTTTGTTTTTGTTTCTTCCAATCCTTTTATTAACTTCTTACAAACTCAGGAGGACCCATCCTCTTACTAAAAATAGGGGTTAGTGCTGATGGGGTTTATAAAAGTCAAGGCAGTCAAGAGCGGTGTGTTTTGGCGCCTCCAGCACTAGCCGTACCTTAGGGTACAAAACGGGTCTGACAACCCCGTAGGGCAGCCCCCTTAAACCCATTCGGGATACCGCTCACTGTATTTGGGTTGGACCTCCCAAATACTTTGATCAAGGGTCTAAAAAACCAAGCACAACTAACAAGGCAAGCTACTACTCATGTACTAACTTCACTAAATACAAAAATGGGAGCAACCAATATATTATAAAAGATTTTGGTAATTATAATAAAGGGTCTCCATGTAATAACCGTTGTAACTACTGCAAGTTGATTGATTTTGATAACCATATTATTTCTTCTACAACTAACTTTCGCATTTACACTTTTAAAACCATGGTTACAAATTGTAAAACAAAAGGTGTTGTATATTGCATAAGTTGCACCTCTTGTAAAATGCAATATGTAGGTGTTACCACTAGAAGTTTTAAAGAAAGGATGTGCGAGTATATTTACTTCATTAAGAATAAAAGAAAATTTACACCCTTGTACCAACACTTCCAAAAATGTGGATCCAGTCCATGGTTCAATATACTTGATGCCATTGATGAAAATTCAGACAAAAATATATTATTTAGTAAAGAGTTATTTTGGATTAAACTTCTTAATAGCGCTTTTCCTTTTGGACTTAACGACAACATTAAAGGTTATGGCAACATATCTAATATCATTAACCCGCTTATGTATAAAACTAACCATCCCTTTTACTCACTTAATATCGTTAAAGAGAGAGTTAATAGGGGTATTCGAAACAATAATAAGAGTAAAAATAAGTATAATGTTGACAATTTTATACAAGAAATTGTTGACAATGAAGATAACTTACAAGTTAAAGAAATTTACATAATGTTTAAAAGGCTCAGCAAAGAGAAAATTAAAATCCTTATTAATCGCAGTATAAGTCCGAAAATTTTAAATAATGTTAAATACAAAACTAAATTTATTGTCTTATACCTACTTACACATATTAAGTACAATATGGATAAAAATTGCTACGGTTCAAAAAATAAAATACAACAGTTCAAACTCTTAAAACTAAAATTCAAAAACGATATTTCTGATAAAATTAACTTCAACTGTATATATAATAACACAGTTGTTAAAAACTTTATTCATGATAATTCCAACATTGAATTCATTCCATTTAAAATTGTTTATAATTATGATAGGCCTGTTTCAAGTATAATATTCAACTATAACAAATTTCTAAAAACATTGATAAAGAAGAATGCATTAAAATTATTAAAGAAGATTGCGTATGTGTTAGAGAAACTTACAAATATTTAACTTATGTTGATGGATATCACAAGCATATTGTTACCGGTAATTTAAAAATTGTAGAAAACTTAAGTTTGATAAATATTCTAAACAAAGGGACTAAATACAGACCTCTTACTGGTTGCGATAGGAAATATGTCTTTATTTTATATAAAGATGCTGTAGATAATATATTGAAATATATTAATAAATTTTATAAAATACCGTTTGAAAAATGTACAGTACTGCATGGCTCTCGACATTGGCCGAACTACCAATAACAAATATTTTCGAAAGCCTCCAGTAATCAATGCAATCTCCCGAATAGGCCGTAAGACCAGGGAGCAGCTACTTCTTTGTACTAATGTTATGAATGGTCATGAGGGGAACGACTGATGGGGAGGAGACGGGGTACAACTAAAGGTATATTTTCTTCAAACCCAGGTGGAGAGAAAAAAATCGGATCTATGATACCCTAGTAAGGGACCATTCGCCAGCAATCAGACTTCTCGACAGCTATAGATAGACGGTATTGTTGAAAGAGGTTCATTTTATGAAGATGACGCACTGAACCTGACCACAGAAATAACTTTTCCTTTGCAATTCCTAGCCGTAATTGACTGTACTTGGTTTTCTTCTTTTCGAGCATTGCTGAAGTCCAAATTGATCCGATATACCCAAGATTCTCGATCTTCGATTTGGCCTGGTCGACTACATGACTGACTGTAGCACATTTTCATAAACACAGTAATAGGTATTTCAGGCAATACCAAAAATAGCAAAATGGAAGAAGGGCAAAACTGGACCACATCCCATTTATTTACTCTGAACGTCGTTCGGCATGTAACGTCTATCCGTCCGTCATTAGTGCACCTCCGAAATAGGAAACCTAAACCAGACATCCAAGAGTAGTGAGCTGAAGATGAAAGCGTCTCACGTAAATGGATTGAGCCCAGTGGAATCGTGTGTGACCATAGAGAGTTTGTAGTATAGGTTAGTTACGGTATTGCGCATGGCACAGCGACGACGCTAGCGGTGCTGCGGGCTGTGTACCCGCAGGACGATTCCGCAAGTGCCGTGTATCCGCAGGCGAGACTAGGCTATTCAATTGCAGAATCAGGAGGACACCCTTGCAACACGAATGACCTACAATGTTGGACCGATCGGAAGCGATTAGCAGTGCGTAAATCCTATTGCAACTCCAACGGATAAGCGTAGAAGTGCGGTCAACTGGTCTACAGTTAACCAACAGCTTTTAACATTGAACCAAATCAAGAACAGCAACGTTTAGGTGCATCAACCCGAGTCGCAATGGCAGAGAGACGGGAGACGTCAGCGCTAGAGGTCAACCTCAAGCGTAAGGTCCAATCTACCATCGCGGTCGTCTTTCCATTCGTCGAAGAGATGTGGGACTTTGACTTCTTCACAAAATACAACTAATAAAGGGGAATCATCAGAACATAGCGCGGTGTCCAGCGCGGTGAGTGGCATGTTTCACGTTTTTGAAGAAGAAGTGAAAGCCCAAAGCATAGCGGAAATAGCTAAAAAATGGAAAAATTCTCTTAGTGACTTCATTTGGGCAATTGAAGCGAAATACCCTGAAACGGTCTAGACAGATCGGGGTCGGCGCGATATACTGGTTAACCACTAATGGGGTCGGTCAGATCCATTTATAAGAACTTGCCATAAAGTGCCAAGCACAGTAGTTTCGATGGGATTATTTCCGCTCTTATGGAAGCACGTAAGAACCCCTGCAAAAAACTAAAACTAATGCGTGAATGGGGTAAGCATCACGATGAGGAAGGGTGAATCGGTCGGCGATTTTTCCTGCCGCATGGAAGATATCTCCAGAAGCATCCATACAAACGATGGGACTACTCTTTCCTACACCATTGGAAAAGTTCATATCATATGCTTACTGCATTAATGGTTAGCTCACAAAACCAATCAGCACATCCAAAAACCATGGCGGCAGGGTTACACACGCTTTGCAAGCATCTTTGGAATCAAGGTGAAAGCATTAATTGACACAGGCTCAGTAGTGTCAATGGTGCCAACAACGCTTCTCAAACAAGCTAAAGATCAGGTTTGGACTTGGATAGCAAGGTAGAAACGGCAGGAAGCGGTCAGGAAAATCGAGTTTTCGATGCGTCTGGGAACCAGATCAATTTTTTGGCTGTAATTAACGCAGAGGTATGCGTTGATCCCGCACGCATAGCTCCAACCTCGTTACACGTGTGGAAACCACGGACACCACCCTACTCTTGGGCACAAACGTTCTGAGCGCATTAGGGACTCGCCTAAAGTTCGAACCTTCAACTTCTGAACTTTTGCGGAATGCGTTTCACGACGTAAAATTAGCAAGTGCAGCTAAGCGGATGGTTACACGTCCTGGCTCAGCAGCCATAATTGAAGTAGGATCCTCAAAACCATCAAAAGAAAGAATTTTTTGGTCGAAAGATTCTTGTATGAATTCCGGAGTATGCCTCCTAAAGGAAAGGGGTGCGGAAATATCTGTGGTCAATCGCGACAACCAGACCTGGGTTATCAAGAATGTAAACCCCTAGGAGAATGGTCAAATGACTCTTTGAGTGATCCTAAGTCAACCAATATTCCGAGCGGCATGCTCTCAATGACAGAGTATGTAGTCTTGCCCAAACCAAAGCGGATTAAAGCTTTGGTAGAAATTATAGAGCATAACCGTTACTTGGAGAAACTACCAACAAAAGTTGCCGGAGTGATCATAAAGCATACTGAAACTTGCGCTATCACTGCGACAAACGAATCAGATTGAGCACGATATTGACGTGAAGGGAGACCCTCCTATTCGCCAGAAAACGAGGTTAGCGCCCTATGGTGTCCGAAATAAAGTAGATGCTACGCTACAAGACCTTAAACAACAAAAAATAATCGAGAATAGCAACTCGCCGTGGGCTTCTTCGATCGTTTTGGTCGTAAAAAAAGGGGCACTCGATTATGCGTTGACTACCGAGGGGTGAATAAAATAACTAGGAACGGTAGTTATCCACTGCTGCTATAGATATGACGCTACAAAATTTGCAAGAAAAGCGATGGTTTACATCACTTGACTTAGCGAGAGGTTATTGACAGGTGCTCTAAACTGAAAAAAGCGAAGAAAATCAGCGCGTCTACCACCTCATATGGGCTATTCCAATTCAACTTACCGCCGATTTTTGGAAAGTAGTTTTGAAATCCCAGGCCATGTAGTAGATAAGGACGGGATGAAAACGGATCCTGGAAAGGTGTGCGAAATCCAAAGCTACCCCAGGCCGCAGAATATTGCTCAACTAAGAACCTTTCTTGGTATGGCTGGATATTGCCGCAAACTCATCTTGCGATACGCACAGATGGCGACGCCGTTATATGAGCTTATTAGTGCTAAGAACAAATTTGTCTGCGGAGACAAACAAGAAGAGTTTGTAAATCTAAAGGAAGCTCTAGTAGGTGCACCGGTATTGGAGCAACCCAATATTGAAAAAGCGCGAAACCGAAGTCGCCATTTCATAATTTACACTGACGCGAGCAGAATGTGGCATTTCAACAATAGTATGTAGGATCACTCGGTATTAACGTCGTTATTCAAGCGGACACATTTTTCATCACGCGTTTAACGCTTGGGCGTGGAAATACAACGGTACGATCTCCAAATTGAACATGTGAAAGGTGCCGCAAACTGCGTATCAGGTGCGCTCTCCAGTGGGCCATTGGATCTCCGGAGCGAAGATACTCCGTTCTGAAGCGGACGAAAAAGTAGTCTGCTCATTTTAGGAGGAACATGAGCGGCTACAAGAACTGTGGGAAGACCAGGACTTTGGTGACCAATTGGCAACAATTGAAAGCAATCAAACCGAAGAGGCTAGACTCCCGAGATATCAGAAGGTGCTCTGTTCTGCTGACCTTGTTATTAGGGGTCAAAACTCATGAATGAAGACGCTCCGTTAGCAATAATTGTCCCATGATCGCTCCGTCGCGATGTCTTGAATGAGGCACATTCCGGTGTTCTAGGCTGCCACTTCAACGTCAAGTAAATGTTCAGTAAGCTGAAAGTCCGTATTTGGGGCCTGGCATGCGGCAAGATATAGGAAATTACTGTAAAACTTGCAGACAGTGCTTTTTGACCAACAACACTGGGAAAAGCGTTCCACCATTATGGCCTATGAACGCTAGAAGGCCACCACAAATAATGGGAGTCGACCTCCTAGAAGTGGGATTGACAACGCTCGGTAATCGATACATTGTCAGCATTATAGATCAGTTTACAAAGTATCTAGGAGCGTATCCTATCACGGATAAAAAGGCCGAAACGGTCGTCGAAGCTATTTTTAGCAACTGGAATTGTGGGGTTGGAATGTGCCAGGAAGCCCTTCTCCCAAACCGAGGAAGTGGATTCGTTGTGATAGCAGCACTTTGAGAGATCATGGAAGTCGAAAAACGTTCAACAAAGGTTACTGTCCTAGAGAGAACGAGTTGACGGAGCGCGTCAGCGAAACTATAGTGTGGATGCTAAGAAAGAAAACCACAGTGCCAACCGAATGGGACAGTATTCCTCCGACCATAGTGTACGCGTATAACGCCTACAGAGCAACCGGCGAAAGCCCACAATTTCTGCTGTACGGGTCTGACCCTAGTTACCCTTTACCATCTCTGTCGTGAATTACGACGCTTACAAAACGCAACTACTCTGCGGCACAAAAATAGCTCGGAAATTGATAAGCGACAATGCGAAAGAATATCAACAGAAAATGACCCGAGAATGTGACGAAAGACAAAAAACCGGTAAATCTACAGTTTTTGTGCCAGGAGATCAGGTTTATATAAAACTCCCTACTGGAAAAGCAAATCTTCTCATCCCAAACTATTAACGGACTGGACAGGCTCATTTCGAGTAATCGAAGCTACCTTTAATTCTGCCCTTATCACCCTACCTGGAGAAAACAAGGTACCTTGCAGGGTACTGTCTGACAAATTGGTTAAAGCTCCGAAGGAAATCGACGATAGCCCGGTAATAGGGAAAGAAACCGTGGCAGGCAAGAAAACTGAGTTCAAAAATAAAAAGAATGTTGTAACGAAATGCTCTAGTATTCAGGTTCTAAATTTCAGAAGATTCCTCTCATTAACAACCAAACTGAACTATTTGGATTGGAATTGCCCCAGCAAATTGATGTATCAAGGAGTGGAAGTGCAATGCCCGACAGCAGTCACCCTCCAGGACGTCATCTCGGGCGCGTCTTTTGGAGCACTGAAATTTTCTTCACCCGATGAATTATGAATGAATTAATTATTTAACGTCTTCTCACCATATTGTCGCAGTCTCACATCCCTGAATCGTGGCAAACTTCTCGACCTTTGGACCGTACCTATGACATCAACAGTCCTACTGGACTCGGTTTGGCATGGTCATTTTACCGTCACAATTGTATTCATATAACACTTGCTTCAGTGTCTGAGATCGGTTACGTGGTCCCAGATCACCTATCTCACGGCAACTGCGATCCCTACAACTTAACTCCGATTACGGATATCGCAAGAAGATATGCGGAAACGCATCCTTGGACGAAGTCTTCCTGGACAGAGCTAAAGCCAAAAAAATTGATTATTTTGCTCGTCGGATACGAAAGGGTAGTGGACTGCTTGAAAACGGAGTCAAAAAAGGCTGTTGTGCTAAAGAAATCAGAAGAAATGCTACCAATATGGTTCGTCGAGGAATACTCGTCAATTGTGCTCTTTAGCTTAATAGAATTCGTCGGAACAACACGATAGCGCGGCGTTTGGAAGCTCCTGTTGCTGCAGGTTCCTCGTGGCGCAGAACTCATTACACATGCAGGACCAGAAAGTGATCGAGAATGGAAAACATAGCTGGACATGTTGCGACATTTGTGCGAGGAAACAGTAGCCCAACGCCCATCACTGCGAAGTCACATCAAATGTCTGTTACCATATCGATCTCAGTACGAGATGATCGGAGCTTGATTCCGGGCAGCAACGTACGAACAGGGCAAACTGTTCACCGAAAGTGCAGCAAAACGTTTTTGGACATCGACTATGGCGCCAATCGGTATTCATCTCGCTTCTCCCCTTCATAAGAAATGCGGTGAAGCGAGGCACCGGACATATTCCATTTCATCATCGGAACATGCCGAATTACCAATCTGAACAGCAAGTCCACTCTCAACAACGAGGAGCACCTCGATATCGTGGACACCACAACAGAGGTGGATACACCGCAAGAAAGCCTCTAACGGAGATATCGATCCATAAAATCGGAAACCAGATGTACCAGTTGGTTTCTAGAAAAGAATCGAAAAGGAATTTATTCCCACTCAAAGGGCTGTCATCACGAGGCGGAAGAGGATTTTAATTCGGCGTAGTGAAAACGCCTATTTCCATAGAACCCCCATGTAGTGTAGGTTAGCTACGGCATTGCTCATGGCACAGCAACGACGCTGGCGGTGCTACGGCCATGTACCTACAGCCGAGACTAGGCGCGTATAACATATATCCGCAGGCCTTACTGCGCAAGGGCGGACACGCCCAGACAAAAAGGCATAGATACCACGACCTGGTCATCATTCCCCAATCAGTCAGTGGGTCAGTCAGCCAGTCAGTCAGTCAGTCACTCTCAATCATCACTCACCTATTGTCTTCCGTTGTCATTTCACGCTATCTTTCTTATTGTGTAATATTAAGAATAAAACCATAGTTTAAATCTCTATTGCCTAAAGTTTATCTATAAGGGTTAGTTGGTCTGTATTTCGAGGAAGCTTGAAGAAAGAAGAAACACTAGACAGAGTCTCAAAAACTCCTTGGAAGAAGTTCGGATTAGAACCACAGGTTTTGGAAGTACGAAGTCTAGCCCGAACATCGGCCTGCACTCTACAAGGGAACTGACGAGTGATGAAGGCTGAATAGGGCCAGCGGGGCTTACACACTGCTGAAATGAGCGATGAAAGCAGCTTTCCTTCCGTTGGAATTCAAGAAGAAACTCCTGAAGTGTTATCGACATATCTTGAAGGGACATGAAAGCCACACAGTAAGGTTCGTTCCAGAGGAAGTTAACACAATCATCCCGAAGAAAAGTTCGAGTGACGTCTTCAGGAGCGAACTCGAAAACATCCCAGCGGCAAAAAGTGCGTATTGTTTTGAACATGTAAAGGTGGTGGTGAGTATTCACATAAAAGCTGACCATGACCCTACGGTAAAGGCTCAGGAGGTGCAGAGGAGACTATACTATTCTAGATATTTGAGCTAAATTTTAAGGGAAATTGCACCACTGAACTTTGCTTTGAAGGCACTCACACCACATTTTGGGGTGAAATCGAAAGCGCCAATGCGATTTGAAAAAAACCTCTTCAAACGCGTTACTTATTCCTCTCTTCTTCTTCAGCGTTTTTCCTATCCCTTCGTCACGGGTCCTCTCCTCTGGTGTCGTGACGCTACCTTTCCCAATCCTGCTCTTGATCAGGGTGGACGCCAGTTGCTTTCATGTCCATGTGTAACGAATCCAATCAACACTGCTTCGGGGCGTCCTGTATGCCGCTGTCTTCTTTCCCACGCGGAACGTGGTCGTAAGCGAGCTTCGAGCATCTTGTCAGTTATCGGCTCGACACCGAAGTTCCTCCGAATGGCATAGTTTCCCATGCGGTCCATGGTTTGACTCCAGCCGTCCAGCGCAGCATCTTCGTCTCCATGACGCTGATCTGCGTTTCAACTTCCTTCGTCGCAGGCCAACACTCAGCGCAGTACATCGCTACTGACCGGACGACTGCTCTGTAGATCTTCGATTTCAGGTGCTTTTGTTTGTTCCTATCGTACGCCAGTCAGCGAAAACCACTTGAACCAAACTGCCCTCACGCATGAATTCATTTCAGCCATCAGACCGCCGGCAAACGCTATTGCTGATCCCAGGCATTTAAGCACCGAAGTGCGTGCAAGCTCAGTACCGCTAATCTTAATGGAGCCGAACTTGCGTACGTCAATCTTTAAGATCTCGGTCTTCATGACGTTCAATTTGAGACCGAACTTCGCCAGCCGGTCGCACCTAGCTTGCTCCTCGAGATCACCTTTATCATCGCAAGCGAGCATCACGTCGTCAGCATAAAGCAACGTCCAACGGACAGGGTCTGAAGATCTCGTATGATGGCATCCGTGACAACAAAAAGAGATGGGGAAGGCGCAGAGCACTGGTGTACCCCGACAGAGATGGGGAACTCTATCGAAGGTCCAGCTGCGGCTTGAGCTCGACTCTTTGGTCAAGAGTAGAGAATTCGCACCCACTCTATAAGTACCTCAGCTGCGTTGTGTTGTCGCAAGGCGTTGTCCTTATAACATCACGCGGTACGCAGTCGAAGCCCTTCTCCATGTCGGGAAAGCTATACTATGCACCGGCTTATGCTTCTCGCGATGCTTCTCCACCCGGCGTGTATAGCATCAATGGTCCCACAACCAGACACAAAGCCGCATGGTTATCGGAGAGCTTGACAATTTCACGAAATCGCCCATCGGCAGTTTGCTAGGGATCTTCATGCTGTGCGATAGCAAGCGATCGGGCGGCAATTGGAGCACTCTGCAGGACTACCCTTCTTCGAAATCGGAATCGTCATACTGTTGTGCCAACACTCCGGTGCTTTCTTCTCCCTTGCTACCTGGTTCAAGAACTCAGCCAACCACTCAGCAGGATACCAGAGCTTCGACTTCCAAACATCGAAAGCCAGATCATCCGGCCCTGTCGCCTTGTCGGTTTTATCTTCTTCAGAGCCATTTTTATTTCCTCCACGGTGATCTTATGAAAGGGACCGTGGAATGAAGTCACGGAAGGGATGACCGGATTAGGAAATTCCATAGTGGAAATTTCCTCAAAATAGTCGCGCCATCGCTTCGCTGCCTTTTTGCGGCCTGTCAGAGGATAGCCGCTCTAATCAGTGATACCCAGTAACTTTTCAGTATCCTCGGTTTGGCGATGGCGAGTCTTATCAAGTCGGTATAAGTGCCTCTCACCATTGCCCGACACAAGCTTTCCGTAGACATCGTTGTAATGAGCGGCTTTTGCAAAAGCTCTGCTTCGACGCCGAGAAACACATATGTACAGCGACTTTTTCTCTCGAACCTTCGCTTTCGCATGGTCCGTCTCCAACCATGTCCGCTTGTTGGCGTCGTATAGACTTCCCGCTGTGGAGCTTGGCATATCGCGTCGGTCGCCTTCTTCCAATATTTATCGACAGTCGCAACTGTCAGTAACCGCACGTGAGAAACCACAGCAGCTTCATTCTCTTTCATTCGCCACCACTTGATTCTTGTAGCACTGCATCAACCTGCCTAGCCTCGAAGGGATGATCATAAAGGTGCAGATCAGCGGCCGATGCAGTGGAGCGAACGTTTTATACAGCATAATCTTCGTGTCTGTGACAATACTTCGGTCGCGATCCTTCACAAGGACGAAGTCTATCTGATACATAGAGCTTCCACTATATCATGAGATGAGGTGGAGTCGCGTTTTCGGAAGACGGTGTTCACAATGGTGAGGTTATGCGATTCCGCATACTCAAGAATACGCTCATCGGCAATAAGAGATCTTCAACCGCCTTACAGCAGAAGCTTATCTGCCTTTCAAACCGGCAGTAAATTTACTTAATTTAGATCATGAAAATTTATTGGGCCAAGTATGAAAATTTTTACATTTATTTATTTATGTAGTTATCTATTTATTCAAGCACATAATTGTGCGCTCAATACCAAGCGTTAACACAAACATTAGAACACAACGATATTAATAAGGGCAAGATATTAACCAAGCTGTACATTCATTAACAAAATCATGAATAAAACTCTAATAATGAGAAAAAAGAAAGCACGGACTGCGATTTGGATTTTCTAGGATAGCAGCAAATGTCATGTCCTAAGAGATTTCACGACCACAGTTTGTTTGTTTCGCCAAGAACTGCCCTGCTTTGTTTTGTTGTAATAAAAGAATTTTTCTATAAAAGCCTTCAAAAACATAAACATAAAAGGTCAAAGCAAAAAGCTTACGTAAAGACATGTTGGCCGTAAGTGCGCTAGCACTACGACCTTCAACACGCACGATTCCTGGTCGGCCCCTGTATCACAAGGGCCTCTTTAAACTGATACGTATCCCGGGCGATGGCGTAGAAGGGAGGCACGCATGTTCGAGTACACATGTCGATTCGGAATAGCACAATTTAAAAATTTAAAAACATAGAGATAAAGAAAGATAAAAAGACTAAAAATATGTGGGAAGATAGAAAGATTAAATTATAATAATATTCAGAAGCTATTCCTAGGCAACCCAAACACAAACTTCAGAAATCAGAAGCCACTCCTAGGCAACCCAAACACAACTGTGAAGAAGTATAAAGAGTCAAGAAGATAACCAAAGAATGCAGAAAACATAGAACTTGTTAAAACAAAACTAACTTTGAAAATACTACGAGTTAGATTGGTCAAATAAAAGGAAATCAGTCCAGAAAATGAGCGGATAACAAGAACGAATAAGCCACACAAAAAACATTCGTGAAGAGCAGAAAACAGATTATTTTAAAAAATGCGGTGTGTGGACGAAGTTCTAGCATGGTCAATCATTCCAAACTCATTCAACAGTTACCAGAAGTAGAAAAAACTGTTAGCTATGCAACTTCTTGTGGACGGTCACCACTGTAACGTCTCCTTCTACTGGTAGGACATCTGTAAGAACACTTGACGAAATTTGTCCATGGCGAACTCGTTGGTCTCTCTATGCATCAACGGCTAGAAAGAACGATATGACCACCTAAGTAGTAGTCCAAAAATGAAGATAAAAACAAATTTAGTCTGCTTTGCTGCACAAAACGCTCGCAGTAGTCTCCAAAAGTTATAGTCCAACAAAGGCTCCGAACCCTCGGTGACATCCTCGATCTGAAGCATGCTTAGAACATCGACCTTTTTCAGTTTGAGTCTGAATTCCTTAGAACTTCGGCATGACACAGTGTCTAAGGGAAGTTGGTTTAACCACCTCGTCCTCCTCATGAAAAATGAGTGAAACGCAAGCTTATTAAACTGGCGGTTTAGTTTGCAGTGCTGTATTACAATCCCTGCTGTTTTACCACGACATGGCTTAAAAATCCAGTATTTAGTGGCACTTAGTTCGATTTCCATACGAATAATGCGAAAACAATATGTCAAATCCTTGACAACTCTTCTATACTTGAGACTGTTCATACCAAGTATTAGGAGGCGGTCTCTGTAAGAAGGAAGACATTGTGGGTAATTTTCATTTGGGAAGGCTCTGTAGAATTCGAATTAGGTGAATGCTTTCTGAACTTTTTCCAGAGACAGTATATATTTCTTAACACAAGGCACTGAGGCAGGACGTATGCGTTATACAGTCTAACCAATAACTTAGCTTCCAAATGCTTGTAGGACTTCAATGAAGCATCGATACGACACCCAAGTCTCTAACAACATCCTCCTTTCTTATTGTAACCTCATTAAAGCTGTAGGAGAGTGCTGGATACGGGCCTAAATGGATTTTTTCCGATTTTATAATATGATATAGCATTTTTAAGTCGAAGGTTGGCGAACCGCTCTAGAAAACATGCACCACAGCGCGTAGTGTTGCATCTAAAGCCCATTCGCAGTTCAATGTGGTATTTGTCTTTTAAATATGCCGGCATTTTTCTTAACGGTGGAGAATTGACAAACTGTAAATATTAAACTGATGCCTAATTTGGGATTCCAACCCCGTTATAATAGACCGAATTTTTTCATTTATCGATGTCACAGTCTAGAGTAAAACATAATAAACGTACCATCTCCTTTCAAAAGGCTCAGAACAATTGTAGGTGTGCGGTTTGACGGCCAAGAGAACGGATGCAGATTTTTATGTAAGTCAACACAGCGCAATATTTATTATCACAAAAATAAGAAGGAAAAATGAGATCACAAGTTGAATCCACAATATCATTGAGTTGAACGTAGCTGATAGATATGATGATACAAATAGCGAGACAGCCCGACGCTAGAAATTCTGGTACTCCGGCGCTAACATCGGCGTTAGATGCTGACTGAGATCCTTTTCATCAATTGAACCCTTCGGAGGAGCGAATCGTATAACAAAGAATAGGTCCTGCAACAAGAGGAATTATGCGTTGGATATCAAGGGCGGAGTGTGTTGCTTTCGGAATTCTTTATGAACACCTTGAAAAAGCTAGTATTAAGGTGCGTTTGCAGTGGTTTTATTCGACGGCAATTTTAGAAGTCAGTGAACCGTTGGTGGAAGTCCTCAACCATGTGTTCGGCTTCTTCGGTTCCACAGCAAAGCATGCATATCTTAATCTTCCACCGCTGTCTTTAAATAAGGTGGAAAAACACGAAAGTCTCGAGTTTTAATAGCGATATCAGACAAATAGGAAGGAGGCAAAACTATCATGAAGCGGAAACGGTTTGACAAGTTCCACTTTAGTTACAGCGCCAACATTTTATCAGTTTGCGGATAATTGCGCCCAAATAGGTAACAATGAAGTACCATAAACATGGAGTGAAGGAAACTACTGATTTTGCCAACTAACAAATTCAGAAGCCTCTATAGTGCTTCTGGAGCACATCTGCGCGTCATTGGTTACACTAGACTGAAAGAATTAACAGTGAGATTCTCCAAACTGTTTTAAACTTAATTGTGTCTCAAATTTTGAAGCTAAGCAATCATGACGTTCATGTCGGTCGAATGATGGGCAAAGCTTTCCACTTTAGCTTGAAATTCGAGAGAACAAAAAGGTACTCTTGCTTAGAGCATCGCGATGATCATTTGCTAGTATGAAAACCGCTCACTTAATGTTTTGCCACTTAGAACTGTGTGTTTTTTTACACAAAGTTTCGCTTCCCCTTTAAAGTGATCAAAGATTTGGATTGCCTCGTGTTATTTAAATTATGTTCATGGAGCCCATTTCTCGCTTAGAGAAAAATTGAACGATCTTCACAATCTTTGATCTTCACATAAGGAAAGGAGCTTTAGGCACAAACAACGGCTTTCTAAGAAAGTAGGGTATCAATGGAAAATAGGTGACAGCAGCGCGTGTTAGTGTAGCCGGAGGTCATGCTGGCGGTCGCATGAACCTCAAATTGCAGTTATTGGTTTGATAGCACCCAAGGCAACCCAGCTTTTCACATCTAAATTGGTACAGACATGTTTGAACAATACAGGACCATAACTTGTCCACGTCTGGCTATCGCAAGTTCTTGCATGGGCCAAGTACGCATTCAGATGTCGTCATGATATCCTTTATAGATAGCATATGTGGCACGACTCAAATAGAGACTGAATCATGCTTTCTGACCCTTTATGGAGACGGCAGTCAACACCCAAATATCATGGCTCCCGTCCTTGATTTTGGTCACGTCAACAGTGCTGACCATTGACCGCTAACGACCTATTCCATCTCCTCAGGGTATACTCTTCGTTACAAAAGTCTTATCGTTGGAAGCGCTTTTGCATAGAAATAATGTTGTTAGCCAATTTTTAGAATCATCTTGAGGCAGCAAAACTCCAGATTCAAAGTTTTCGCGTGTAGGCAAAATATGTGGTCAAAGCCGTGCTTCAACAAAAACGAGACAGGTGTCTACCTATTCTTGCGAAAATCAATGCAGGTGACGTTTACATTGTCAGCAGGGATGAGTGTCACGACTAGGTGGACGAGAACATAACAGAACAACCTCAACTCATGACAAGCCATAAGATTCTCTTCGTAATTTCTGACCCATCAGAATAGCTCTCTAGCTAAAGAAGATTTTTTCGGGCCCTAAAGAAGCGTAATTTCTTTGGACGCAGCTTTTTCCTATTGTCTATGATACCATAGAATAATCAAAATTCGTGTCTTACTGTTCTTTCGACTAATTCGGGCAACATCACTTTAGTGATGGCTAAACGGTCACGCAATACGCGACGCTTTGTCGTGTATGGGCGGCTCTCCTGTATCCCCGGCGAGGAACATGTGAGCAACTAGACCACCGCTATGGCTCAAACGACTAAACCCGCGCCCCAGTCCTCCGCGCGCCGGAGGTGGTCTTCTACGACGTCGGTTGAATACACCTCCGACGAGGAGCCATCCAATCTCGGAGTTAAACTATCAGGACGTCATTGGAATGGGACTACCGGAAACTCCCTCCCACCACGACACGGAAACTGCCTATTCATCTGCACTTATAACTGTCGTACGATCGCACATGAGTAGGATCTTCGGACAATGCTTTACAGAAGCCGCAACATCAAATACGACGTCATCGTCCTGCAGGAAACGAAAGGCAGGCAGAACGGAAACCATAAGAAGGACCAACCACAACGAGCTTCTCATTTCCGGAGCAAAGGAGGACAGAAAGAATATTGGCGGAGTTGGATTTCTCGTCAATTCGACAGTGCACCACCTAGTAGACTCCTACAAGATCATCAGTCCGCGAGTAGCTGTTCTTCGTCTGGAAACCAAAGATCAAGGAACCATCTCCATCATAAATGGATATGCTCCAAAATCTGCGGCCACAGACGAAGAAAAGAAGGAATTCTACAAGATATTCAAAAAAACTGTCAACCACGAGAAGAACTACTACGAAGTTGTTGTTGGGAACTTTAACGCTACCGTCGGTACAAACGATCACAACGAATGGAGGCTAGGACCACATGGAACTTCCTCAAGGAACGTAAACGGAGAGCGCCTGATAGACTTCCTATCCGCGTGCCGTCTCTTCCATAGAAATTCTAAATATGTTCAAGAAGCTTCAAACCGGCGATGGAACTGGGAAATCCCAAATAGAGAAATACGTTCGGAGATCGAGACCATGTTTTTACAAACAGGCGCTGGAGTTTGTTCGACGTGTCCGTGTTGCCTTCATATGACACCGGATCGGATCCCATCTTGTCCGTGCGAAGCTGGCTCTCAAAAGAAGATGTTCAAACGTGAGACTCATAAACCTGCACCGGTGAGGATCCCCACATTCAAGTCGGAGGAGTTGGAATATGCAATAAAGTCGTATGATTGGAATCTTCTTGAAGATCCATCGGAAGATTACGACCTTCTCTCCAAAGGACAGTTGAAATGTATTAGCAGCTCTTGCGAAGCCACATCACCGTTTGCTTCAAGACTTAACGCACATGCGATTAAACTCTTGGAGCAAGGAAGAGCTGTAAAACTGGATCCTAATGCTTCCCATTTGGAAATAGTAACAATCTCGAAGGCCTGTCGAATTGCAGTGAAGGAGTCCATTCAAGCCTACAGAAAATTGAAGCTGTTAGAAGCCGCTGGGAAAGGTTCAAGCATAAAGCGCTGCAAACGAGATCTCTGCGATCAGAAGGCAACAATGTCAGCTCTTTTGGATAAGAATTGAACAACGAAAACGTCTCGAAGAGTGATGGAGGCCATCGTTCAAGAATTATACACAGATCTGTTTCGTTCTTCCAGCACTGTCCCCAAATGCTTGATACCACCAGCCGAGGAAGTACCTCCCATTCTGGAATCTGAAGTTGCTCATGCCATCAGAAGGATGAAGCCAGGCACTGGACGGCATTTCTGCTGATCTCCTTCGTGCGGATGGCAGTGCCAACCGCTCACTTGTGGCCAAGCACTTCAACCACTACCTTCGACTTGGTAGGATTCCGGACTCATAGAAGGAGTTGAAAACAGGTCTAGTCTTCAAAAAAGGTCAGCAGGAGTATATCAACAACTATCGACCCATCAGTCTTCTCTCGGTTGCGTACAAGATCTTCACCAAGATACTGCTTAACCGCATGGAGCGCTGCTTGGATGAGTATCAGCCAGTGGATCAAGCAGGGTTTCGCAAGGATTTCTCCTGCATGGACCATATTCAGACTGTCTCACAACTCATCGAAAAAAGCCGCGAATACCACCTCCCACTTGTCCTTGTCTTCGTGGATTATCGGAAAGCGTTCGACTCTGTGGAAATCAACGCCATTCTGAACGCGCTTGTGCATGCTGGTATACCATCACCCTACATCCGACTTCTCGACGGGTGCTTCTCGAACACATCGACCACTATCCAGTTGTTCGATCGAAAGCTTAAAATTCCTATCACGAAAGGAGGACGGAGGGAGACACGATGTCTCCTAAGCTATTCACAGCAGCACTTCAGGATGCCATGAAGGACTTGGACTGGGACGACAAAGGCTACCTTGTCGACGGTAAACGGATCAGCAACCTTCGCTTAGCCGACGATATTATTTTCATCTCTCAGGTCAAGGATCCCGGCCTCAGGGCCTCGATATTCAACGCCGCCGTACTGCCTGCGTTGTGTTGCGCGACGGAAACCTAGCCCGACAACAAGACAATCGACAGAGCAATGCAAACTACGCATCGTGCACTGGAGAGATGTCTTCTAAGGACAAGCCTTCGTCAGCAATGGCAAGAAGGCCTACGAAGCTCGGAGCTACGGGAGAAGTCGCAATTAGCAGACCCGCTGCAGTACATGAAGAAGTCCAAATATCGCTGGGCCGGACACCTGCTTCGACGAAAGGACGATAGATGGAGTCTCCGTGTCACAGAATGGCTCCCGAGAGACCATAAGAGACCACTGGGACGACCGCCAACACGATGGGCAGACTCATTCTCAAGATCTTTCAGAGAGTGGACTCTGCCTCACTGGATGCAAGCAGCTAGAGATCGAGCGGTCCGGAAGAGTTGTGGTCCCCACTGAGAAGACCTCCAGCCGACAAGAGGATCATCAGTGTATCAAAGTAAGCAAAGTAATTCAGACACAACGACAAGTTTTTAAAAATGCCCTGTTTTGTAGATAAAAGAAGGGTCAAAACAGGGTTGTTGGAACCCTACCATAAAAACTCTTTCATCGTGATAAATATCTTTTAGAAAATTAAGAATTAGGACAGAAACTTATTTTAAAACCGGAATAAGCCATTTTCTCGAGGGGTTTGTCGAATACCATTCCATTTGTGGATTCGATATACCAACCGCTCTATTCATTATGTGTGAAGTGAAATAGATGCAAAGAAATATTGGAACTCACTTTGAATCCTCGTGTGAATACGAAGCAGATGACCGGCGTCACCAGCGCGTTGATGTTCATGAGAAGATTCGACAAGTCCACCAGCCAAACCAGCTCTAACGGATCCACAAGACCACCGGCGGTTATCCTGCAAGGTGTAGTTGTAGTAGTTTTCGTGTAATGGCATCTACGGATCCTGGCAGCTCACATGAAGAGTCGTATTGACGCTGAAAGTGTGGTGCAAAGGAAGAAGAACACGAACACGCACACGGTCATCAATGCCGTTCGGTATTCAGCTGATCTTCGAGACGCTTGCACATGGAGCTGAAAATATGGTGATCAATAAGGACACGGACATGTTACGAACTCTACAAACAATCACTAAAAGAGAATCAGCCTGCTTTTTGCTTACAGTTGCTTTTTCTTTTGTTGATGTTGAAAAATTAAGCAAAAAGGAAGGAGAGAGCTTTAAATTCAAGACTCCTCATGTGTCGGCGAGGATTTTGAGCATAAAAAGCGATGGAGGAACACTCAATGAACGTGTTGGATAGCATTCGGTGGCATGGGGTAACACCATATGTAGTACATGCTAACAACCACCTGGAAATGTTTGCTGATGATATAAAAATTTATGAGGTTTCCGGTGAGGAAGACCATTGTTGCTCTTCAGTCGGCAATAGACACGATTGCAGATTGGTTGGTGAAATGGAACCTCCCTCTACCAGGAGGAAATTCCTATGTGTTTCACCTTGGGCAGTAGATCAACAAAAAGGGTTATCACCTTAACGAGATGCAGCACGGTGGTGCAACTACTATCTGTCACTTAGGATATGTATTTGACAGAAAACTTTCGCTCATGGAACACTGTGGACTTACAGCGAGATAAGCTGATCGTGTTATGCACACTACATATACTCAAATCTCTATGCACTAAATCTCCCACACTTAGTGTTCGCCAGATGCTGGACCGATACTAGAGTGTTTCACGACGGTATTCAGTCCTGAGTGCAAATATGAAATCACCAGGTTAGAATCTGTTCAGAATAGCTTCACAAAAAAGCTTTGGAGAACACTTCATGGTTATGCCCACGCTAACATCCCTCACCATCCATTCAGAATAAAATCTTTAGTCTGCGTGCGCTTACATCTCGAAGAAAAAGGAACGACTTAATCATGATTTACAAAATGGTAGACGGTGTGATGAATCTTTCGCTCCGAGAGTTTTGCACTGTCTCTCCCGCAAACACTAGGCGTGGAGAGTGGAAGATGATTGCTCCTAAAGCAAGATGTAATGCAAGAGCAGCATTTTCACTAATTGCGCTGACAGTGAATTCTTGGAGCTCTCCAAGAAGATCACTTTACCCAACCTAATGAGGTAACTCATAACACTAGTTGAGCTGCCTCATTAGGTTGGGATTTCTAATGGTATACTGCGCTATTAAACTTGCTGATTTCTATATGTTGTTTGAAGTATTGAATCCTCTGTGCCTGTAGTTGGTTTGCAATCGTTCTTGTTTCTTCTTACCGGCTTGCTTTTCCATGTAAAAAATAAATAAGTAGGAAGAGATGGCACTACTCTGCTAGCAGTTAGCCACGAGGAGTTATTTGGGAGGCTACAATGGTGGCAATGATTCCCTGCAAAGGCTCGAGGCGTAAGCAGAACATGTTCAAACAGGTAAGCACACTAGGAACCTATGACACCGGCTCCAGGGCACGCAAATCAGATCCTTATGTGGCAATGCTTCGCTGACTCTAGGAAGGCCTCTCACATACACGTGTAGTTGAATGTAGAATGGGACCAGAGGTACGCGGATAATACGCGAATGTTAAGGGAGTAGCGAAGGGAGCAGCAATTACCGCAGGCTACAGAATTGCAGAAAATCAGATTCTTGCAGACTAGTAAAGCGAGGACGACCTCTCATTGAGTTTTCTTCCGCTTTCTATCCAAGCCAGCCAGGAAGGTCTAAAACGAGTTGTTTCTCCTCTCAATTCCGAAGTAAATGCAAGAAGCAGATGATGCATCTGACCAGGAGTGTCTGTTTTACGCTTCCAGCAGTGGCCTTGTGTTTGCTACCCCAACCACCCAGAGCTCCTCAATCTCATCTACACGCCTGCAATTAAAATTCCGATTCGCCGTTCTCCTTGAATTGCTTGATGCCAATGTTGCACTCCTCTGTTTGCAGGTTTCCCTCGTTAGCTGGGGTGTTGTTTTGATTCCTTTTACCTCTGTTTTGAATACATAGAGGAAGAAATGACGAATAGGTGAAGTGAACGTTAGAATAAAACCCTCGAAGAATTAAGAAAGTTTTTAATCTTAGTGAATGTTCTCAACACTTTCCTATAGAGAGAATCTGTCCTTTCAAATCTTACACTACCAGTTCCAAGAGAAATATATAATCTAAATTCTATCGAAGGTACAACCAAGTACAAAGATCGGACATTATTTTTGAGTTAACCAATTAAGAGCTAGGAAGACGAAAAAATGAACAGAAAGCCAAAAAGCATAGAGCGATTCACCAACAGTAAAAGTGTGGGAATGACTTGGCCGCGTACCTGTTCACCGCGTATCAAACGAATGATATTCAAGTTCAGCCACAGGAGAAGACATATGGGTAGCCCATAGACAATCAGGCCATAGACGATTCCCTCTTGTATTACTTTGTATAACAGATCGTCCCTGCAATTTGAAAATTACTGGGTTGTCACCATTTAACTTCGTGGCCATATTCATAATTTCATATTCAAACGAAGGAAAGATGTCAAAAGATTCTTTACAAACGAATCTCGTAGCAACCCTCAGAAGCTTTATTATGTAGGGCTTCGGAGTATCCTTTATAACCCATTCAATGCCGCCATCCTTCTGAGCTGGGAATGACATCTTTTGCCGGTTAGGTAGTTCTTTGGTTTGAACAGCTGCTAAGCAGGTGCAGGCAACTATATCAACCACACGCACGAATTTGCCGGAACTCTTTGATTTACCGTAATCCTGAGCTGACGATACCACCGTGATCGGCATGCCATTCCATCTCCCAGAAGCGGATGACGTTCAATCCTGCAAGCGGAGCAGTCAACGGATGGATCATATGAGCTTAAGAGTTAACCTACCTAAAGCTGCGCCTACAACGACAGTAACGGCTCCTTTGCTCCGACGAATGCACGTCAGTCGCAGCTTCCACGGATTGGATGGATGGCAAATCGCCTGAAAGTTAAAAGAATAAGGCACTAAAGATGGGAGATTGCCTTAAATAATCCCAAGAAAGGCCTGTGCTGAACAAAGTTTAAATTTGCGAACACTGCAAATATTTATTTTTGAACCCCCTCTAAAGTCAGATATTTAAAATAGGTTGATAAAATGGAAAGCATATTGTGTGCTCTCCTTAGTACTTGTCGAGTTTGATCCTTGATTCTGGTTCCTCCACTTTAACGTAGAACCTGTTCAGTTCGATGTCAAGCGAGACCAAATAAGTTGGAAATGGTTCAGTATGGATACAAGATGTCTCAATGTGATGCGTGAAATGGGCACTTTTGGAGTACATGTAGTGGACAGCCGAAATTGTTTAGAACTGCAGGAAAATCTTAGGAATCTGTTGCATAATAAGAGATTTTTCAGCAAGCTTTCTACGATTCGCCGAGCTTCTGAAATCGCTTAATCGAGGAAGGTTTCTGGGAAAACCTTGAACCTGAAGACATTCACAGTTCTTGAAACGAAACACCGTCGTTCGACGATATCGGTATACTAGCGACAGAGACTATCAGTAAGAACTTCCTGTTGCTCTGTGGTCAAAAAAGACAGCGTACGACATTTCTGCACCGTCACAAGATCTGCTAACATCTATGTCCTACAGAGGCATTGGCGATTCGACCCCTTTGATGTGCAGCAACTCCGAGCCAAGCAGGTAGGTGGGGCCATGCAACAGGTGGAAGAATCAGGCCTACAAACACTGCCCTCACAACACAAGCACAGACATGCACTTTGCGGAGAACCTTTATGGTTCTCCATAAATATACATGGTTGAGTCGGAAGAGGTAGTCTTGGAATTCGTGTGACAAAGAACGACTGGTTGGAATGTAGGGACAATTGTGAGATAGGTTCTTCCATGCTTATTACCTTTAAAAGGACATGTTTCTTGCTTGTGAGATATATCATGTGTACCTTGAGTGCCTAAAACAACCGTTAGCGTGACATCAGTTAATATGCTAAGAGTAGAATCCTATACCTTTATAAACCATTTAATGCGTAGTCTTCCATCTTCTTCATGTCGCGTTCTACGCAACTATTAGATTGTCAGATTATGAATGTCGCCTGCTTTCTGTTTGTTGCTTCTCTGCTATTGTTATTTCTTGGACCGTGTAATTTTACACGTTTGACAAGCACTTCCGATGGCATCCTCCGCAAAATTCCCTTCGTTTCTTTGACATTCCTTTCGTTCCGATTCGTTGAAGATTTTTTAGATTAACGATGATCGCGCAAAAGTACCGAGAACGAAATTGCTTGCTGTACGACTTCAAGCCAGGAAGAACTGCTGCAGAATCCTATCCCATCTTGTGTGAAGTACTCGGTAATAAAATTCCATCATTACGTCAATGCCAGCGATAGGCTTCAACGTTTCCGAGACGGTGATGACAGGCTTGAAGACGAAAAACATCAACGGTGTCCTGAAGTTGTGGATAGCCAGGAATTAAAGGAAGCTGTCGAGTCGGATCCATCACAAACTATACGAGAGTTCGCAGAGGTTCGATTGTCACCGTTTTACCTTTGCCGATCGTTTGTTTGCAATGCGAAAGTCGGACCGGTTTGGCTTTGGTTTGGAACCAGCTGAGCAGCGACACAAACAAGGCAGCACGAGTCGCCATCGTTGGACTCCGCAAAACCAAGAACAGCGGTTTTTATGACTCCATCGTGACATCGAATGAGAAGTGGACCCACTGCGACAATACCACACGAAATCGGCAAAGGTTGAGCCCCGTTGAGACTCCGAAGGCAACAACGAAGCCTGACATTCACGGAAAAAAGTAATGCTCTGTGCTTGAAGGAACAGTAGAGGTCTGGTGCATTTCGAGGTGCTGGACCCAGGCCAAATAATTACAGCAGACCTTTACAAAGAACAACTGAGCCGCGTGAACCAAGCACTACGTCAACAAGGAGCAACTGTGGAATTCCTCCATGATAGCGATCGACCGCACGCCGCAAATATCACGCTGCAAAAAATTGAGGAGTTGGGCTGGGAACTTCTGCCCATCCACCTTATAGCTCAGTTCATTCGCCATCAGACTACGGTCTTTTCCGGTCGATCCAGTACGCCTTGGCGGAGAAAAAAATCAAGAACCGTGTCGAAGTCGAAATTTGGGTGTCCAACTTCTTCGAGTCACAGCCACCGGAGTTCTCCAAGAAAGGTGTCCATTCTTTGCGTTGGCGACATGTAATTGATAATAATGGAGATCGCCGCTTGTATTAATGTACGGTTATTCTTTTCTTGTAGCGAAATTTCTTTTTGATTTGATTTATAATGGGCCTTTACAGAATAATTCATCGGGTAAAGGTCAGAAGAACTGGGGGGCCCTTCGTTGTGTATGAGGAAGTCCGGCAATTGTTCGGCGTACCAGTCCTGGACTACCTTCGCTTTGTGTGCTAATTTTGTTGAAAGCGCCAGTAGGCTTCTCCGAAATGGGAATCGGCCCATGGCTTGAGAACTTTTTCAAGGATATCTTTGTAAACCGCTGCGTTGATTTTCACGCCAGCTTCGACGAAAACTGTTGGAGTTTTTCCTGAAGATGTGACTCCTACCCAAACCTCAATGGGGTGAGGCTGTTCGCACTTTCCTGGAGTCGTCTTTTGGCGGTGGCATCAGCAAGCGAGTCCTCAATAATCCTCTCATTTTGGGAGTTGAAGACTAAATCCAACGTGTGAATCTTTTCATCGCTAAAGAGAATGTCTCGAGCGCGTGCCACCGTGAATCGTTGCAGCAACTTTTTACATCTTCCCATTCCCCTCTTGTTCATCCGCCGATGCCTAACCATTTTGTATTCAAATACGTATGGATTCCACAATGTTTAGACAATATATCTCAGGCGAGTAAACCAGAAAAATTTCAGAAAAAAGCGAAAAAATTCAAAATGGGTAATTTTAGGTGCACGGGTAAATTTACCCACCCGGTAATATAATAGTAAATCTATTTTCTCGGCAGATTCATGGTATTATCATTTTCAAAAAAAAGCATATATGTCAAAGGGTAGCTAACTCTTGAGACCTCTATAGATGTGCAAGCTATGGTTAACATTTTCATGACGAGCATATGTAGGCAAGACATCAACAAGCAAGGTCACATGTGCATTTGTACTTATTGAATGTACCTTACCCAGCGGTTGGCATCGGTGCAAAACTTGTAACCCCTATCTCATCGAACCTCATCATGGTTGCAAATGCCGCCTGCTGATATGCTAACTTCTCCAGCTCTTTCGATGCCCTCACGCTTAAATAAATTGGTGTCTATATGTGGTTACAGGATGTTTTGTTGCGAACAAACTCTTGCGCCAGGCGGGACTCGAACCCGCACCTTTTGCTTTCCGGGCAGCGATGATACGCCTTGCACCAGCGGCGGTGTTTGACCGCACGTAACATCCGCGATATCCTCGAGGTCCGTCAGCACCCACCCGTAATATCGGGCTGGGCCGGCCCCTGATATGATACCAGCCGCTCTAGGCTTAAGCAAATGTGTTAAATTGGTGTCGTTTTGGCTTCGAAAAATACAGAATTTTAGACAGGGCAGGGTAAATGAAAACCGCTACCACACTATCCTCTTATCTTCAAACAACATTGGCGCGACGTGAAAATATTTGCTGGGTTTTTTAATTTTCACACCGAATGGATGTCGTTCCCTGGCAACGGGGAGTTCAAGCTCACATTTCTCCATTATTGCAGCTGCTCCGCTGCTCTTTCTCGCCTGTAGCAGCTGACTTTTCAGCACTGCACTCACAACAGACCATCACCTAACATGTAGAAAACGTTTAACACCTGTTCTAGTGACATGCTCGCCACTGGATCAGGCTTGTTTGTGTTGTCGAGATTCCCTACGTGTCAGGTGCTCTTGGGGAGAAGCGGCAGCATCCAATATTTTTCGAAGCTTCTGAAGAAAAAGAGCAAATCGTTTACCGCACATATAAGAGTTGGGGATTAAATATAGGTTCCGTAATTAGTTTGAAGTGCTGTACCAGAATGAGGTGCTAGAAAATCAGCCGTCTATTTTGTTAAGTATATATCAACCTTCGGTTTTAAGATCACTCGTTTCACCTGCCCTTTCTGACTTTTAAAGAAACACAATGATATTCAATGAAGCAGATAAATAAATGAATATATGAATAAATAAGTAAAATTGCAACAGGTTTTCATATCCTACCTCTCTTCAATAGCAGCTCAACTGTTCAGGTGGTAGACCACCAGGCACCAAGATTCATCCTATCAGATTTTAAAGGTGCGGTAGTCCTTTAAGGCAGCATCCGTGTCGTAGAAACGGCGCAAACCTTTCTATGCTGCTTCGAATGACAACGCATCATAGTGGGCATCCACTCTCTTGAAAAGGAATAGCTTTTTCCAGTAAGGAAAGAAATCAGAGGTTGCCGTGCCATAATCAACTGTCGAGGAGCCGGTGGCAGGATGTAGACTATTGATAAGCAAATTCCCTCTTTTTCTACCGCATGAAGGTGGTTTTCTAGATAACCAATGGAACCTAGTGCGCTTCGGTTTTGCTTGTTCCTCAACAAACCCATCCTTCTCTTGGATGGTTTTTATCACTAACTGAAAGGTTCTTGTTGCATATTTACCATTTATTTGGTTGGATATTTTGAAAAATATTTTTGAGGCTCAATCTAAAAACGTTCATTACACGAAATCTTCCCCGGAAAAAGGGAGCGTGGAAGTTCAGCCAACGAGCTTCGATAACAACGAAAAAGGTAGAGATAAGAGCTTTTTGAACGCGCCACGCATTATAATTCTGTGAGAATTATCGCAAAGGCGACCAAAATGCGTGTTTGGCCTACTCGGTGACTTACGATGGCCACCCGATGGACAAATCAGCGTTTTGTCCTCCACAGGCGAAATTTGGCACAAATTTACGGAAAGCAGAGTGGGAGAGGGCTTTGTTCCCAAGGGAGACTCTAGCTAGGCAGCCAATTCGGGATGAATGATGCATTCAGCGTTTTCTGGGTCTGCTCTGCCACGCGTTCCTCCAGCGATACATCAGCGTACATCAACACCAGGGATGTGCAGAAATTTTTCTGAAAAAAAAGCGGAAAACGAAAGAGAGAACGGAAACGTTCAAAAATGGCTGGAAACCGGAATACGAAACGCGGAAACGGAAATGACACATGTTCGTCATTTTTTCAAAAATGCATCTGAAACGGCGTCACAAGCGGCTTCTATTGTACGTTTTCTTGTTTAGAACTTTACGAGCAGCAGAATATTCCACAGACTGATGCTCATCCTCATCATAACATAACATAACAAAGCATGAATTCATAATGTTGTTATAATATCCTTTTAGCTATGACTGAGCAATAAACGAAAACAAATTCAGGGACTTAGTTCACAATTTCTCACTATTCCAGCATGCAGTCTTTCCATATCTAGTTTCTGCGACATGTTTTTCGCTCGCTTTTTTGATGCTGATATTTCTTGAACGGTAGACTTAACCGACTTAGCCATTTGAGGTTACTTACAGACCCGCATTAAAAAAACTGACTGGGGTAAAGTCTAAAACTGGAGTAACCACCTAGATCATTTTCCGACCAAGAAAGAGATTCCTCTTAACACTTTTAGAAACCAGTGGTATTACGGATGACGTGGTGACTGCACAGATATCTGCATATTCCACATTCGCAGTTATATTGTAATCACCAAAACCAATACTCAGAATTCATTCTGGGATCTAAGACGATAACTGGATGACTGATTGGTTATGATGGGTCCACACTTCCACAGGAACAAACAATCTGCGCCAGCCTAGAAATCCCACGCCCAAGATGACACAGCTGGACAGTTCTTAGATGGTCCTCAAAGCAATACTCTTGTGTCAGAATTCAATAAGTCACCATAGTCAATCAAAATAACATCTTCTGGTAGATATTCATGATGCTTCATCAAAAAATGTGATGCATAACTCCATATGGATGAATACCACACCTAACGAAATTAAAAATTGAAATATGCACCTTTGATTAGGAACACTGATGTAATCTTGGAGCAGACAACCGCATGCCACAACCTTCACTGAACCCTTGGTTTCATGATACTGCGCTCTATGCTTACTAAGTTTTGTAGCTATTTGTAACTAGTGGATCAAGAATTTTATGATCATTCAAATGTTGAGTGCATTTTCCTAGCATACAGTGCATACATAGCCTTTGTGGCACATTAATTTTGCCCTGCACCCATTTTGCCATTTTTGGGTGATTTTTTGGTAGTCTTTCCAATTTCAAGATAATTAATACTAGAGTTGTCGAACAGTATTTCCTTCACAATTACATGAAGGAGAAATTTTTTAATTGATAAGATCATTGTGTTCAATAGAAAACTAGTGTAGAACAGTGCCCATTTCCGTTTCCGCCTTCCGGCGCAAAAACAGGCAGAACACGGAACGGAACGGAAGAGCCCAAAATGGCCGAAAACCCGAATTCGGAACACGGAAACGAAAATTCCGCACATCCCTGATCAACACCCTAACCACAACGCTTTTCGCCATGTACGCAACGAGGGATCACATTGAATAGGCACTCGATGAAGGACCGGCCTTTCAAGGGTGAAGAGGGTCGTTCAAATCTCTCAGCGGCCTTGACGGCAAATTCGCTGCTGAATAGATAATCGAACAGTTTAAGGAATGTGCAAGCATTTGGAAGGCTGGAAGCTCGCTCAGCGCTCCACTACGTCGACGACATTACATAGCTGGAGTGATCTCAGGAGAAGAAGGATCTGTGGCAAGGCTGTGACGCTATTATATCATGAACTGACCAGTGATCCTACAAGCAATGTTATCCGTAAACCTCTGAGAAAGGAAAGCGAAGAAATGTCGGCGGATAGAAGTAAAAAAAATCCAGTTCACTTTCATTTCAGAGGAAGTTACGAAGCGAAACCAGTGGGCATCCAGAGACTTTCGAAAACCAACGAACCTGAAATCGTTGAGCACAGATCAGCGTGAGCAACCAGATCGCGGCGTAGTTGGCGGCCAACATGAGTGGGTAGCCGAGCCGCACGGTTATCGCGTTCACCCTGTGTAGATTCGCCGCTTCTCGAGGGAATTCACCTCCGATGAACTGAAAAAATCACACTGAGAAATGAAGCTTCAATGACTCTTGCCACAGTCATGAAAAGGACAAAGGTTAGATGGCGAGGTGAGTCAATTCTCCTTTTCACAGCTGATTGGTAATAGATGCTAGCTAGCAACTGTTTGCCAATGCTGACAAACACCCAACATCTAACCGAACAAACCTTACCAATAAAAATGTATAGATCCGAAACTAGCTGTAAGTTTTGTACTTACGAAACACGTGAAGCACTAGGACAGCTTTTGCAATCTAATTCTTTGAAAATTTCAAATAGTTCAATGAATACCACCAATGCATTTCCACTGCCACGCATGTTTCCATTTTCCCAATTAGATTGACACTTTCCGAAATTTCACCGGAATTTTCATACAGGCTGCCCACGGTATTTTGCTGTCAAAGGTTACGTCACATCCATGAGTCGCGTCAGAAGCCGACTCATGTATATGACGTAACCTGAACGAAATGGCTAGGCCATAATACCATATTTGGAATGACTTTGAACTGCCGTTGGTTGGGAGGGTCTTTAAATCGCAGCTCCTACATCAATTGAACGATAGCAATTGTAGCTCGCGGGGTTGGGGCGCTTGTAGAGTATTCACTGGATCGAGGTAAATGGTTCGGGCCCCACTACATACAGCAGGTCATTGTATAGGCCCAATACGCACATGCAAAAATGGGATCGCTGAACATGTCCCATTTTGCCGTTATCATTAACAGTTGATGCTGGGCCCCTATGGCATATCCTTATTTTCGTTACCGTTATTTTCCATAAAGGTGCATGTTCAAAAAGGACAACATCTCATTCTCGAAGACATTTTGGTGATGCAGGAGATGGCCTCAGACGTACCTTCTGATATTGAGCACTGAGTGCACGACATGTACAGTACTAGTATGTAAAAGGGTACGTTGGAGACAACAAACCTGTTCCATGGCAGGCAAAACAATGACAAAAATTGAAAGCATGAGCTGCAAGGCATTGCAGATGGAGAGCGCGACGAGGTAGAAGAGAAGACTTGTCTTACGGAAGTATCCGTGACTCGAAACGCTGAAAATTGTCTCTCTCAGTGGGGATCAAGAAAGAAGGAGCACTCACGAAAATGGCTAACCTCAGAAACACCGCGATGCACGCACAGTTGAGAAGGAAGCCGATCGAGCACAGCAGCGGCTCCACGTAGACGACGAGCACGCAACTGAAAACAGACGACCGTCACCTCGACGTTGCGCACCGTCTCCGAACACACCTTGCATGATTGAGCCACTCGGCCCAGGGTAACTCTGCAGTCGACGCAGCCGGTCCTACAGGGTCAGTGCTCAGCTTAGCACTCTCCATCTATGGCCGTTGACTCAGGCAGTACCTCTAGGCTTGGACGCTGCGACTAGACAGCAAAATTTCTGATAACGAGCATGAAATCGACCGACGACTGGTATGAACACGGAAGCGGAAGTTCAGCAAAGCTAGATCAGGCATGCAACAAGAATCAACACCGCCCAATGAACAACACTCAGTGGCATTTTACGGCCTTTAACTGCACCTATATCTTCACCTGAGAAGTATGGCGTAGGTTAAAAAATAAAGATAAAATTAAAAATAAGGTTGATTTTGAAAGACTTTAGTCAACTTAGTTTAGTCACCTAATGCACAGAGACTTTCAAATCTCTTTGTGCTGTATGTTGTGCAAGGGAGACACCTTTTCACATGAAAGATAGGAAAGGTGGATGCGTGATGTTTTCCGAGTTTTATCAGGAGGCTGGAGAAATTTTAGCAATAGTAAATGAAAACGCGTTAGAAAAAGCTGTCAGCGCACACAGAGGGTGCATAGTTTGAGGATCAGACTCTTGAGCAAGAAGTGTTCAGAACAGTCTGTTTGTGAATGGTGGAAGACGCTGATAAGTCTCACGTACAAGAAATATAATACATACAAGGGTCAGGGGTCAGCGAAGAACTATCAGCTGCGGAGGCAGCTTAAGTTTAGAAATATTCATATTCAAAAACTGGTGTTCCATGTAGGTTTAATTGATAGATAGAAGGTGAATAATCTCTACAGATGGATTTTATTCGATTGATGTATAAAAGGCCCACTCCTGCTTTGGCACGCATTTTGTGCATCAAGAGCAGTTTCTTAACCACACGGTAAGAGCTAGATATTCTACATCAAAGGGAAACATGTTAGTGGAGATGTTCTCTATGACCGCCGAAGGAAGTACGAGACTACCAAAGTTTTCACTTGCACTGTGAAATGATTTTACAGCTATTGATCATCATTTGAAAACAGCTGCAAACCCAGCGGACAAGTTCAGCTGACATAAGCGTAAACACTTAGCTACCATGACGCTTCGCTGCATGTTTAAACACCGGTTCTCCAAACAACGGTCAACAGCATGCTGAAAAACACATAGAAACAGCATGCGTAGAACTCTATGTATGAGATATAGACTCTGGATTACTCGCTGCAATCTTCGGCTCTTTCAGGGACAAGGATAAAAAGAAGAAGAGTTTCTCAATTTCTCTTGGGATGCGCGGCGCATTCTACTTTTACGAGATCTCGTGGAGGGGAGGAGATTTGAGTGCGTATTGGCCTACACAACGATTGCGGTGGCCAGTCGATGAACAAGTCCGCGCTTTATGCTTCCCAGACAAGTCTGGTACCATTTCACCGACCCCGAAATGATAGTTTGGTTGGACTGGGTGGGAAACAGGAAACGAAGAACCATATCGAGTGCACGTGACAGCTGGCAGCTCCTCCGAGTGCTCTCCAGGCTCCCGGCCCTTTCAAACCTAAACCAAATCTTCTCAAGTGTGTCTAGGAATTTCTATCCGATCTGAAAAACAAATATGCACGAAGCCGTTTGTGAAGCATCTTGTTGGACATGGCTTCTTAATTCTGATAGATTTCTTGTGATTGCGATCCAATTATAGCAACGTGAAATACGCCGCAAGCATTTCAAAAAATATATAAGAATCACTAAATATCTAATAAAAAACTGGCGGAGATCCAAAATACAGAATGCAATATTTGCTTAAGACACACCCGATCTGTTGAAGGAGAAGACGTTTCTACTTCTTCCTGAAATCCATAAAATCCTTAATTTGTTGCTGTGACTTTGCCTCTGTCACACACTATGGACGTGAAAAGCACATCATCAAACATATTTCATAGAAAATTCTAAGAAAGTGTGGCGCCGAACCTCAAGAAAATGTGCGGTCATGAGGAAAGAGGACCAATATACACAGTATTTGCGCAGTGCAATTCTACAAACCATAAAATGGATAGGAGATGGAATTTGGTGTTGCTCAATCCTGTCGTTGTATGAGCTATGAGCCACGTATTACGCTTTCGTGGATTACTGGAGGCAATCTGAGTGCGCAGTGCCTTCAACAATGACTGGAGGTTCCCAGCAATGAGCAACTCGGTGTTTTATCTCTCCCAGAGAAGAAGGTCGCCAATTCCCTGACTCCATAAAAGGATGGCAGAGGTCGTTGGTCAATCCGGACGCAAACGTTGATGCTTGGCTCCATGCCCACGTCGCCCCTTTCATCTGCGTTTACACACAAAAATGTGCACATGCAAAAATAATAGCTATCCTCTTATCTATACTTAGCTTCCACGGCTTACCTAAAAGAGCAGGAAAGGAAGAAATTCATCCAGCGAGATAATTGTCAAGATTTGAACATATTAGATTGTAACGAATTAAATGGCACTGGCTCGCGCCATTTTTTGGTCAAGAACAAACAGTAACATGTGGCATATCATTTAGAAGCGCAAACTTTGCTCTACCGGTGAGTACCAAATTTTCTATGTAAAAGTGGGAAAACTTTAGAGTTTTATTGACTTTTTTGCAGATGGACAAAAGGGTAATCATTTTCATTTACGTGTATGAATTCAAGCTGGGAGGCGGACGAGAAGATCAACGCCGCATTCGGCCAAGGATGTTCCACATTTCGGACGGCGTATCGTTGGTATCAGAAGTTCCGGAATGGAGATGAGAGCTTCGAAGAACATGAAGGTCGTGGGAGGCATAGTGATGTTGATGAGGACAAGCTGAGAGATGTGGTAGAGGAGGATCCACACAAAGGTACCAGGGAGATAGCGAAGGTTCTTGGCGTCAGTCACAACACAGCTGCCCGGCATCTGAAGGAAATGGGAAAGACCAAAAAGCTGGAAAGATGGGTGCCTCACGAGCTGTCTGAGGAGCAAAGAAACCGACGATATGAGATCTCGTCCGCACTGCTTCTACGGAACGAAACGGACCCATTCCTTGATCGCATCGTAACCTGTGACGAGAAATGGATAATGTACGACAACAGGCGACGATCGGCACAGTGGGTGGACAGCGATGAGAGCCCCAAGGTTTTTGCGAAGCCGGAATTGCACCAAAAGAAAGTAATGGTGACAGTATGGTGGTGTTCGCTCGGAATTATTAACCACAGCTTCCTCCCTCCCGGTGAATCCATCACGGCAGAGAAGTACTGCATTGAAATTGAAGAAATGATGAAAAAGTTGGAGGATATCCGGCCGACCTTGGTAAACCGAAGGCGAGTTGTCCTTCTGCACGACAATGCTCGCCCCCATGTAGCACGAATGACGTTGCAGAAATTGAATGAGCTGAGCATTGAACCTCTACCACATCCTCCGTTTTCTCCCGACCTCTCCCCAACAGACTACCATTTCCTCAAGCATCTTGGCGACTTCTTGGTAGGGAAAATATTCAAATACCAACAGGATGCCAAAAGTGCCTTCGAAGATTTCGTCAATTCTAGAACTTCTGATTTTTATGCTACTGGGATAAAAAAGCTTGTGTCACGTTGGCAAAAATGTGTAGAATCAGAAGGTTGTTATTTCGATTAATAAACTTGCCTACAAGCCGAGATATTAACTGTTTAAATTTACAGTGGTTCAGTGCCATTTATTTCCTTACAACCTAATATTTGTCAGACTAGGGCTTTTCTATGACTACTTTACTAATATCGTAAAAGTTGTCCACTTCGAAATTTAGTTGTACGAATTTCTGTGCATAACTTTGTTTGTTCGACCAGTTATTCTAACTGATTGACTATGTATGACGACGATGTAGAAAATACATGCTTTACCGTGACCTAAAAAAATGAGTAGCAGCATTGTTTTCCGTTAAAGAAAAAATATCCTTACCTGAAGCACTGTGCGAACCTGGCACAATATTATATCTTCAATATAGTATCATAAATTAAGCTGCAAATGGATGTTCAATAGAAGACGTCTATGCATTTCATATCGAATCATTTTGCCTTCGAGACCAGTATAGCAATTATTGGCAGATGTGAGGGTGAATAGCCATAGTAAGTGTTTTCAATCTGTTTCCACTAAAGAAACTCTCTCCTAAATAAGCAATAACACGCGCACCCAAACTTCTTCTTTACTTTACAACACCAGTCGCGGTTCAAGATTTCGCATGCGATCTTCAACGGTCAACATGAAGGTTTCACTACAACTAGACGCATAAAGGTATGCACCCGTTTGTTAGGAAACTCCACATAAGTGACACCCACACTATCAGCCGGTTTAAGATCGCGAAACGACGCTCGAGCGCATGTAATCTCTAAATCTCTAACAGATCAGATAATTTTCGCATTATTACTTCTTAGTGTAAGCTATAACTCATTAGATTCGCTGTAAGGAAGTTCGTAGGCAATCATACAACGTAAACATTTAATGAGTCACTGCGCATCGTAATAGTTAGGGGGAGTAAGGAGAATTTATAAGGACGAAATTGCAATGACATGCTTAGTACGAAGGTGTGGCCATTGTTTGCGTAGCAGCACGATTTACTGGGTGCCACGCATTTTTTCCCCACTTGTTGTTCGTCGCACGGCCGCCCTTGGTGTGGGATTTCAAAAAGGAAACCGAATCGGAGTAACCCTACATGACATCAGTTCTTCGTTAAGTGAGTAAAGACGAACGCTAGTACATTGTCGATCGTCGAGTGGAAGCATCTTGAGAGAGAGAGGAAAGAAGAGGACGGATGCAATTAAACTATGGAATTCCCTGAAGACCAGATCCTGTCTAAAAAAAACAAAAGCGCTAAGTGGCTGACGTGGAGAAGGATGAGGAGATACTCCTCAGCAGTAGGACTGCACGTCTTCGGCTGGATGAAAATAGTAGCACATTAATGAAAAAGATGGTCGGACCTTGCGTGATGAAAAAAAACTGGTCTTTGACAAATCACCAACCCGTCAACAAGTTAATCAAACCACTACTATATCAAATCGCCAGCTGCGCCGTCCACTAATGAACTGCCCTCGAGAATTTCCACATGAAGTGCTCTCAACGCATTGCTAAACCTCCATCCTCGATTTAATCGCATAAACTTATTGTGCGGGTAATTACGCAACCATCGCTCATGTGGCGACTAGCGACTTACAATAACAATTGCATGTAGAATATAGCCGCCTCCATCTGAAGGTGGCCAAAACCTTTCCGTCTGATATATCTCCCAGAAAGGCTAAATAACACGAATACGCTGCCAGAAAGGAACAGTCCGAGGATGTTTCATAGGTTCATGAAAACAGCGGTGGTGTGGTAGAAATTTTGAAGAGATGTATTTTCAAAAGAGGCACAGAATCCAAGAAGAGGTAAAAGCGCAGGATTGGAAAAACGTTCCACGGCGACAGTTTTTAACCAAGAAAAGCAGCGAGAAGAGAATGTGTTGCCTCTGGAGTCGCCGAACAATCAATGGATTTGAGATCAGAGACCCATGGTAAGAGCTGCTTTTTGTTTCTTTTTTCCTGGTAATTTACTCGCTATACTTATCACTACAATACCGCTCAAATTCTTTGCAAAAAAGACGCTTTGCGACGGATTAATCCGTCAGAAAGCGTCTTTTTTGCAAAGAATTTGAGCGGTATTGTAGGTGACCGACCCCGGAGATCTGGAAGACTTGGCTGGCCTACGCGAGAAACTCGTACCAGACTTGTGTGGGAAGGATGAATCACTGGAATGATTGATGAATCAATCACATCTGTTCATCGGCTTCTCACAGTAAATCATCGTATATGTAGGCCAAACACTACGCCAGATTGCCTCCACAAATCCCGTAGAGGTAGAATGCGTGGGGCATCTGAAAGGTAGTTGATTAACGCTGTCCTTGCTCCTTGTCCATTACCATCAACGGGATCAACTTAGCACAGTCAAAAAGGTTGTAATTACAAAAATTACTAATGGAGGGAGCCAGCGAAGCGCAGCCTACATAGAAGACGCGTTGTTTCACTTAAACCTTTACGTAAAAGACCAGCTGACCCAAGATCTGTGATTTGTACTGTCATCAGCCATGCTCTCTATATCTCTATTTTTTATTATATATATATATATATATATATATATATATATATATCTGCAAGAGCCTTGCAGCGTAGCTTGAAACATACACCGGCACATAAAGTGAGCTAATTCTTACGTAGCGATAGACGATAAACACTATTATCTTCACTCGCCTTTGGCCTGAATGCTTGCTCTGTCTTCAGTTCTTTCTTGTTGAGATTCTCGACGGGATGTGATATTAATAAACGGTGAACTGCTGAAGTATTATTGCAAGCAAACCATGCCAGCATCGAGTGATGGATGCTCGTACCAAGACAAGCAGATGCAGTTATGCTCTCTATCTCTCAACGATTTCACATCCACTCACTGTTCAAATTGAAGACACGCATACTTCTGAGGCAGAGAACAGAAAAGATTTACGAAGTCAAAGCGATGGAATCTTCAAACGATGAGCAGTCATTAGAAATTCTCATTAAGAGGCCCGCCCACATTTCGTTAAACAAGCAAAAACGTGCAATGCTTATAGGAGGCGAAATCTGAAAACTGTGCTCTGCGTTCCAGCACTGATTCAAGGACCGTCAAAAGCAGAGGCGAATGGGAACAATTTCTTGCATTAAAATCGGTGATGGACAGAACCTGATATGTGGACTTCACCTCCCACTCATACACGAAACATGCTGGGGAAGGGGTCAGAAAAATTAAATTCTCAGCTGCTAAAACACAAGGAAAGCGATCTCGTACTACTCAAGTGGCTACTTCGGATGCGAGATAAGTGCTACCCCCAGAAATTTATTCGGCAGACGGCCAGAAAATTTGATAAACGTGAACGCAATTCCTGGTTTCGTCCTCAGTATTATCGGGAGCTTAATGTTAAGATCATCCATTTATCGAATACAGGAACACGTTACGTGTCCTCGCATATGAGAAACGTCCTGCCCTTCTCCGATTCATTAAACAGCCCGGGCACCAGAAGGTTAGGTGTGAATGGATCGTCCCACGGTCCGCTCCACTAAGAATGGATGGATGGTCCTGCATTTTCCAATAATTTCAGCACTTCATGGGCTTCCGTGGTGGAAGCCATGTCTGGCCCAAGCTAAAAGTTTCTCATCGGCCCCTTCCATATTTCTTTTTTTAACGTACCTGAGGAGTCGATGCCTCCCATAAGTTACGACTTGGCCGCTCAAAATTGCGTTCCAAAAAGAACCTCCAAAAAACGCAGAATTAATAGCACTTGCACTCTTAATTACTGTCTGAGCGCGCTATTATAATAATATATTAATAATAATAATAATACTTTATTACGATGTATGGCAGCGTTGATATGGAAGTGAATCTCGAACACGGATGATGGCTTATGCATTCAGTTAGAGCCGTTAGTCATCTGGCATACCTCGCGCGACTCGGAGGTATGCCAGATACCTTAGTGATAGTGGTACGTTGTAACTTCCAAATAGCACCTAATCGTTGGTCAGAATTACGGTGGAGGTAGACAACGAGGTAGACAACAATGTCCCATAACTATGGGAAACGGAAAATTACATAGCATTTTGCGTGAGCAAGGCACCTCTATTATTTAAGCAAATCAAAGCTTAGCGAAAAAAGAGAAGCCGTTGTCTCGAAAACGTACGATTTTTTTGCTGAACAAAAACATTTATACAGCTCGTTCCAAAAGTTCATCTACTAACGGATTACCATGCATTGCAGTTCTGATAAAGCGTATCTAGAGAAAAATAAGGCAGAGATGCGTAGTTAGGAAGCGTCCTCCGAGAAATTGAAGCTCTTCTTTAAATTATGCTTGAGATTCATGGAGAAACAACATCAAGCCTCCATGGTTTGTTTCGCCACCTCCCTTCAGACAAACCGTTTTATTATAACACCTCCTATATTAGACGACAGCGTCCCGGAGGCTTCCGCTAGATAGAGGGTGCAACGAAAGTGCTTCCAGCTTCAACTGATTTCCTAACTTTATAAAGACCTGTCGCACCAATAATGAACATCAAGGCTTTGTTGACAAGCTTTTGCCGTATAACATCTTCTTAAGGCCTGGTAATGCCTGGTGTAACATCGCCTCAAAATTATTTGCCTACATATTGAAGAGGAAATGGGCTATGTAGTAAGCCATCAATATCCGTGTTCTATTGCCCCTACTGTTTGTTACGGAGGTCAGTCGTAGGGCTTTCAGCAGCTTCCTTTCTAGTGAGGCTGCCAGTGCACAAGGATGCTTGTTGACGTGGTGAAACAACACGTTATTTAAAAGCCATTAAATTAACAAAGTAAAATGAGAGAGGATTAGCATCTTTAAGAGCCTTCAACCCCTCCAAGAATTGCACATGCTTCACCGCGAAACAGCACCTTGACGCTTTCACCGTCCTGGTTGCTAGTAAAATACTTCCGAGAAGAATAAGGAAATTAGGACAAAATAGGAGAGCTAAGCACAAGATCTGACGGAACGACAGCGTCCAGGAGGCTAGATACAGAGTGCAACGGAAGTGCTTGCAGCTCCAGCTGATTCCCTAACTTTATAAAGACCTGTCGCACCACTAATGAACGCTCGGTGAGACCCGTAGCCGGCTGCATTCCGCATTTTGTCAAAAACGCAAGGACCCTCAGCAACACATTAACCTCATTTTTACTTCTTAGTGAAGGCGTTGAACAAGAGATGCGATGTTACTTTTCTCTCTTGAGCGAGGCAGGCTCACTGGTCTATACGCGGCACATATGAATAAGGACGTTGTTGCAAACCACTGCTAACGGTATGCCAGATGATATGCATAGGTGACAGAGTGTTGCCCCTTGGAGGGTGAACTTTCTCGCGGCCTTGGCTTCATTATTCAGCTAGTGCATTTAAGCAATTCTAAAACGAAAGGCAAATAATTATGAGATGTGCCGCAGGCCCTTCTTCAAAGCAGTGCCACATAATACAGCAACGAAGTGAATTTTGAAGAAGTTTTTAGAGACATAACTCAAAATGGTTTCTGGATCAGGAAAGCAGCAGTAAAGAAGCCTCCAAGGGCAGGGAAAACAGCCAGGCTCCTCAACCAAATGGGAATTTCTAAAATTAAAATTTCCATTTCTGCACAATATGGACTGCAAATGCAAGAAAATGCTCTCTACAGAGCAAAGCGCAAAACATTTAACAAGTTCATCTATATCGTGAAGAAATAAAGGTGGACAATCCTTCCAGGAGAGGAGAGGCATCGAATATGTGTGTGGTGAGATAATACATAGCATGTGTTTAGAAACCTCGGATCGTCAAAATGAACAGCTTAAAAACCCTCCCGTTCATGGCACCCTAACTATTTATTTATTCCATGTTCGACTGTCATTGAATCTTGGCATGATATTGATCAGTATGAATACCCAAGTGATGCAGCCGGTGGTTTCTCTAACTCTACTTGACTCTTCCAGGCTCTGAGGAAGGCGGTTACGCCGAAACGTTAGCCGAAATAAAGAATCTATACTAATCTTGGTTCGCCAGCTGCATCACTTGGGTATTAATACTGATCAATATTTATTTAATCATTTATTTTATTGCACACTGTAGCGCACAACCGCTTCATGGATAAAAAGCATAAAGAAATAATGGAAAAATGTCATGGTTTATAAAGCCGCAAGAGCTCATAAATTATGAAATCGTTTTCCGAATGACGTATAAGGTTGTCCCATATGTAAGTCTCCGCCGTTTTTTTTTTAAACGTTTTATTGCGGATTCCGCCGGCGGTTTGTTGCATAGCGGTATACAGCATTCGAAAGAGAATGATTTGCTCTATCTACACGTATTGCGTTGCTTTCTTCATTCTGAATTTTGTCAATTTTTAGGTCGTTAAAGAGAAAAGTGAAAAAATGAAAAGTGGCCATCTGCGCAGTTGCTTCTCTCCGCTTAGGGTTGGAATTTTTGAGCAGCTTTTCATAGTATTTGGAAGACAACAAAACAAGTCAAGAACACATGTTGGTCCTGTTTGCACATTTGTCCTTTATTGATATTTAGGTCATCAAATTGGGACATCCGATTGTTTCGTCAGAATTTTTACCGGCAGCTCGGTTCTGTGGTTGGACTTTTTTGCTTGGTGTTATATGTCGTTCAGAAGAGGATGTCTTCCTCTATAAAAATTTGTGTCGCGTTTATAGGCTCATGCTGATTTCTGTGGAATATCAACAACTGAACAAGAAGAAGAAGTTGTTGGTGAAGATGATTTTCCTCTTTTTGGAATTTTGTTGATATTCGACAGAAATCAGCATGAGCCTATAAACACGACATAAATTGTTATAGAGCAAGACATCATCTTTCGAACGACATATAACATCAAGCAAAAGGCCCAACCACAGAACCGAGCTGTCGGTAAAATTTCGGACGGAAAACTCAGACGTCCCAATTTGATGGCCTAAAAATCAATAAGGGGCAAGTAAAAAAATAGGACCAACACATATTCTTGTAGGACAGAACATTGTCTTCCAAATGCTATGAAAAATTGCGCAAAAAATTCCAAACCTAAACGGAAAGAACAAGTGCGCAAATGGCTACTTTTTCACTTTTCACTTTTCACTTCAACGACCTTAAAATTCACAAAATTCATGGTGAAAAAAGAAATGCAATACATGTTCTGCTAGAGCAAATCATTCTCTTTCGAAAGCTCTGCAGCGCTATGCAAGAGACCGCCGACGAAATCCGCAATAAATCGTTGAAAAAAAACGGCGGGGACTTATGGGATAACCTAATACAAAGGTATGTAGCAGCCTCTATTTAACGTTCACACAGTGACAATTGTTGCCTGCTTGTTATGCCTACCGTAAAGCGCTTAGTGTTTTGAATTAGCCAGGCGGAATTCCATAGAAGGAGATGCACTTTATTGAATAGAAGCGAAATTCTCCCTGCGTAAGGGTCTGACCGAAAATAAACAGTTTTAAAAAGATTGGTTCGTTAGAATCGCTCCTTAAGGGTGTGAAGTCACTAAAGCATCATAACTGTGAATAGAATAGAATGCAAGTGCACGAAATGTATCTGTGAAGATACTCAGCTAGTGGGCAGAAAGTCGTTGACAAGAGACAAAATAAGCGCAGAGCGCAACACGGAAGTGCGATGGAAACTGAGGGGACTCTGGTCACTGCCTCACCGGAAGATGATCAATTCTTTGGTAGAAGGTGGAACACTGCCGCTCCATCAGCCACGGTGTAGACGTCGAAATGCCAGCTGAGTCTGAGATGCTCATTGACTCGAATGGCCTTATGAGGCGAAACTTGAGCTCGCGAAAATTCAATCTCAGCGTGTTTACTGTTCGCTGCCATTCATTTTGAATCATTATTGCGATTCCAGCGGTTTCCTCGGCTTTTGGGAACTTTTCTTGCAGGCCCGAGTATTTCATAAATAAATTGAATGTGTCGCTGCTCTGCGTTTTTATCTATGCAAGAGAAGAAGAGTTTTGTAGTGCTTGATAAGGTTCCAAGAATTATGTCTGTCTTCGAGCTTTCGCCGCTCTTCAGTCATTCTCTTAGGTCTATGTTATACTTCGGCGACGCTGTGTTGCGCGGGCTGCTACGCACTGCGTAGCAACCCGTGTAACACTACCGCCGACGTCGCCGACAACACCGTCGCCGAAGTATAACATAGGCCTTAGCGATGCAGTTCCCTGCAACTACAACGTGTCTGAAAGGAACGTTAAAATAGTAACGTAAAGGGAGTCATAATATAAGGTTGGTCGGAATGTTTTACTGGTCCACTTCAAACGATCATAGCTTCCTTCGAACTCACGGATTGAGTCGAAATTTCAGCAGCATTCAAATCAGCACACTTTTCCAACACAAAACTAGTTGGTTAGTTCCATCAGCAGAAAAACTGGGTGGTCGAGATGCGAAATTCTAGAAGGGCTGTTAGGGTGGTCCTGATTTTCAGAGGTTCTACTCGCGATGAAGTTCTGAAAGCGCTTAAAAGGCTGGTGGTCGGCCGGCGTTGTCGTGCGGAAGGAGGGACCTCTTCTGTTGACGGGTGCTGCAGCGCACGTAATTTTCGGTACATCTCGTCGATTTGGTCACAACAGAACTCTGCTGTGATAATCCAGAAAGTGGTGAGTCACCCCATCAGCCGACTACCAAAGTGTTACCGTCCTTTCTGGTGAGATTTCGGCTTTGAGAAGTGCCTGTGGGATTCGTTGACATCAACCCCACTGTCCTGATCGTCTTCGGTAATGTACAGAACACATCCTTCGTCATGACTCGATCCAAAAACGGGTCGTTTTGATTTCGCAAATTAAGCAGCAAAGAGCATTAAGCAAAGAAGAACATATTTGGAAACGAGACAATTTCTGGCGACCACTCAAATCGTGGTGCACTCACTTTTCAATATTTTTCGCCTTTTCAGGATTTTCAAAAACCTGTAACGGCAGTTTTACTGACTCTTAGATCATATCTCTCTCGCGGACTGTTTGGGATGGATTACGTAGCTTCCTCGGAGGCCTTCAAATCGTCGTCCTGAATTGCTGTAGGACTGCCACTTCGGATGAAATCTCCCGAGCAAAATTTCTCGAACGTAACGGAACATGGAACTGCGTTTTCGACACACTTAAATGGATTTTCGAAGAATCAATTATTAGGCATAAATTAAACACAGATTATTCCGCTAGACAGAGCGAAGAATGCCGTATTAAACGTTATATAAAAAATGCGAAGTTGAATATTGATTCAGTAATAAACGAACGAAAAGCAGTTGCACGAAAACCATCAGAACTTTTCAGCCAACCTAATAGTTGACAACAAAATTCGCCTCTCTTTCACTCTTCTATGTAGAGAAAGACCACATGCAATTGCTAATAAGCAGCGAAATATGTTACCACAAAGGCTGCTCTCAGGCACTGTATAACTTCAGAAAATTGAGCTACCCTTGCTCCCAAAGATGTGCACTATATTTACAAGGCATCAATATGATAAGTATGCCTCTGAGTAATAGATGGGAATAGCACAGGCAAGTTAGTCGCGATCAAGTAAAAAAATCCGATTTGTTGTTGAGCACGTGCGTCCTGACCTCTTTTCTAGGAATGGGGCAGGGGACGGGTTGGTTTTGTCAAAAAGGTCTTGTTCCTCCTTTTCAAATTTCGTGCACAATCGGAATGAAGCCCTAGCCGCGTTCCATGGGAGCTACGTTGATCGTAGGGTTCTTTTCCAAACCGCGCAGTAGCGGAAGTTGCGATACAGCGCGTCCCCACCAGAGCTGATTTGAATTGGCGCAATGCTCGCCGGAGCTCGAAAACGTCTTCGTTAAACCGGTAGTTATAACGGAAGAGTACTGTATTTCAAGACTCTTGTTCCATACTCACCATAAAACTAATAGGTGAAGCCACAAATTTGTGAAGGAGAAAGTGATAAATGGCTTCGTTTGTAGAGATGAGGCAAACACTCCACCAATAAGCTATGGAAATCGAATATTCTTTTCTATACATTCCAACTGACTCGCATAAATTATTCGCAGGCAGCTGCATCGTTTAAGAAGTGAAATCTCAAATGAAATGTGAGCAAGTTTAAGACCGCGGAAAAGGCAACGGATCCAATGCACACAATTTTATCACTTTCGCTGCGGGACTATGCGCAATGTGCCAACAATAGTCCGTAATTTTAGCTAAACATGTAAAGAACCCAACAAGGAGATTAATCAATCCCACGATGGATGCTCCACATGTTTTGCTTCCACGTGGACAATTGATGCTTTCCCTAGACGGAACACGCTAGCTCTGTCGGAAGTATTGCGAACAGTCGCCTGCATTCCAGGTCAAGGTTCTTATTTCGGTTTCATCCCTCCGGAATCGGAGTTGTCCGAAAACAATATGAAATTGACTTGCTCTTGGACTTGATACCGCCTCTCATCGTGTAGGAAGATACGCATTCAAATTGCCTACGCGATATCTCGCAGAAATGGAATGCGTGTCGCATACCAAACAGGAGCCGTCTAACGCCATTATCTACCCATTCATTTCCGCTACACGCGTCTACTAAAGAGGTGCAGCACTACTATGTACACATGTTCTTGTGAAGACTTCACCAACTTCCACACAGACACCACGAGCAAACAGGACATGACATCAAGCTTCTCCGCTCGGCAATTACAGTTTTGCGCTAGGCGTAAGTTCGTCAATCCTGCTTCTTGATATTGAGTAACTTTCAAAAATCTCCAAAATTTATCACTCCTCCACCTGTCAAGAGACTGTTTCACGCAAGCCAATATAAGCTAAACTTGTTCGAGGATATGTATCGTTTAAAAAGAACTAATTGGGACAAAAAAGAAGCTGGTTAGCTCTAATTACGTCACTGTTCATATTTGTGGGAAAGCATTTTCCAAAAAATTAGATGCATGGAGAGATGGATCTAAACTACGACACGGAAGAAATTGTTCTTGGAAAATATGAAGAATATGCACAAGAGGAGATTAAAGTGCGAAAAAAATTGCTCAAAAGAATTAGGAGAAAGATCTTCATATTTTGCAGAAAGGTGGGGTATTTTTCGTGGCGAGTGCTCTTAAAACGCTTCAAGCCAAGTATGTAAGTAAAGAAAGTATTTTCCCTATCGCCAAGAAAATTAGACACTAGCTCCCAAAAAAAGTTTGAAAAAAGGGATGTATTTTTTTAAAGAAACTTTCTTTAAACAAAATCGTCAAGTAATAGTAGGACGTTCGTGAGCTAGCAACTAGACATTTTTATTTTTGATAAGCAAAAGTGTGGAAAAGGAAAGAAGTTAAGGATAATGATAACGATGAAGAAGTGTCAATAAATTTTATTAGCGTCACGCAATTAACTTTTTCCGGATGTCGTGGAGGCAACTTATTCAAACGAGTATTCGGCCTAGGCGACGCATGCATGACCAGTCGATGAACAAGGCGGTACGCGGTACCTGAACTGAGAGCAGTCTATTCGGGGTAGAATGGTTGAATAGTTTGAAAGCAGGAAATTTTTTGGCATATTGATCGTGAGAGCGTTGAAGAAGTCGTGAAGAAGACGAAGAACGTCCGACCCCGTGCCCATCATTCGACTCTGCCGTTCTTCCTGCCCTAACATACGCCTCAGATACCTGGTCCATACGAAAGCAGGATGAACACGCGATCGAGGGCGCGCAACGTGGAATCGAGGAGACGATGCTCGGAGTGACACGACTCACGCAAGTGAGAGAAGGCCTCCGGAGTTCCAAGCTTCGACGACGTTCGAAGATAAGAGACGTTGTCGCGTGGGCCAAGTTGTCAAAGATTAGGTGAGCCGGCCACGTAATGCGCTTCGCAGACACTCGCTGGACCTCACCGACTGGATTCCGCGGGTATCAAGAGCACACCAGGACGCCCACCAACGCGTTGGTCGGACTTCTTTGTGAAAGTCCTGAACGAAGGTGTGACGCTGTTCGTGTTCTTCGAACAGGAGGGATTCATTGGAGCACTCTGGCACGCGACAGGGACGGAAGGAGGCGCTGCTGGCGCCGGTTCGAGCAAGTCGATCATCAACGGGACAACAGGTGATACAGGTGATTAATCGTGTGAGAAAAATAAAGGTTCAGCAGCAAGTCCATTAGGTTTAGAGTGCCGCAGAGTAAAAACGTGCATAATTTACATCAAGATTGTAAGGGAATGTTCCCTTCCTAGAATCAGACAAGGACGTCAATCCAACGGATTCAAGCTGCCTAGGGAGTTAAACTAATTGCACTTGCAATTAAGCAATTAGGCCTGCCTGCGACGGTGCTCTTATACATACTAGTTGACAGAGTGCCTGGTGAGTGTTTTCCAGCCGTAGTGCGTTCTAATGCAAGTCACACCTGCTTCCGCATTCTTGGTAGTGCAATGTGAACTTACAGATTATGCGAACAGCGTGAGCGTTAGCGATACCACCGTAAGGCATCTAATTGACCAGGAATTCTGCCTGATTCCCGTTTTGCTGCGGACCTCAACTCTCGTGAGTTCTTTGTTTAGGTAACCAAAAAAGTATGTTTGGATCAATTCTAATTGAGTGCACGGGCACCGTGTGACGCCCGATGGTTCGCATTTGCACTCGGCAGCATTTTTCACAGCTGCAGCGGTCGAAGCCCTGAGCCTCTTGCATTGTATTCACTCGAAATTTTAGCCAATTCGGAAAAGAACTAGAGGGCTACCCTCTTCTTCCACTCTCCTCCTGTAAAGAACTCCACGCCAGTAATGAAATAAAAAAATACTCAGAGCACCTACGGCATAATGACCACTTCGAAAACCTTTCCTTTAGAAAACGTAGACTTGAAGGGACGAGAGCTATGAGTTTTGCAAAGCCAGCGTCCATGAGAGCCAAAGGCCAAGTCCCCACAACAATATAATAAGCCAATCGTTATAGATGCATTGAAGGCAGTGAACAAAGCAGTGGCTGGCCACGGCAGGCGATATGGAGATGCATTCGCATTCAAGCGCATCAGCAATTCCAGGAACAAGGACACGGGACAACATCTCTACTTTAGAAGGGGTCTCGCAGACAGAAGCCGCAAGACGAAGCCGCCACGATCACATCACTGTTCATACGTTGAAAGAGTGGGAGGTGAAGGTGCCACGGGCCTTTGCTTATTTCACCGCGAATCCCATTGAAGCCACCCATTTCGCGGAAGTACGCGAACCGAAAAACTCTCGCAAATGGGATGTATCCCCCCTTTGAGTTCTGCCGACGTCCAGCCGCTGTTATGTGGGTTTTTGAGCGAGGAGTGCCTGCACTGGCGTTGCATCGGCTGCATTGCTAGCTCTTCGCTATGGAGCAGCCAGGCGGGGCGTTGTGCTCGGTAATTGCGGAATCCAGATTTCATTGCTGGTGACCGGATTTTGCAGAGACTCTAGTCGATGGATTTGCAAAGGGAGCGACTTGCATATGATGAGACGGAACTGCCGAGGAACCGAGCCAACTAACACATCCAAAATCGTCTTCGTTAGTTAAGCTAATGAAGACAGGTATTACTGGAAGAATGAACGTACCATGCATAATGCAAATCACGCCATAATTGATTGCTTCCCGTTCTTTTGTTCATAACACTTCGTCGCCACTAGCGGGAATACACAGAATTTCCGTTGTCCGCCTTGGTAATAACGCATATGAATGCCATGTTACATTAGAAGTGGCCCAGCTCAATTCATCACTAGTGTAGAACACACTAGTGTTGTGTAAAATTTTAATTTCGTGCAACACAGGACGAGCTTCCCTCGTCCTGTGTTGATTCCCCAAGCCGATTAGCGCGCTAGTGTGTTCGATATATAGCTGGATACGTTCGTCTCTCATGACATTTTTAAGATGTAGCCTTCTCCAACTAGGATTGCACCGGAATCTAATCACAAGTTTCGAAACACAGGTTATTTATGCCGCGGATGGCTGTTCAGTCAATCCAGCATACCTCAGGGCGAGTAAAAAAATTTCTACACGTTTATGCTCACCCGCTTTCTCCCATTCTTTATGGAAAACCAAGGTGCCAATAGCCTGTATTCTCATACTATTTCTTTTATAGGCTTTCATGTCCGTTAGGGCGCGTTGGTAACTCAGTCGGAGGAGGTGTCGGGTGTAGCGTGCACCAGATTCCAGGCTCTTGGTTTTGATTTCCAGCGGAAGTATAAGTAGAAAGCGCTAACTTCTTCATCGGCCAGCCACAGCAGGACATTGTGTAGGCCAAATACACATTCAAATTGCCTCCACAACATTCCAAAATGTTGTGGACGCAATTTGAGGCGAGGCACATCCCAGGTGGGTTTACCAACCCTATGTTCCTCTGTTCTTATTTCTGGCTGATTGCTGATTCTGGTGTAAATAACCTAAACATGTGCCAAGACATAGAGTTTAGGTTATCTCACATCTGAGCCTACTTGAACTCATGGAAACACGCAATCATCAATGGGCGCGCTCTGTGACGTCAAGACGATTACACTTACTTGAATTCTATGCGCCTTTAAAGGGCCATCTCTAACGTCTTCACTTTTTGAGGACACGTCATGCACCATCTGAACTCTAATTGCAACACTGTCATGAGAGCGACCTTGAATTATGTGATGAGGTGGGTTGGGGCGAGCTGTAGCGTCACTCGTTGCTTTTATGAGCGTCAACGTCTAATGTGCGTCATGTTCCAGAATTTCACTGGTGCTACTAAAGGGCATATCCTGGGATGAATGGGCTAATTACTGCTATTCCTTCTGCTATAGAATTCGAGGTAAACACGAAGGGAACATGAAGAAAAAACTGGATATGATGTACAACACCAATATAGCTCCAGCTGGAGTCGTCACTATGGTGGGAACGGTATCGGAATCAGGAAAAGATGACGGCTGAAAAAATACATCAGCCTAAGGCTGTAAATTTGCATTCTCGGGAAAAGAGGATCTGTTATCCTATTTGTGAGAATGTAAAGCCAGCCGTTTTAGTAAAAGAGGGCATAGATTTACACATCAGCTTATTCCCTAAATCCTTCGGTGGAAGAAAGTGTCGAGGTGGTTTTACAGCATCGTTTTGAAGAACAACGTACCGTCATGTGGGGAGATCTGACAACGCTCGAATCTATTCTAGTGATAGGGCTAGCGTAGGCTTCAATACACAGCCTTTTTGACAATGGCGGCAAATATATTTATTTATTCATTTCAAGTTCAAAGACATGCTTCAAACATCTTAAAAAACGAGAAAACAACGAAACCATGAATTGAAAGAAGCAACAACAAGAACAAACTAAAATCCTGAGCAGCGGTCTCACCTCTTGGAGTCGATAAACCAAGCACCCAAATGGGAAGAGAAAAAATGGAAAAACTACTTGATTGGACAACTTTGAAAGTGAACTACAAAGACGACATGCCGAATTAGCCTACAAGAGGATCTGCTTGAGAACTTATTTGCACAACTCCCTATCCGGTGCAGGACATCCTTTTGGTTCGCTTCCCTTTTCTAGCGGTTCCCCACTTCCCTTACGAGCAAAAAGGCACGCTCGAGTCGAGCTGCACCCATTCCTGAACCGAAAACTCGGCACAGCACCTTGTGATCAGATAAACGGAAAGTGCGTCACTCTAGTTTTCGAAGGGGCGGAGACAATTAGTGCTCTCAGCGGCTGAGCGCACTTCACACACCGATCGCACACACACACAAACAAAATACATGTTGCCCCATAGCATTACGAGTATGTTGAGCATTTCTGAACATTTTGAAAAAAAAAGAATTGGAAGAACCAGTAATGAACCAGTCCTATTTAATTGTTTCTAGTATTTTTTCACAGAATCTGCCGGTTTTTTTCGAATTCGCCGTTCCGCCCTCACTTCTTTTGAAGAAGCATATTTCAGTCTGTTAATAACTTCAATTCGTGTTTCTGATGGCTTTTAATATCTTGTTTCTCACATTGTAGTTTTTTGCGATTTACCGTGTCCTTTTTGAGTTATTTTTGTGCGCACTGTATTGTGCAAATAAATAAATAAATAAATAAATAATGAATAATAATAAATAAATAAATAAATAATAAATAATCTTCCAATTCATCAGATGGAACACTGCAAGAAGATGGAATCATCGAAAATAAGAACCGAATTCTAACGTGAAAAGTGCCTTTGTCCGCCACTTTCAGAAATGATGAGTGTAGGTATTGGCGAGTCCGAGTTCGGATTGGAACGAAAAAATTTTCATGAGAAATATTTGCATGGCAAGCAGCAGAAAACAAATAGTTAAGGATCACTGTATTTTTTATGGCCCAGTGTACCATAAACTCTATGACTTGTAAGGAATATTTGAGTCCTAGAATAAAGAATAATTCAACTGTATAACATGTTTATTTAGTTCACACGCTCTGTAGCTCTGAACATATAATTACCTAATCTACCAAACGATTTTTGGCAACAACGCGTTTTAATATCGAGTGAACTAAATAGGGAAAGCGATACAAACATTTGTGGTAACGAAACCAAACCGTTGACTCACTGGTTGTAAACCTCTTTTGATTTTGTTGGAGATACGTCAGCAAGACTTCGAAAAATCCCAATCTGATGAAAGACGAAAGGAATATTTTCTTCTACATTATATAGTGTGTCCCAAAAAGTGTAAGCACATCGCTGCCGTTGAAGCTGTTGGAAAAGATTAAGGCTCACATAAAGACGCTAAAGCGTAGATTTTCTAGCTAGTGAATGGTAAGAATTACGCCAGCTATACTTTCAAAGCGCCTCATCCTAGGTTTATTGCTTGTGTAATGTGCTAGCGTTGATCCAAAGCAGGTCTAGATCAACAGATTCCTACAAGTGTTACCCACTGTGTTCCTACTTGCGCTACTGAACTCGACGTGGTAGTGGCCTCATACGAAACTTTAGTCGCGAACATAAATAGTCCGCAGTGGGGTGCTTAATAAAAGCCGTGAAACTAGGATAAAATTACAATGCAGCGAAATTGAAGCATGTCAGACCAGTCTATAGTGTGAATAATTGTAATGCATAGAACGTTCCCTTATATGTAAGATTTAAGTCCTGGGTACGAGTCCAAAACTTTGCAGGTTTTCAGGAGGCAATTTTTTGGCCTTTTAAACAGTGCAGACCTAATAACTAGTAGTGCAATAGTGCAGACCTAAGAAGTAGCTAGTAAACGACCAACACGGTTATGCTGTCGAGTTGTTGAGTTTTCTTACATCATCTCTGAATTCACGGTTCGTAATTGGTACATACATAGCAGCGCTTGCGACCTAGTTTTGTGGTAGTTGGCGAACACCCTGTAAAATAAACAAACTTCACGACGGCTTTATGAAATCGCTGTGAAAGTCAATTCAATTCAATTCAATTCAATTTATTACGACCATAAAAGACAGTCGCGAGAAATCCAACATAGCATCAAACAAACTTAAACATCATTGCAAAACATAACGAGAGAGGGTAAGACATGTCACTGTAACTCAGTAATTTGAAACGGCAATCTCACTAATACTGTAGGAGAGCATGTTTTGCTACTCGTTTGAAAGATCCAAAAGACTCAGGAGTAGGGCTGATCTTGCTCTTCAGTGCGAGATAAGTTGATCCGGCCCTTACTGTGAATGAATGCTTCCTGGTCTCAAGCCTTGGTTTTGGGTACCATATCTTATAGGGTGCTCCTCTAGTCTTTGAGGGAATCAATTTGTAAAATGCCGATGAGTTTATACGAATTTGTCCAGAGAGTATTTTGAAAACAGAGCAAGCATCAATCCATAGTCGTATGTGAGAGCAACAGAATTCTGGGAGAACTATTTGTCATTAGTTAAAGCAGAATGGATCTTTTGCTGGATACGGTTTGCTTCACAAAGATAAGAAAACTCAAATAATGGTTCAAGGATAAAGACCTTCAAATAAAGATAAGGATAAAGGACAGAGGATAAAAGACGGCATACGTCAATCTCTATTCGAAATGCGCCACGCATCGGAACGTGAAAGCAACTTTCATGATTATTTGACCTAAATAAATTGTTGCAATTACGAAACGGCGAAAAATCAGTTCCTTCCAGACAGGTCTGAAACCAATCCGTCAAACCCGGAATGACTGAAGTCTTGGCTGGTCTGAGCAAAAAATCCGAACCAAGATCCTGGAAAGGGGTGTAGGCGGTATCAGGCGCCTCCTCTGAGCGGGTTTACACCAAGCTACTTACTCGAATAAGCTCGAGAAAATTGTTGTATAATTTAGAAATACAGCTCAGATGAGCGAACAACTAAACATTTATTTGTCCATTCATGCGCTAAGGGTTCGGGGTACGACTGCCCTCTTTCACAGGTTTCGATTCGCTAAAGCGTGAGTAACTGCTCCTGCACAGAGACTGCACGCTATATAGGCGAAGGTCTCTGGAGCTCTTTAAAGCAAAACGTTGTGCAGAATGAAGCACAACTACGGTAAGAGCAACACTGGCAAAGGTGCTCGTTCGATAGTGCAGCCGTGTTCCTCGAAGCGAAGGACTCGTGCCGGTCGATTCTTTCAGAGGATGTGAGGGGCGAACGCGTGTTGCACACCGATGCGCAATGCGAGAATTCGCTTAATAACCGACGGGGGGGGGGGGGGGGGAGTCAAGCCAGCTCAATCCGAGACGAGGTGGCCGCCCTGTCATTGCGTCCAGCCGGAACATGAGAGGATCGCGACGTGGTGGGCTCGAGGCGAAATCCGCCCTCACCGAACCAATTGCTCTTAGCACGTCTCCACCAGGCTCTCGTGCTTAAGCTCAGCCTCAAGAGCTCGTAACTCTGTCCATTGTTATGCAATTTAGAAAGCCGGAAAGCACTCTCCCACATATTTCCAAGAACACGAAATGGCTATCTCTCAAACTTTACAGCTACGACGCAGTTCGAGCCCCCAAAACGTAGAGCAGCTCTTCTGTTGTTCTTCGTCATGGAAAAACACTCTTCTCCAGCAACGTTTGTACAAAAAAACAAGAACACAAAATAGGTAACTATCAACACAAATAATCAACATCTATTTCATTCATAGTTATTGCTCGGTAAGGCGCGCGAGGTACATATGAGCACTCTTGTGATGAAATGCTAAAGCAAACATTTTCCTTGCATTCTCACATGCAGTTTTTTTATACCAGTCCCGCCTAGGCCAGTTAAGTCCTCCACTCCACTAGAGTTGGTGAACTGGCACCAATGTCTAAGCAAAATACGCATTCAAAATTGTCTCCACCACATCTCTTACAAGTTGTTAGAAGTAGAATACGTGACACCTACCAAGAGGGTGTATGTGTTATTTATCTGCAAAGACTGCATTTCTTACATGGAGATGTTCAGCAACTATGATGAATTGTGAAGTATACATAGTTTTGTACTGACCGACTTTTCAGGAAAAAATTTGTTACCTTTAGTTCTCTCCTTCGGAAAATCGGTTTCCTCCACAACAATTTTGCTCCACAACAACATAGCTGAATAACCATCTTAAATGAATACTATTAGGTTGTTGCAGAAGTTCTCGCCATTTTCTCGCCAAGACCCCACATTTTTTAGTTTTACAAAAAGCGAAACACGGCAAGAAACGAAGAATCCGCCATCATGTTCCATCGCTCTTCTCCATCCTTCAGGCAGACTCTCGATCATGTCAGCGTAGAACTTGCTTCGATTCCGAAAAGCTCCAGCCAGCGTTCCATGTCGTCCTCGTCATCGGACGTTTTTCCTGGTATGGCATTAGAGAGAGACAGGAAAAGGAGGCAGTCTGTTAGGGCAATATCTGGGCTCTATGTTGGGTGAGGCAACACTTCCCGCTCAAGGTCGAGAAGCTTTTGGCGGTTCATTCATGCAATGTGTGGTCGAGCATTGTCGTGCAGGAATCGGAAATCGGAAAGAATCGGATGATTCAGACTCTTTTCTGCGATCTTGGCGGCTAGTCTATCCAGCTGCTGAGAGTACAAGTCCACTGTTAGAGTTTCGTTACGAGCCAGCAGTTCGTACTATATGACGCCTTTGTAATCCCACCAAACAGAAAGCACGATCTTCAACGGGTGACGACCCTCCCTTGGCGGTGGCTCAGGCTGCTCACCCTTGTCAACCCAGTGTCTGTTCCTCTTGATGCAGGCACCACTGCTCATCCCCCGTGATGATGAACTTCAGCCAACTCTACCTGTGGGCCTGCACGAGAGCAATTGAGTGGACACCTCAGCACGTCGCTGGTGGAGAAAGCTCCATTTTCTAGAAGGAGTTAAGCGAAAGTAAGCAGCTAGCAATAATAGTGAACTTATGCATAACTGATCTCTTTATGTGAACAAAAGATAGGTTGCTATAAGGTAGCGTTAATGAGAGAACAGCACATTCAAAAAATGGCGAGAACCTTCGCAACAACAAAAATACTATAGGTTAAAACGCGACGTTCCGCTGAAAGTCGAACGTGGTGACATCTGAACTTGTGGCAGTAAGCCCCTGATTTGACATCACTTCCACAGGTTCGAATGCGTGTTAACCCCTACTCAACTGCAACAGCTCTTGATATTCATTTTATCCCCTCGCAGACCGGAGTCACTGCAAAAAGTGCGACAAAACATTCGCTTGATCTTAAAAAATTCGGGGAAAACCTGTAACATCTGAACTTGTGGCAGTAAGCCCCTGATTTCCAAAAATTCTACAAATGCAATTTGTACATGTGATTGCGAATCATGGTACTGAGTAAGGTAATGATATCCAGCGAAGCCTTGATATCTCGAATAGTAGAGCTTGTTCTTAGAAAACAGAGAGAATTTTTGGGTGTTACACTTGTGGAGTCTCTTTGCCACCCGTTTTTGAAGACTCAGTTGTTTTACCTAAGAAGGTTATAATTGACCATTAGAGTCTTCCGCAACAGCTTCGGCCAACCATTAGAGTCTTCCGCAACAGCTTCGTGCTGAATTATTCATTCCAACTCCTTGCTCCAAGCGGTCTCCTGGTCCTTGGCCCTCGAGGAAAGAATTTCCATTTGACTTCCGAAAATAACACTTCCTAGTCACAGGTTTCAGGCGTTCATCAACTTAAGGTAAGGGGTTCAAAGCCAAGTAGCAGTGTCTGCGCTGACGGAGTCTTATTCTTGGTCCACATTCTAGAATGTCTGGTGAACTGTGAGCGGCCTGCGTGACTAGCCCGCGAGCAGCAACCATATGCATTTTACTGCCCCAATAATACGTAGTAATAAAAATGAGGATCTTCTCGACGAGAGAGCGTGTAACTTCTCTTTCTATTTTTTAGAATGAAATGGCACTTCATGGTGTACTGTGAAGAAGGTAACACTTCTTAGTCACGAGCTTAACGCGGTCATCAACAGGTACAATTTTCTTTTGGGAGCAATATAACAATTCGTGTGCTCCCTTCCCTTGTTACATTTACGAGTAAAAATAAGTTCGTTTAGGATAGAAGCGAGGTACGTTCGAGCGGGTGAGCGGCTGATGGCATTAATTGACAACCGGCACTCGAAGACAATGAGTTCGTCGAGGCGCGACTTTCATCGGAAACGACCCCATCCGGAGCGACCACTGATCGTTGAGTTTCGCCTTCAACTCATTGCTAACTCTTCAGCAATCTCCTAGGCTCTTAGCTATACTCGAAAACAGTTTCAAAACGCTGTCGCAGCTAGTTGGAAGAATAAAATTTCACGTAAAACCGGCAGTGGTCGCGACTGAAAGTATCCCCTGCTCTAATGCTTAGATGTTTCCATTCCCATATAACTTCTCCTTTCCTTGACGGATTTATACAATTGGAAAGAATTTATCACGCTAGTAAGAATGCAGTCGTGAGACGAGTGTTTTAATTGGATGACTAAGCGTACTAAGAAGTAATAAGGCCCATGCACACTTCAGCGACACCGCGGCGCGACAAGTGGGCGACGGCTACCTCCGCGAAATCCGGCGGTCGCCGCGCGGTCGCGTCAGAGCACCGTTTTAGGCAACGGGACCGACGTCCCGGTGGATGCCGCGCCGCTAGGAATGGTTTGAACCATTCCAGCCTGCGGCACTCAGCGCGGCGTCGCCTGCGATAGCCGCCGCGACAGTCGCAAGAGTGTGCATGCCCCCTCCCTGCGACGCGTGTCGCAGTGTCGTGCCGCGGCCGTCGCGGCCCTATGCTTCATCATGCCCGCGCCGCGCTGTCGCAGAAGTGTGCATGGGCCTATAAGATGCCATGTGAAATAACCTGATGCGTGTTTGATCCAATGCGTACAACACCGTGGCCAGCCGGTGGACGAATCAGTGCCCTGCCCTTCTGGAGACCTCAGTTCGCGGTGCCGGCGGCGGCAAACTGTGCAACTAATCGTCACTTTGCTTTCAGAAATTGACAGGAAGAAAATAGCAGCGACAATCAATTTTAGAAGCTAGATCTGAGGGATAGTTACTCAAAAACAGGGACAGATTCTTGTTTTGAGTAGACGCAAACTCAAGGAACAACTGTTGTGTTCGTTACCACGTGTGATTGCAATGTCCGCGCCTCATTAATAAATAAATAAACAGATGGCGGGAGCACTGGGGTGATCCACCAGCAATTTAGAAGGAAGATATAAAAATCGAAGTGTACATCTTGGACTGTTATAAGAAAAGAAATCGCCTTAGCACTTTCTGACTCCTTCCCAGGCTTTAATGCTGTTGGAAGCCTGCTCATACCTTCTGCAATAGAAAAGGAACTATGTAGCCTTGTAACCAAATTTTGCCGCAACCCTTGCGAAGACCACGCAATGTTCTGCCCCAGCACTCCAATTCTGAATTTGCTCAAGAGCCCAGTTATTGCGCCGTGGTGAGGGGAAGCGGGGACGCAGGAGATGGAAGGAAATGCCTCGAAGGCTTTTGGTTTCAACAAACTAAGACTGCGCCAATTCGCCGCATGATCCCCAGCCATAAGTTTCCTCGAGAGACCACTCGTTGCTTCATTGTGAAAAAACGGCTTTCGAACGAGTTCTGGGAAGAGGGTTTAAGAGAGGGAAGCTCCTGGCGCCTCGAAGTTGGTCTCTCTGAAGTAGAATTGAACCAAAATAGATCATACTAGCCCCACTGTGTATTCGTCACCCTTGTTTGTTTCGTGACCTGTGGACTGCAAACGGTTGGTGCACCACAATCATAAGAACACGAGCACGTTACTATAGCAAGGCCCCTCTGTGAAACTATTATTTGTTTATCTATTTAAGTACGTCTAAGCGACGTGCACCAGCTGTAAAACAATGAACTGAACAGAAATGAGTTATGTGACTAGTTACTAGCCAAAGGCATAAAGTGCTAAGCCTTGTGCGTATTGACTCACGACAAATAAAAAAGTCTTTTCAGTAGCACACGTCTAAGCCATATATTTAGGTAGACTGATACACAAGCTCTTCACTTCTCGCGTCAAGGAGAGAAGGTCGCATAATTCCAGAAGAGAACGCCAGAACAAGCGAATGCTATTCTGTCTGCGCTCACCAGGCAAAAAGTGGACTCGTCCTACGTGAGAACACTAGCTGTGCTGGCTGTAAGTCAACAGTTCAGTTGTTCCACCGCTCTCTTACCATTCCCTTTGGAAAGGAAGTGCAGCAGTACGACACCGTCCCACCGAAGGTGCACACGGCAGCGTTTCTGTGGATAGTGAATCGCTTGACTGGGACGAAAAATGCGTACACGTGGATCGAGGGTTCCTCTCAAATCTTTGTTCTGTTGTTGAGATCGTACCCTTCTCGAATTCTACCGCTTAGGCAGACGTGTTGCTCACTGAGCTAAGTGGAAGCGGAGGAAGGATAGGGCTGTAAGTCAACCGGAAGAAAACACCGTTCACCGTCTACTGCAAGGAAGAAGAAATTCAACTGAAAGGCTCTCTGCTCACTGAGACTTTATCTAAGGGTAAGCTGGATAGAAACCGAAGAGCTACATGGGCCGCTTTCGGACCTCTCAAGGAGGCCGCAAGCCATCCCGTGGGCTCCAGACATCCGAGCATGCCTAATTGAGTCGACTGTTTTCTAAGTAAATAAATCTTACAAACCTCCAAACAGCGAGTGGACAGGAGGCCAAGCTGTATTTTCCACAAGACGCATGACCCCATATTGCAATGTCGACAAGGCATAGCTGACCTACAGTTGGATCATCCATCGTTCACCATACTCCCCAGGCCCGGCTCCTTCAACTCTACCACTATTTCACAAACATTCGACGCCATCTAATAAGCCCCTATCTCACTTTACAATTCGCAAACATCGAGGTCGAGACTGGAAGCTGACCATGCTAACGGTACCTAATTCTAGTGATTCGCTGTTGTTGTCTAAGTCTGGCCACATAACATATTACGCGTCTCAAATGTCCGAGAGCTTTTGTATCAACCTAATGAAAGCTGCTGAACACATGGAGTTTAGACATTGGGCTTTTCTTCCAACGTAGTTACAGCGCTTGAACACTTTTAGTTCCAACCAAGAAGTAATCGAGCTGTGCCCAAAATGATGTCAAGAATGCCATCGACGGCTTTTGCGTAATAAAGCCCGAACTACCAAGAGTGAGAAGTCTCGCCCAAACAACTTTCAGGATACGTAAAATTGTGCTACAATTATCTATAGAAATGTGACAAACTTTGAATACGGTTGATCATGCAGGAGCAGCAATCGGCTGCACTTTTGGTTCAATCTCATGCCATATCGACAGAGATTTCTTGCCTTTCCGTAAGTGTAACAGCAGAAATCGAAAACAAATCAACCTCAGGTAGCACCTACAATGCTCTACTGTATTTGGCGTGAGTGTGGAAAGGCCAGTGCGAACATAGCAGCGGTATTGTATTCGAGCAAACGGAGATAGAGGGATGGCAAACACGTTCTCCAACCAATATACCGTGGTTGGATTCCCAGCCAAACCACTATGGAGAGCAGAAGCAAACGTCTTGCAAGGGCAGTGACACGGTTGATACCAATATTCACACCTGTCCACATAGGCTGCATATGCAGTTGCATTTAAAACTCGGCTTCTCCTCAAGAACGCCAAGCACATGTTTCTTTGACTAAGCCGAACCGCCCTCGCTAATGTGAACCTCACATATGTAATGTACCCCACTGGACATAGAATTTGTTAGCTTCACAGTTCTTGCTTCACAACTGCATTCAGCAGCTACCATTTATGGAATTTACATGCACATTAAGCGGAAAGCAAGAAGAGTCGCCGTACGCCCATTAGCCCAGTTTCCCTCTCTGTGCAGACAAAGAATATAATTAGTTACGACCAAAACAAAATGTCGAAAGAGCTAACAATAAGATAACCTTTTTAAATATTTTTAGCTCCTAACAATCTCTGATGTGCACAGCCTACACAATTTTCCGAATTATTACAAGGAATTTTTAGACGGAACATTTAACGTCTTCTATTACCACTATTTCTAATACTATTTCTAGTAGTCGCTGGGAAGCGAAGTGCTCGATGAAGGACACCGCGTCCAGCCTAAGCAAGCACTTCTCAGCATATTTAGACAAGGCTGAAAAAGAAATGACACAGAGCTTGATCTATAAGAAACTGTCGCGTTCAGTACTTTCCAAGCTCATTGTAGTATTGAAGAGAAAGGGCTCGTTTCCCCTCGTCTTATCAGTTCAAATGGAGTCGAATCAACATGGAGCGCTAAAGATCTGCTTTGCGTTGAGATCCACTCCGTGTCTCACGGAAAACCGGCGCTGGACTGGAGGATGAAACCTTTCCTAAAATTGGGGGATGAGCGAACACCTCTCCTGTTTGTGCCAGACAGGCTGATGACATGGATCTGCCTTCAACACACCCATAATCCCGCTTTTGATTAGACCGCAAACGCTATGAACGTCAATATTTTCACGTGCGGGTTTAAATTGCCCCTAATGAGCTGATCTTGGACACCGCAATGAACGTCCGTTAGTTGGGATAACAAAGAAAAACTCGCTCCTAAAGTGTGATTATTCGCGGTAAAGCAATGATTTTGAACAGAGCAGTTAGTTGTATGGAAAGTACCCCGCCACTTGCGCAATTTTTTTCAAATTCATATTCATTTTTTCTTGTTCCATACATATAACAACCAACAGGCATATGCACCACTATTGTTTACAGCATATAGCCACTTGCCAGGTAATCTGTAGAGCCCGATTCTATAGAATTCCTGAGGTTTCGACGAAGAAACTCAGCGAGGCACTTTTCAAGTTGCTCCCTGACGTCAAATTGTCTCTCCTGCAAATGGCTCGACAAGGAAATAAGCAGATGGTATTCCGCTGCAGCAAGGTTGGTGAACACGGTGGGTGGGCTAGAACATGCCATCCGAAACAATGGAGTTTTTTCTGAGTCTCCTTCGCAACGTAAGGAGGCGGACTGTCGTGAAGGAAGAAAATCTCGTGTTGTTTTTCACGAAGACTTCTCAAGCCGAGAAAAATTCCATTTCTAAGTCAAGAATTTCATGGACGCTTCCTGGCGCACCTGCAGCTGGTGGCCGCTAAGTTCATACGGTATCCATGCACCATATCCATATGTCCTCCCAAGACCACCCAGGTGTTGAGTTACGGCGGTATGACTGCTCTCGAGTTCCTCAGCCAGTTCACGGGTGTGATCGTCACGGGTGTAACGCTTCCTGAACGAGCTCAAGTAGCTCATCCACTGCAACTGGCCTTCCAGACCGTGGTTGGTCCTCAAAACAAAAGTCTCCGTTCTTGAACTTCCAGAACCATACTTTCGCTGTGTCGTAGGAGGCAGTGACTCCTTGCTTTTTGAGCCCGTAAAGCAGAAGCAGTCGAACCTGCTTGCAGTCGAGAGCAACTTTCTCTACCATAGTCGTAACCGAAATATGACGACAGTAATGTTAAATGTAGGTTTTAGACCAGCCTATATATTCGTTACTAGGGGAAGGTTCTAGCCAACCGATGAACAAGTCAGCGCGTTATCCTTCCCAGTCAAGTCTGGCACCAATTCACCGACCCCGAAGGGTTGGAAGACTTGGTTAGCTTGGGCGGGAAATCCGATCGAGGAACCTGGTATAGGGTGCATTCGACAGCCGGCGCCTCCTCCGACTACGCTGCACGCGCCCGAGCTTTGCTTACAACCTATTAAATCAAGTCCTAGCGAGCTTTAATCCATAGTCATACTGCATAGGAAAATGAAAAAAAGCGATTACAATAAAGAAGCACTCGTTTAGCTCTTGTTTTTTCTAAGATATTTCTGTTCCACATCCACTTTGCAGCTGTAGAAACCCTATCCCGTACATTTGAAACAGGCTTTTGGTGGCGATTGCAGTAAATTTAAAAGAGATACAAAGTCATTGACATAGGCTGAAAACGCACCGTGAAGACCCAGCTATCGGTCATTGGGAGGTTTCGTGAAGAGTTGCAGCAGTGTGAGAAGCAGGAGCAATAGTACGATGTTTAGGTTTGAAGCTTCACTTTTTTGAGCTTAGTATATGAGCTCAAAAACAAATCGGTTTATCGAGCAATTTACCAACAATGAGAACCCTCGCAGAATCAATTTCAGAAAATCAGCAGCAATAGGAAACTTGAAAAATTCAAAAAAAAATTCTTCTTGGATTCAGCCAAAGCGCCAAGCTCTCAACTATCACAGTTCTCCGCACTCAAGAGATTACATGAAGGTAGAAATTACTAAGTACACCCTCATCGGGCACGAAACTCTTCATCGAATTCATGCGCTTGTTGTGCGGCCGAACAATGACTCATAAGCGATCGCGAAGATGTGAGAGCCTGCGTTTTTCATCAAAGTAGCCAACCAAATATAAAACCTTTACATTTTATTTGATACAAGATTGAAGTTATAAGGAGGAAATTCGAAATTGTCCTAACTTCAGTCTTGGAAAATGCCTCTAATGATGAGGAACGTTGCTTGTTTTTCTTAAAAATTGTTTTTTTTCTCAGTAGTTCGTCCTTATTTGTGCAAAATTGTGCAATGCCTTCTTAGCGCATGAATAAAATAAAATGTAATGAAGAAAGAAGTTTGCGCTTTTGCCCATGTTCGGCAATGTCTAATTCCACTGCGAAAACAAGGAAGCCTGACAAAAGCAGCAGGTAGTTGAGCCTTACAGAATCGTGTGAAGAATCATTTGAACACTCTGCTTGTTTATCTAGAAAAGAAAGAGCAGCCAAACGTGGTTCATGATACAAGACATCCGTGGGACATCCGGGTTATACCAACAAGGCTCAACTTTATCCTTTCCGCTTTATCCTTTCCAGACTAGTCTGGTAGCAAGGTGAATTCCATGGCTTTCATTTGAGTCTTCTTTTAACTGCTTCCTCAACTGAAACCAGGATAACAATAAGGATAAAGGACGGCGTTACTCAATCCCTTCTGAGATGCACCACGCATTCTACTTTTACGGGAGAGGACTAGAATGCCTATTTGGCCATAAAATGACTTGCGGTGGCCAGCCAATGAACAATTCACGCTTTATCCTTTCCAGACTAGCCTGGTACCAATTTGCCGACCCCGGAGGGATGGTAAGGCTTGGTTAGCCTAGTATCGGGTGCATGCGGCAGCCGACATCTCCTCCTAATACGCCACACGCGCCCAACTGGTATACCATCCCGTAATATTCTATTGTTATCTTTCTAATACCATTTATTACGTGGTTTTGCAGTCGGAGGTCACTATAAGGTTACTAGGATACCGTATGGTTACAAGCTTTGTTCTTGACATTGATACTGTGTACTACTGCAAGTTCGGTTTGATTAGCTCAGTTACTATGGAAGCAGCCTCGGAAGGCTGCAAAGAAAGCCGTGTCTGTTGCGAAAGCCACTCATTATGGTGATGTCTACCGAAAGCTCGAGTCGCGCGATGGTGAGCGGTATTTGTACCGACTTGCTAAGACCCGCCATCGCCAAACCGAGGATATTGAAAAGTTCTTTTACATCAATGATGAAAGCGGCCATCTTCTGACAGACCGCAAAAAGGCGCTGAAGCGATGGCATGATTACTTTGAAGAAATTTCCACTATGGAATTTCCTCATCCGGCCACCCCTTCTGTGGATTCTGTTCACGGTCCCGTTCACAAGATCACCGTGGAGGAAACAGAAGCGGCTCTGAGGAAGATGAAGCCCGGTAAGGCGACAGGGCCGGATGATCTGGCAGTCGATGTTTGGTAGTCGAAGCTCTGGTATCCTGCTGAGTGGTTGGCTGAACTCTTCAACCAGGTAGTAAAGGAGAGGAAAGTACCGGAGTGTTGGCACAACAGTACGACGATTCTGATTTGGAAGGAGAAGGGCAGTCCTGCGGACTGCTTCAATTACCGTCCGATTCGCTTGCTTTCGCACAGCATAAAGATCTTCGAGCGAACCCTCGAAAGACGAATCCGTGAAATCGTCAAGCTCTCCGACAACCAGTGCGGCTTTGTGTCTGGTTGTGGGACCATTGATGCCATACAGGCCGCCCGCCTCCTGATAGAGAAGCATCGCGAGAAACAGAAGCCAGTGCATATCGCCTTCCTCGACTTGGAGAAGGCCTTTGACCGCGTACGGCGTGAAGTGATATGGTGCGCCCTGCGACGACACAACGTACATGAGCAACTTATAGAGTGGGTGCGGATGCTCTATTCTTACCCAAAGAGTAGAGTGCAAGCTGCAGCTGGAACGGCAATGGAGTTTCCCATCTCTGTTGGGGTGCACCAGGGTTCTGCGCTTTCTCCACTCCTCTTTGTTGTCGTCATGGATGCCATTACGAAAGATCTTCGGAAGCCTGTCCCATGGATATTGCTCTATGCTGATGACGTGATGCTCATTTGAGAAGATAAAGATGAACTCGAGCGGCAGGTGCAAGCTTGGTGCGACCGCCTGGCGATGTTTGGACTCAAATTGAACGTCAAGAAGACCGAGTATCTAACGACTGACGTAAACGAGTCCGGCTCCATTAAGATTAACGGTACTGAGTTTGCACGCACTTCGGTGGTTAAATACTTGGAATCAGCAATAGCGTCTGACGGCGGTCTGATGGTTGAAGTGAACTCACGCGTGAGTGCAGCTTGGTCCAAGTGGCGTTCGCTGACTGGCGTGCTCTGCGATATGAAGATACCAGAGCACCTGAAGTCAAAGATTTACGGAGCCGTCGTGCGCCCGGTAGCGATGTACGGCGCTGAGTGTTGGCCTGCGACTAAGGAAGTTGAAACGCGCCTCAGCGTCATGGAGACGAAGATGCTGCGCTGGACGGCTGCAGTCACGCGCATGGACCGCATCCGAAACGATGTCTTTCGGCAGAAGTTTGGTGTCGCGCCGATAGCGTACAAGATGCGCGAAGCTCGCTTACGATGGCACGGCCACGTTCTGCGTGGGAAAGAAGACCGCGTCGGCAAGATAGGCCTTGAGTTGGAAGTATCTGGAAGGCGGCCTAGAGGACGCCCGAAGCAGCGTTGGTCCGATTCGTTACACATGGACATGAAAGTAAATGACGTCCTTCTCGATCAAGCGGAGGACCGGGAAAGGTGGCGTCATGACACCAGAAGAGCGGACCCCGCGAAGAAGCGGGACAAACGCTGAAAAAGAAGAAGGAGAAAAAGAAGACTATGGAAGCAGCCTCGCGTGGAAGCGTAGTGAAGGCCTAGGTATGACCGGAATTAAGACCGGACTGGTAGGTGCTTCCTTCTGTCTAGCTGCTGGAAAGTGGTTTCCTTACTCCATCGGAATCACACCATAGCTATACTGTTCGCCAAACCGATCATTATATCCAATATTACAATAAAGTTATTTACTTAAATTCATTTCAGTTAATTTATATAATACTTCTTAGCCCCATTATACGTTTTTCGTGGTTGCAGCCTCCTTGCACTTAGGCTTTTGAATTGCCGCAAAACGCTAGGTCTTATCATTGTTGCAGTGCATGCTATCACGCTTCACTCACTTCCCTTCACCAGTGTTTTTATGGCACACGTTCTGAAAACATAAATAAATGAATAAATTAATAACTTCAAAAACTAGTAGGGAACATTGTAAAGGGGTTACACATGGATATAACTAACGAGAGCTTCCCCAACAAGACAACCATGGTATGATTGCCAGTGGCGTATTTCTAATCGACGAAGGCTAGCGTGGTCCAAATCCTCTTCTTCTCCTGAGCGTTTAGTCCCGCGCAGTCGCAGGGTCCGCTCTTCTTGTGATCTGTCGCCACCTCATCCTATCAAGGGCGTCATCTGCCGTGGCTCCGACTTCGGCGAGATTTCTCTTGATGACGTCCTTCCATATTTTCTTGGGGCTCCTCTCGGACGCTTTCCGGGTGCCTCGAAATCTAGGGCCAACCTAACGGGGTGATTCTCTGGTCTTCTGAGGACGTGTTCGTACCACCTCAGGCTCTGCTATCTCATCTTCAGCTGGATCGGGGCTGCCTTCGTCACTGCCTTAACATCCTCGTTTCGCACCCTGTCCCGACGGGTCCATCCACATGCCCACCTCAGCATCCTCACCTCCGCCGCGTGCAGTTGCCGCTCCTGCGCCTTACCCAGAGCCCAGCACTCACTGCCGTAGAGGAGAGCAGGCCTCACAACTGTTCTATAGAGCTTGCCTTTGAGCGTCCTGGAGCATCTACGGTCGCAGAGGATCCCTATGGACTCCCTCCACTTGAACCAGGCTGCGTTTATCCGTCAGCTGACCGCCTGGTCCACACTTCCTTCCTCGGATAGGTCACTTCCGAGGTAGCAGAATTCTTCCACCTTCTTGATCGTTTTCCCTTGGCAGTCTAGGATTGATCCAGCGCACTGCTCAGAGCTGATGAACTTCGTCTTCTTCACGTTCAGCCGTAGGCCGTTGTCTGCGAGGGCTCTCTGCCACAGCTGCACCTTCTCCTCCAGCTCCTCCTGGTTGTCGGCTACTAGGGCGATGTAGTCCGCGTAGAGGATCGTTCTGAGAGGGCCTTCCTCAAGGTGGTTCACTATAGAGTCAAGTGTCAGCAGGGAGGGAAACGGGCTCAGAGCCGGCCCTTGGTGTAACCCCACTGTGATGTCCACTTTCCTTGTCACCCTGTGTGGAGTTCGTATCGCCGCTTTCGAGCCCTCGTACATGTCCCTTATCTGATTACGGCTCGAAAGCGGCGTTCCGGGACACCCCTCCCTCGAAGGGCATTCCAGATTACAGCCCGAGCTAGCCTGTCGTAGGCCTTCTCCAGGTCCAGGAATGCCTGGTAGCAGGGTTTTCGTTTCTCCCGATATTTGTCCATCACCTGACGAGCGATGAAGATGGCGTCTGTGGTGGACCTCTCAGGCATGAAGCCCCACTGCACCTGGGAGATGGGTACCATCTCCCTCAGCCTTGAGTCGACCAGTCGTTCGTAGATCTTCATCGTGTGTGAGATCAGTTTGATCCCTCGGTAGTTGGAGCATTCAGAAGCGTCTCCCTTCTGCTTGAAGATGGGGACTATGGTGCTGTTCCTCCAGTCATCCGGCATCTTACCCTCTTTCGTGATTCTGTTGAGGAACTGCGTCAACCAGTTGATTCCGAGGTCCTCGAGCACCTTCCAAGCCTCTACTGGCACACCGTCAGGTCCTGCTGCCTTTCCGAGTTTCATCTTCCCTATGGCCTTGCGAACCTCTTCTTGCGTCCAGGGTGGGATGGGTCCTTCCGTTGGTTGTTATTCCTCGGCCTCCCGACGAGGGAACCCATCGTTCAGGAGTTCCTTGAAGTACTCCTCCCATCTCTCTCTGACCTCGACCGGCTTCCGTAACACCCTACCGTCAGCACTCTTCACAGTCTTCACTACTCGAATGTCGAGGCTAGCTCTATGACGCGCCTTGGCCAGGCGGATGGCGAACTTCTCTCCCTCTGGCCCGTCTAGTTTCTCGTACAGGGCATCCATTTCCGCGTTCTTTGCCTTCGCTACAGCTGTTTTTGCCAGCCTCTTCAGCTTCCTGTAGGTTGTGAGATGCTCGGGTGCCCCCGTCTTCTGCCACAGCTTGTAGGCCTCCTTCTTCCTCTTCACCGCAGCCTGCATCTCTTCGTTCCAGAACCATGCCGATTTATCCCCTCTGGTTCCTCCCTTTGTTTCTCCTAGGGTTTCCTTGGCACATCTTAGGATTGTTTGGGCTACCCTCCTCCAGGTCTCATTCACGGGACCAGCTGGATCTGGAAGGCCTGCTTCGAGCACTGCCCTTCGTAGCTCGTTCCGCTCTGAACCCCGCAGTCTCCACCATCGGATCGTAGGCAGACATGATGGTCCAGTAACCCTCCTTCGTGTCCAGCCGCAGTGACATGATGCGGTCGTTTATTCTTTGGACAGCCGCTACTGAATCCTTGAGGGACTCCGCGACAGCTATCCCTACCCCGTTCCTCTTGGTGTCCTCTCCGTTGTAGTACAGCTTGACCCCTTCTCCGATCTCCCTGGCTTTCGTCCCTCTCCATCGGGTTTCCTGCAGACACAGGACTTGTATCCTTCTGCGCTTCATCAGGTCAGCCACTTCCCTAGATCTTCCGCTCAGCGTTCCCACATTCAGAGTCCCCAGTCGAACTAGCTTCTTTAGCCGAGGTCGTTCAGCCCTCGGTAGCCCTCGCATACTGACCACAGAACTCGGGCGGGGTTCTGTGCGCCACTTCAGGGTGACGTCCTAGCCTTTACACTGATTCTATTGCGACTTGTGATCATGGTTTTGTGACGAGGTTTCTCCATCAGCCTGTCAACCTGGGCCTGACGCTGGAACCGTTGCCATTTTTGCAATTTTTGCAGGGCATGGCGTGCCGGAGCCGGGAGTCGAACCTGTGACCGTTTGTGCATGAAACTACACTACTATCCACTAGGCTAACTCCGCTCTTCGTGGTCCAAATCCTACAAGAGTCTAAAAATTGTTGAAAAAGACACTGACCACAACACTGAACCCTACCGAGGCCAGAATGCACTCCACTGCCAAAATTGATAGAAATGCAAAAACCCCACTCACGGAACCACTCCTTTCACCAACCTTCTGCAAGTCCACCGTTGTAAGTCACTACGGTGCTTCCCAGATAGCGCCCTACCATGCTATGTAATTCGCTTTGAGGATCTGCACCGTCACTTCGTTGACCCTCCTCGTCTGTGTCCTTCTCTAATAAGTCTGATTCAAATTCATTGAACCCAGAGAGAAGGAAGGTCTGGTTGGACAAAGCGGAACCAAACGGATAGCACCGAAGTCACGGTACAAGCCTACTGTCGGCGTCCCCTCCGACTGTACTACCACGTGCTCAGCAGCACTTAAAGAAATCGTTCAGTAGAGGACCTATACAGTGGAGTGTCCCAATCAATATTCATCATACAGTTGCATCCGCTTATGAGTACTGTGACAGCAAGTACTGGTTCATTAGAATGAAGGAAGTGCCTGTGAGTTCAAAACCTTTGTCGTTTGTGGAAGGTCAAGTTTAGTGAGAGCGCTCTTCCCAGAAGCTGAATTCGCGTTCCTCTTTAAGCAACGGGCTTCGCGCAACGCCCATTTTTCTTCGCGGTTGCCGACTCTTGGAAACGCTTCCTGTCTGGGCTTGGTGATTTGTTGCTCATACCTTCTTCAAGAAACTCGTTCGGTTAGGAACATAAGCTGTAAGACAACACACGCTTCCTTCGCACACATCTCCCTTTGACTTCACTGTTAGTAGAAGTAATGCTTTGCCACAAATTATCCCAAGATATTGGACATGATTGCTTCTCTCTCTAATAGAGCATCATGTACATAAGTGTTCGAAACTCTTCCACTCATATAACTGCAACGCTTTGCAAAAATCTTTCCGACCGCAAAGCAATGTGCAGTGTTAATGTAACGTAAATGGACGCGGAGGATGCCGAATTCAGCAATATCCAGCTCCACATGCACCAATTAGTATTTTATTACATTGTAGCACGCTGGGCAATCTGGAGAAAGGAAAACAAGCAGGAAAAAATCGAAGAGGAAATCCGATTCGGTGTTGACTGTTTCCATTATACATATGTGAAATCGCACGGCAAGAAATAGCGAGGCAAGGGAAAACAAACTCGGGCGCTGGAGTGAAACTTTCAATTACGTCGCTAAGCATTGTTTACGCTCCCAACATTGGTAAGTTTGTATGAAGAAACAAATAAAAAGCGAGGGGGGAATTACTCGTGTAAGCTCTCATTTTTCGGTAGTTTCCATTCCCTGCAATAATTAGCCCGAATTCCTTGATTACGCTGCCAACGCAGACCTGCGCTTTAGTGGTACTTCCTTCTTTTTTAATGGACATTTTAGGGTGAAACCGAATCTGCTCATATTTAGACAAAATGGTGATAGGAAAGGGTTAGAGGAACTATGTGTTATTGCACATTGTCTTTTGACTGCTTTCAGCAACGCATCTCAGCTCAGAATCAAGGTTTGACTTTCTAACGATATTTCGTTACGACCAAAACCTGGAGCGAGGCACGACTCGAACTGCACTTCCTCCTGGTCGGGCTAGAATGCTCTACGCCATTACACCACCGGTGCCGCTCGATCGAACGCAACATCCACACCTCGTGGGACCGATCAGTGCTCATCCGTATATCGGGATGATCCGGCCGGAGGTATGAGCATGGAACCAGTAAAGCTGATTGTCTTGATAGAAATTGAATCAACTTGAATCGAAGTTTGCGTCAATGAAATTTGCAATTGAGTGTTCGCAAATTAGTAATTCGTTTCAGACAGCGAGAATGTCTAGCTGTTCCTTATTTTTGTAACCCTGTGGTCTTTCTGAGAGTGGTGTGATCAGGTAAACACAGTTTTTGTGTAGACTTTGGGACTGGAATACTTCATGATCTCACGCTAAAAGAGTTCTAGAAATGTTCCAACTTGAGGGAAAGTTTTCGGTCGAAAATGTTAGAGTGGAAGGTGGCGATCGTGACAACTGTCAACATAAACTGGTTTGAGGAACAGCAGGGGAAACCTGAACCTTCTGTCATTGACAATCTTAAGTGACGCAGTTTGTCATTAAAGAAAAGCATAAGGACATGTAAAGGCTCAGTACTCAGCACAGCTTTCAGCTAGGTGTGAGCTCCTCCAGCTTCAACCTTTTGAGCCTCTTCAGGAGTGTTTGATTTCTTTAGAAATTCCGCACATCAGCTTCGTATAATAGCCCCTTTTCAGTGAGACACAACGGCTGCGTTCCATCGAACTTTCCAATGCAGGTGGGAAAAAACAACCGTGACTACCACTTCCAGATCGGTCCTTCCAAAATCTCCTTGAAGCGGGCAGTAAACTTCGCATTCAACAGCATATTTAATAAAGGATAAAGGACGGCGTTACTCAATCCCTTTTGGGATGCGCCACGCATTCTACTTCCAGGGGTGTCGTGGAGGCGATTTGAATGTGTATTTGGCCATACAATGACTTGCGGTGGCCAGCCGATGAACAAGTCAGCGCTCTACCCTTCCCAGACAAGTCTGGTACCAATTCACTGACCCCGGAGGGATGAAAGGCTTGATTGGCCTGTTTACTGGCATGTTTACTTCAACATTTTATCAAGCACGCAGGATTTCATGGCACATTCAATACTGCTGATAACTAGTGTCGCATTTGGCGTCGGCGGCGCTCTAGAGCGACGCTGTGTCGGAGTCGTTGAGAATGGACCTTTGGGAAGTGGTGCACACCGCTGGATTTGGAAATGTTCGGTAAACTATGCTCCCTAAATCTGAGTATCAGCGCAGAAAAGAACCACAAACGTGTCATTCTCTGTTGCTCGTTTTCATTTAGTCTGCCCGCGCATACACAATTTGCCATAGACATACATAAAATGGCGGCCTTCTAGGCGCTTGGAGCAATTCCCGCAAACATTTTCAATAAAAATTTTGACTACACAACCCTTTGGAATAAGTACAAAGTCCCATAGATTTTACGAAAGGTAAAGAATTCTATGGTCGCTTGAACAGAGCAAAGATCTGGGAAATCAAATAAAGACACCAACAGAAAACACGTGCACATCTTGTATGCAAAAAAATTGAAAAGTAAATAAAGGGATGCAAGGAATAGGAACAATGTGTTTTTAACCCTTTTGATTTCACAGAAAATACAACTTCAAAGAACACCAGGGAACCGTGCCTACGGTAGCGGTAAGAATGTAAATTATAAGAAAGCAAAGCCATATGTATACAGCAACTTTGATTGCAAAAGAATGGAGAAGGTAGAATTAGATTGGTTTTCACAAAAAGTAATCTCCCGCTCCTCCCTTCCGTGTTCATCAGTAAGGTAGGGAAAGGAAGGTGGAGTTGCTGCAAACTAACCTAAACGTCTCCAGTTGGTTTAGGACGTAGGGAAATAGTATGGTAGAAAAGGAACACGAACGGGTGGTGTGCTCTGAAACAACCTTGCCTCCCAAAGAAAAGGTAGATCTCTACGCCGAACCTCCAAACGTCATCAGGTAAGCTTGGTGTACTTTTCCAAATGAAAGTCAAGGCGCTGAGGGCAGGAGAAAGAATCGAGAGTGTAGGCTCCGTTGCCAACTGAGGACAGATGGAGCCCTGTCATCACGCACGACTGACGAGAGGAATGTTCCGTGGACACCACCGTCATCCCTCATTTGGACCGGCAAGTCCCGTCAAGTGACGGGAGGCCGTACTCTGTAGGCTATACAAGCCAATCGAAGTTATTTCTCCTCGCTCGTGTAAATCAACCATTAATGGGCGAGCGGGGTAATGATACAGCTGGTATGGAAACCCGAAGAAAACATCGTCGTGTTTGGCGACCGAGCAGGGAATGTGTCACGCAAGTGAGAGATTCACTGACTGAGTTTCGCTCTAATTCATGGGATACGGAGAGCATGAAGAGTCATTGACATTGCGAAGCTACCTCCAGCGCTTCTTGAAGTACTTTAGGGTGAAACACTATAGTCAAAATACGAGCTTCTGAAGGAAAGAAAGAAGAAGAAGATGATGACGATGATGATGATCAGAAATGTGCGGAAATTTCCCTGGAAAAGCGGAAGACGAAAGACGGAACGGAAACGCTCAATAATGGCCGGAAACCGGAATACGAAATGCGGAAACGGAAATGACACATGTTCGCCTTTTTTTTCAAAAATTGCATCTGAAACAGCGTCAGAAGCGGCTTCTATTGCACCTTTTCTTGTTTAGAACTTTGCCAGCAGCAGAATCTTCCACAGATTGATGCTCATCCTCATCATAACATAACATAACAAAGCATAGATTCATAATGTTGTTATGATATCCTTTTAGCTATGGCTGAGCAATAAACGAAAACAAATTCAGGGGCTTATTTCACTATTTCTGTTTCAGCATGCAGTCTTTCTATATGTAGTTTCTGCGACGGGTTTTTAGCCGACTTTTTTGATGCTGATATTTTTCGAACGGTAGACTCAACCGACTTAATCACTTGAGGTTACTTACGGGCCCACATTTAAAACTGACTCGAATGAAGTCTGAAACTGAAGTAACCACCTAGATCATTTTCCAACCAGGAAGGAGATTCCTCTCAACACTTTTAGAAACCAGTGGCATATTGGACGATTTGATGACTGCACAGATATCTGGATACTCAACATTAGCAGTTACATTGTAATCACCAAAACTAGTATTCAGAATTTATTCTGGGATCTAAGATGATAATAAGATGACTGATTAGTCATGGTGGGTCCACACCTCCACAGGAATATTCAGTCCGTGCCAGCCTAGAAATCCTACGCCCAAGATGACACAGCTGGACAGTTCCTAGATGGTTCTCGAAGCAATAGTTTTGTGTCAGAATTCAATAAGTCACCATAGTCAAGCAAAATAATAGCTCTTGGTAGATATTCGTGATGCTTCATCAAAAAATGTGATGCATAACTCTATATGGATGAATACCACACCTAACGAAATTAAAAATTGAAATATGCACCTTTGATTAGGAACACTGATGTAATCTTGGAGCAGACAACCGCATGCCACAACCTTCACTGAACCCTTGGTTTCATGATACTGCGCTCTATGCTTACTAAGTCTTGTAGCTATTTGTAACTAGTGGATCAAGAATTTTATGATCATTCAAATGTCGAGTGCATTTTCTTAGCATACAGTGCATGCATAGCCTTTGCTGGCACAATAATTTTGTCCCGCACCCAGCCGTTGCCATCTTACCAATTTCAAGATCATTAATGCTAGAGTTGTCAAACAGTGTTTCGTTCACAATTATATGAAGGAGAGATTTTTTAACTGATACGCTTATTGTGTTCATTAGAAAACTAGTGAAGAACAGTGCCCATTTCCGTTTCCGCCTTCCGGCGCAAAAACAGGCGGAACACGGAACGGAACGGTAGAGCCCAAAATGGCCGGAAACCGGAATTCGGAACACGAAAACGGAAATTCCGCACATCCCTGATGATGATGAAGATTGTCCCAGCTATTGTGGTCCTACGACGATTAAAGGCTATAGATGCAGGACAAATAAGTGCTAACCAATACCTTTTTTTTAGCAAAGCGCATTTGATTAACTGGTCATCCTAAGGAAGGCCATAATGGAACACTTTTTTGCCACACCGCTGTAAATATCTTATATATATATATATATATATATGTATTTATATTTATATATACTACATAAGCTTACACCTATGTTAAATGTAATCAAGCTAACAGTAAAAGCCATAAAACGTAGGAAGAAGAACATCGTTAAAAAGAAAGATGAAGTATATATATATATATATATATATATATATATATATATATATATATATATATCTTATATGGCGAGCACGGGCAGTAAAGAGGCCGAAGGGATATAGCGAAATTGTTCCAAAACATCCTCAATGGCTATACATGAATAAATCCGTCTTATCGACTGTTGGAAGTCGAAGCCGAAAACGGAAGTAAACAAAAGGATAATTGAATGAGAACGCAGTGTACAGCAGTCGAGTCTGGCAGAAAAGAGGCGGGCAGTCGAGTGTCGGCCAGAGGTATCGCCGGAAGGCGGTGACGTCCTCTGAAATCTCAACCCATTCCCAGAGAGCTGGTCCATGCACTGAGACTATGTACTCCCTCCACTTTCCTTTGATATTGAGATAAAAAGTGCAGTCCATCCCGCATACGGGACTGCACCAGGTGGTGTAAAGAACTCCTGGGAAGAGGGAGACACCTAGTGCGGTATCTGGCAGACATTGCTGCATCATTCGCCACTCATTAAGGTCTAGTCGTCTCGCAAAGAAAGGCCAAAATAAGGAGGGGGAGATCTGGCATTTTTGCATGTTAGCTTAGCATTCCATCGTATCTACTCTTCAACTGCATTCAGTAGTTAATATGAATCCAATCACTCATGCTGCCATCACTGCAAAACGAAATCAGAAGAACATTCCATGCGTACATTAAATACATTTTAGATATCACGTGCAGGTTTCTCAGTACAGCTGTAAACAAAATTAACGCTTAATCCAGTAAGACACACCCGAGCAAGAATTTCGCAGGATTAGAATGCTATGCAAAGGTAGAGCAAAACAAGAAGATGAATTGATGGCATTTCGCTGACAACAGCCAGGTCTCTCAATACACTTCTGAGGTAGCTACTTCCTTTATTTGAGTGAACTATATAATAGCAACAAATCCTACCGCAGAACCCGAGTAAGGATCGGACGTGGAAGCATATAGTAATAATAATAATAATAATAATAATAATAATAATAATAATAATAATGTTGTGTATCGCATTGCTTTGTCTCAAACTAGTATTCCGGAGAACCTCTGAGTTTTTTTTTTCGTGTCTCTCTACGGTACATAAGTAATGGATCAGAAAATCTCTAATACATTACGTATGTACAATACCGGCCTTAACTTTTGCTCTTTGGGCGGAAAAAGCGAAAAAACCGCCTTTTCCGCCGCTTTCTTGTAGCACTCTTCAAATTGAACGCATTGTAAATTGAAACACATATTCCCGATGAGCTGCAAAGCGCATGGCGAGCGCCTGAAGAAGAACTCAGTGACCTAATTTCTGTCTGGCGCAGCCTGACCCCTGTGCTTGCGGGAGATAATTACACCCACAGCTCATAAGTAGCTGATGCAGGAAGAGATTAGGCCTATTAAAGCCTATTTTCTACCTTACATAGTAGCACATTGTGCTCTGGATTCCTTGGCATGTCACGATCACAATGATGTAATTTTTAAAGGAACCGATAATTTAATTGGCATTTGTTTCAGAAAATGTGTCCACTTTGGAGGACTCTAATTTTAAAATATCAAATTTGTGTGTTCTTATATTTGCCTGTTCCGTTACATATCCGCGATATCCTGCTGGCAACGACCAGTTGATACTCAGGCGTGATATCCGGATAAACTGCTCACTGATATCAGCATGAAACTGGTTAAGGTGATTGCTTGATTAGTGACAATGCTTCTATACATTTAAGTTCTTGAACAGAACAGAGGTAAGTAAAACGACAAAAATAAAATGTTAACGTTCGTCCATCCCACACATTCAACTTCTGCTGGATATCGTGGAGGAGTTCAACTGCGTACTTTGGATAAGCAATGACTTTGCGGTGGCCGCAGCTAACTGATGGACAACTCCGTGTTCTATCCTTCTCTCAGACACATCTAGTACCAATTGACCAACACCAGATGGTAGGCATAGATGGCCTCCACGAGACCCAAAAGAAGAACCTTGATTCGGAGGTGGGGAGGGGCAAGCGAAGGCATCAGATTCGAGGGTCTCCCAACTATCACTCGCCCATATTAATTGCAAAGTTGAGAAAATGTTTTAGTAAAACGTTCTGTGTTTTAGAAGATAAACTTTCCATATTCATCATAATCGTTTAAACTTCAAAAGGTTATGATGCGCTCGTAATTCAAAAATAAAACAACAGCCGCGGTGTGAGATGGGAACGTACAACGCTTTGTCATCGGCCACTAGAAGGCAGTGAAAGGATCTTTAACTACGGGTGAGAAGCGCTATTGTGATCTGCCTCCCTATTGAATGGTCGTCTTGAGTTGCTGTCTTGATCGATTTGAGCGATCAAGACTCCCCTTCCTATAAATCTTGTTCCCTATCAAATCGTTCTCCTCCTTCTCACAATGTACCAATGATGTTCCCATGAGGTTTTTGATTGGTCACTCTATTTGAACCCTATCGGATACTCTTCTCCACCTCGAAGTGGCGATGGTTTGGGCGTTCTCTTGCTGAATACCAAGACATGCGCGTGAGTGTCATAATGCCTGGCGCTAGAAGTTTTTATCGCAACAAAATATCATTGTGACACTGTCATAATTGTTCTCGTAGTGTATAGCCTTATTAACCTTTCCAATTACATCGCCTTACATATCATTCGTATTTCTTACTGTACAGATCCATCCGCCTTTGGGGGAGACCTCTCCGCCTAATGTGACCAAACTTTTGCCGATCTAATAGGCCGTGTTCGACGGCATGAATCCGAATCATTGTGTCGTCTTGGTGTTAAGCATGTTCATCGTCATCTCAGAGAACCATCACGACTTCATCGCTACATGCAATGTTGCACCTTTCTCAAGGAAAAGCAGTATTTGCTAAGCAACTCAATTGCTTGGCAGGGTCACAATTTCTGTGGAACGATATATTTTATTTTGAAAGAATATGTAGGTCACTCAGACTTAGAAATAATCGAAGATGTCCCATCAGTAGACTCCACTAATACATTTTCACTCCTCGCTCACAATTAGTGAAGCTGTTACTTTCGGCAACCGATTGTTTGCAAAGTGCAAAAAAGCAAAATTGGACCGTTTCAGTGACGTTCATAAACAGCATATTTCTTCAAATTCTTAACACTGCATATTTCATAAACTCCTTAAGTTAAATGCGTTTTGTAATCGTTTTCAATAGGCATGGCCAGTTAGGAAATCTTTCAAAGAGCAAATACTTTTTCCTCTCCGCATTCTCTATCTCATAGGATAGGCATAAATGCTGTATATAGAAAACGACTTTCTTTGAAACATGTGTGAATTTCAGAACGCATCATGAAGCTTATTCAAAGTTATGCTCAGGAACCAGAAGTGCATATGATTTTGTTCGTGAGTGCCGCATCAATGTTTCCATTCGTGACATTGACCAAGACCGAACACCTTCCAACTGAAACGCGTGCGAAGAGTTCATCAGCCCAGCGGCATTTGGTCTTGCGCTTGATGTCGAAGACGAGACATTTCACTTATGTTGGAACTGCTAGCATTTGGCTTGGAGCTGAGTAATGCGGTCTACTCCAGAAGACGTCGCTCTCGTGGGAAGACGGATGTATGAGCAAGAAAAATGTTGCCCTTCTTCATGAATTAGATCCTCCGTCTACATTTTATCAACAAACAGGCGCCAAGGTTATGTAACTCGCTTCACTCATGGAGTTGGCTCGTAGCAAGACTGCGTTTTTCAGCACAACAGCAAATCACGGCGTAAATAAGCTGTACCGGTAGTGAAACGCATGATTGGCATGTGTGCTGAATTGGATCGAAAACAAAAAGCGCCAGAACCCACAAATTGGTTGAGTGGAGTGACGCAACGAGGCCCACCAGGTTTACTTGGTGCTCTGGTTCCGAATATTTAGCTAACTTTTAGACGCCTCACAGACCCTGCTTCCCCTGCTTCCCTGTGTTTGAGTAACCACAACAGACGCTTTCGAGCACTACCTCTGAAAACAACGACAACGGATCGGTGTCCATTCTTGAGATCACCATCCTCTTGCACGTAGCGAGACGTTGACGTCCGGTCATTCTACATTGTTGCGTTCAGTACGGCTTTGTTACGGCGTTACGGCTTTGTTTCCGCCCGAAATCATTAAGAGTGCCACTGCTTCCACGAGGATGTAACGAATACCATGCCGCATTTAATTGTTTTGGAATGTCTTAATATCGTTGTTTCCCTGAGCTTCATATTTACATATCCTTCTTCTTAAGAGTGAAGCTCGAATTAGCGAAATGTTTATTGACAACGTTTCGGGCCTTAAGCCCTTCTTCAGGTCTAAAAGAACTATGATGCTTATACAAACAACAACAACAGCAATCGACGCATCACAGACCTGGGTTCCACCGACAGGAAGGGGGGGGGGAGGCCAAGAAGTTACAGTGGTGCGATTTGGCCAGAAATGAAGTGCAAGGTCTCTGGGCTATTTATATATATATCCGCGAGCAGTGACCGGTTTCTCGTCTCCCAAAGTCGCCATCATCCTCATTCAGTCACGCCGCGTAACCTCAGAGACTGATAAGGCTCATTGCATACTTCATTTCTTCCTTCTTGTTAATGGGTGGCTGCCAGTGTTTTATCTCAAGCGCTTCCTTAATCTTCCTCTCCACTGTATCCGTCAGATTTTTGTGAAGGATCGAGACTCGCAGCTGCGACAGTGGATCTCGTGCGTGTCTGAGAGTGCGGTGCCTAGAGAATGGATTATCTGAGTAGCTTTGAGGGCTACGCAGTGCTCTTAAATGCTCATCCATTCTCTTGCCAAGTGGTCTCGCTGTTTCCCCTATGTAAAATTCTTCACATGTCATGCAGACCACTTTGTATACCACACACCTCATTTGGCAAATCTGGTTGCCCTCATCACAGATTAAGCAACCTGGCCTTTCACACCGGTTCTCGTAGGGACGTGACGTTGTTAGAAGACGTCGTAGAGATGGAGGTGGTCGAAATACGAGGCTTATAGGAAGCCCCGATCGTTTCACCACACGGTTGATGTCCAGAGCGAAGGAATCTGTGATGAAAGGCATAATCAAAGGAGAACCAGAAGGGCATCGTTGAGGTTTCCAGCAACGAAGTAACCTCATGCCATATCCGTTCTGCCGCAGGATTTCCTCAACCTGATCTTCCACCTCTCGAGAATTCGTGGAGGTCACTGTAGTAGATGTGGTTACTGTATGATGAACGATATTTCGTTTCATATACATAGGATGGCAACTCCGCGCGTGTAGAAGGATGTTATGAGATGCCGGTTTCCTATACCACATGCTACTGATTTGACCTTCCGATATTTTCACCTTCGTATTTAAAAATGGCAGAAATCCGTCTGGAGCTGGAGTCTCTGATGTTAGCTCGATCGTAGGAAACGCTGAGTTGAGTCGTCTGAGCGTCTGTCGCAGTGTTGCCCGCGATTTGCCTACAACAAAGATGTCATCGATGTATCGCCCGTAGTATAACACTCTTGGAGACAAGGCCGGCCGCTCAAGGTGATCCATGAAAATAATGGCGAGCAACGGTGCCAACCTGCTTCCCATTGCCAAACCTCTTGTTTGTTTGTAGAACACATTTCGAAAACGGAATGTGCTCATGTCGACTACACTTCGTAGAAGCTCCTCAATTTCTTCTATTTGTAACCCAAAGAACTGCATATTCCTGTGGTTCAGCCGTAAATGGTGCAAACAGGCTTCAACAGCTCTCCGAGTGTCTACGTTCGTGTACAATGCAACTACGTCGAAGCTCTGATATTCCAGTCGTTCCTCTCCATTGAAGTCGCATTGTCGTAGCTGTTCGAGAAACTGTTGCACATTTTTTAAGTGTGCCGGAACATACGAAAGTAAAGGCGACAAGAGGTGCTGTAGGAACCAACTGATTCGATCTGTTGGTCCTCCTCAGGAAGACACTATAGGCCTTGTCTTAATAGCAGTGTTATCCAGTCGGGCACCATTCCCTTCTCTTGGTAACTTATGCGTTTTCACAAGTTGGTAGTAAGTAGGCACGCTTTCATTCTTCGGCACTAGTTGAGCGAGAAGTGATCTCTCCAGTTTTGTACCCAGGACTCTACGAATGGTGCCTTTCAGACGCTCACATTCTGTCCTGTACTGCTCACGGCTGCTTACTACATATGTGCCTGTATCCGATAAGACAGCTTCACTAAGAGCAATGTCTCTGTCTTGAGACATTACAACGAAGCCTCCGCATTTGTCTCCCACTGAAAATCGTAGCGAGCTCTTCAAT
>OX375865.1:79611739-79721773 GCA_947359475.1 Heligmosomoides polygyrus bakeri | reverse complement strand
AAGGTTCCTCACTGCTGCGCGAACAGAGTCGTGGCGATAACGGTCAAATCGGGCCAACATATAATGAACGAATCTCGGTGTTAATCGACTCGCTTTGCATCGGAGCAGGAATTCGAGAGAGAGGTCGATCTCCAATGCATGCTGGTGGGACGCAATTATAGTTAAGCATCAAAAGAAACGTATTCCTACATAGATCATATCGGCTTTGTAGGAGCTTCAGATTTCTTAATATCGTTGTTTCCCTGAGCTTCATATTTACATATCCTTCTTCTTAAGAGTGAAGCTCGAATTAGCGAAATGTTTATTGACAACGTTTCGGGCCTTAAGCCCTTCTTCAGGTCTAAAAGAACTATGATGCTTATACAAACAACAACAACAGCAATCGACGCATCACAGACCTGGGTTCCACCGACAGGAAGGGGGGGGGGGGGAGGCCAAGAAGTTACAGTGGTGCGATTTGGCCAGAAATGAAGTGCAAGGTCTCTGGGCTGTGAAAACGCAGTAAGTTACCAAGAGAAGGGAATGGTGGCCGACTGGATAACACTGCTATTAAGACAAGGCCTATAGTGTCTTCCCTGTGGAGGACCAACAGATCGAATCAGTTGGTTCCTACAGCACCTCTTGTCGCCTTTACTTTCGTATGTTCCGGCACACTTAAAAAATGTGCAACAGTTTCTCGAACAGCTACGACAATGCGACTTCAATGGAGAGGAACGACTGGAATATCAGAGCTTCGACGTAGTTGCATTGTACACGAACGTAGACACCGGAGAGCTGTTGAAGCCTGTTTGCACCATTTACGGCTGAACCACAGGAATATGCAGCTCTTTGGGTTACAAATAGAAGAAATTGAGGAGCTTCTACGAAATGTAGTCGACATGAGCACATTCCGTTTTCGAAATGTGTTCTACAAACAAACAGAGGTTTGGCAATGGGAAGCAGGTTGGCACCGTTGCTCGCCATTATTTTCATGGATCACCTTGAGCGGCCGCCTTGTCTCCAAGAGTGTTATACTACGGGCGATACATCGATGACATCTTTTTGTAGGCAAATCGCGGGCAACACTGCGACAGACGCTCAGACGACTCAACTCAGCGTTTCCTACGATCGAGCTAACATCAGAGACTCCAGCTCCAGACGGATTTCTGCATTTTTAAATACGAAGGTGAAAATATCGAAGGTCAAATCAGTAGCATGTGGTATAGGAAACCGGCATCTCATAACATCCTTCTACACGCGCGGAGTTGCCATCCTATGTATATGAAACGAAATATCGTTCATCATACAGTAACCACATCTACTACAGTGACCTCCACGAATTCTCGAGAGGTGGAAGATCAGGTTGAGGAATCCTGCGGCAGAACGGATATGGCATGAGGTTACTTCGTTGCTGGAAACCTCAACGATGCCCTTCTGGTTCTCCTTTGATTATGCCTTTCATCACAGATTCCTTCGCTCTGGACATCAACCGTGTGGTGAAACGATCGGGGCTTCCTATAAGCCTCGTATTTCGACCACCTCCATCTCTACGACGTCTTCTAACAACGTCACGTCCCTACGAGAACCGGTGTGAAAGGCCAGGTTGCTTAATCTGTGATGAGGGCAACCAGATTTGCCAAATGAGGTGTGTGGTATACAAAGTGGTCTGCATGACATGTGAAGAATTTTACATAGGGGAAACAGCGAGACCACTTGGCAAGAGAATGGATGAGCATTTAAGAGCACTGCGTAGCCCTCAAAGCTACTCAGATAATCCATTCTCTAGGCACCGCACTCTCAGACACGCACGAGATCCACTGCCGCAGCTGCGAGTCTCGATCCTTCACAAAAATCTGACGGATACAGTGGAGAGAAGGATTAAGGAAGCGCTTGAGATAAAACACTGGCAGCCACCCATTAACAAGAAGGAAGAAATGAAGTATGCAATGAGCCTTATCAGTCTCTGAGGTTACGCGGCGTGACTGAATGAGGATGATGGCGACTTTGGAAGACGAGAAACCGGTCACTGCTCGCGGATATATATATATATAAATAGCCCAGAGACCTTGCACTTCATTTCTGGCCAAATCGCACCACTGTAACTTCTTGGCCTCCCCCCCCCCTTCCTGTCGGTGGATCCCAGGTCTGTGATGCGTCGATTGCTGTTGTTGTTGTTTGTATAAGCATCATAGTTCTTTTAGACCTGAAGAAGGGCTTAAGGCCCGAAACGTTGTCAATAAACATTTCGCTAATTCGAGCTTCACTCTTAAGAAGAAGGATATGTTTTGGAATGACGCAATCTAAAAATAACGTTGGCCGGATGCCCGGCTTCCATCTAATGTCTAATATGTGGAAGCGCATCTTCCCTTTTCAGAAATTTAGAATGCATAAGTATGCCAAGATCTCGAAGAAACGTCTATTCCCTTTGATTGATCATAGAAGCCTTTTAGCAAACGCTAGCCTTAACTAACATTAACCTTAACGTAAGCTTAAGGCGTAAGAATGAGAAACTATTCTAGCGTGTTAACTGTTGAGATTACGTCATGCCTACATGTAGCACTTCGCGGTGATTATCTAATGCGTTGTGTCAATTACTTAAACGAATTTACTTCGTCTGCGAGTATTTTCAGGAATTTTTGAACTGAGCTTAACTGGAAATACGGAAACGATTTGCTGAAGTCGACCATAGCTTTGCTTACGCAAGTAATTTCTCATCCAAGAACGAAATTATTGAATAAAATCCTCTTGATGGCAACGAGCTATGAAGCTGGTATAAAGAGCTCATTATCCCCATACCTTTAAACACCTCCGTATCTACCGCCTCTTGTGTCTCCGATAGCACGATCGTGGCTACGGTATCAGCATGGCGACTGATGGCAGACGAGCGGATGATAAACTAACTGCGGCGTAATTCGTGGGTGCCTACTGTGACAACAGTTAGAAGAGTAAATAGAGGTGACAAAGTTGTGGTTAGGAGTGGCAACGATATATACTCAATGCGAAATTCAGTAAAGGAAAAAGAGTTTTTTACTGAGCGGGAAACAACGCGGATACCCAAGTCTTTGGTTCGACGCACAAGTTCTAGCATGAAGTTCTTTAGGTAACATTAGATAGGCGAACTGCTGGCCCAATTGGTAATTCAGTGAAGCAATTTGCAGATAGCCAGGAGGTCTTTCCTCAAAGAACTGCAAGTACGCAACATTCACAATAACGACCAAGCTAACACCCTACAACATCGTTTGAGAGCATGGCGCAATTGCCGCATTTATCAAACAAAACGAATTTTACTCCCTTGTTCAATAAATAAAAGCTAATATTAATAGTAAGTTTTATGTTAGCTATATAACTTACCTGTTACTACAAGGATAAAGATTCTGTAAGTAGCCAAACAGTGCTAATTTTTAGACACTCTGGGAAACAGGAAAAATTAGCGCACGAATAGTAATAGAACTCGCTCTGCCCGTAAGTGTAGAACATATCCAACTATACGCGTTCAAACCAAAGCAAGTGACGAAAATATGGAGCTAAATGTGCAAGCATACTCAACGAAACAGTCAAACAGTGAAATCAACGAAACAACGGTTGAATGACAAGGAGGCTGTTCAAGTTACGCCTTCATATAGACAGCGAATTTCAGCTTTGCAATCGTAGGTCTCCTTTGATGAGAGCCTTCGGGCTCTCTTGTTAAGGGAGATCTCAGGCCGCTTGTCGAAGGGCCACGTGTGGTGGTGGATAGGGGAATGAATAGCAAACGAAATGCGATCGCGTAATGACCAGAAATGCAGACGGAATGCAGGAGATGGTCTCTTGCTGCTGCTGTGTCGGGTCGACTCATTCCTTGCGTGTGGGAGTGGGATGCTCATGCACAGTAGTAGAGGGTGTGTTCGCGCCTGCGCGGATTGTATCGGTGGATTGTAGAAAAATCACTACGATTCTAAAACCAAACGGTAACAACAAGTTTTCCAAAATAACAAGTTTCTTATTATGTCTAGTTTAGTTTAGCTTTCGGAATGTCGCAAAGCTTCCGGGAAGATCCAAAGTGCTATGAGTATGAGCAACAGCACGGCTCGGTATTTGAGCGCTTTCATTTGTCCTGAACTTTTTACAGTTTGCGTTCGATAAGTAGACTTTTACAGCCTAAGGTTGTTCTATACTTCAACAACTGTTTCTAAAACAGCAGAATGTTTTAACGAAGAATTTAGGTCTGGCAGTAACCACGGCGAATCCTTTGGTTACAGTTCGCCTTTGGAAGAAATTTGCGAAATCCATAGATCTGTATGCTTCACAAAGCGGTTCCTTTTGTCCCACAAAAGTTTAGTTCTTCCTGCAGATAACAGCTGAGAATTAAATAAACAGCTACGGAGCGTTTACCAAATTTTACTGGAAGCGAATTTTTCTGCATTGAGTATTTCTTTGCCATCCAAGTAAGAAGATTTCAATTGTTAACTCTTTCTATTCTGTATTCAAAAGAATTCTTCCAAACAGAACTCATCCCTCTCTGTCACTCTTTTACGACTTCTCAGCAACTGACCACTCCGGTTTTCTTCTTGAAGCACCTGGTAACAAATTGTGCAGCACCTTAGCTTGAGGTTCGGATGTGTTTGGGTTTCTCGAATTCTTCCTATTTTTGTAGGGCACACTTGGGATTGGTGAACGATATTAGACGAAAAAATACATAGACATAAGGGAAATGTCTTGCTAGAACCAGACCAGCACGTTGAAAGATGTACCCTTTTTGACGAGCATGAAAAAAAATCCCATGCAAGATTGGAACCGATTTGGATTTGGAATGGACCAGTTTTGGTCTAAACTCATCACTGCTTCACGTGTACCATATACTGACTGTGGTTCTTCCTAAGATTCTTGACATGCACGGCATGAAATTCTGTAATAGCTAAGCAATGACACTACCAACAGCCACGCTCCATCAGTTAGGCGGAGACCAATGTCGCCATCACATGGACCAATAATAAATAGATAAAATAAAATAAGTAAATAAATGAATAAATAATTTAACAATGAACGATTTACCGATTTAACGGTTTTACCGGTGAATCGGTAAATCGTTCATCGTTAAACGCACACCTCTGACCCGCAAGATGTGTTGTACCCTCTGTTCTCACTTCCGAGATCCGACATGCCATCTCGTCGGTGAAGAGACGTACAGTACACGGTCCTGAACACCTGAAGAACCTCTTGCCAGCGTTCATCGACACCGTTCATATTCACACGCTACCTATCGGAGACCAAGGTTCCATCTCAGTGGAGAACTTGGGAGACCGTCTTGCTGTACAAGAAGGAAGACGTACACGACATTGCAACTGTCGGCCGATCTGCCTGCTGTCCGTAGTCTACAAGCTCTTTACTCGAGTCATCCTGTACAGGACCACCGAACGCTGGACGAAGGACAGCCATGCGATCAAGCAGGAGAGGATTCAGCACGATCGATCCCATATACTCCATTAAGAAGCTCCGTGAATTATCGCGAGAGTACAAGCTGCCGCTGTGCCTTACGTTCATCGACCTGAAGAAGGCATTCGACTCTGTCGAGACTGAAGCGGTCATCGAGGCCCCGCGCACTGAGGGCGTTCCTACTCATCGTCAGTTCATCAGTGTCCTTCGAGAACTGTACAGTGGATTCACGATCAAGATCTCACCATTCTACAACGACGTCGTCGTCGACGTGAAGAAAAGGTCCGGCAGGGGATACCATATTTATTTAATTAATTTTTTTTTTATTACGTCGCGAAAGGCAGACGCGAGATAGAAGTAGGACAGTACGAAAAAATAAACAACAACTTCAGAAAGATGCACAATCAAACAAGAATTGGTTGTGGTCGATCTCCATCACTAGAGTCCGTCAAACTTAAGCATCATTTTTGATGCATACCGCTTGAACTGGGGTATGGAGTAAGCATTTGACAGGTTTTTCGTGATTCCTATGTGAGCGCTACCTGCTCTATGCGTAAAGAAGCAAGCACGAACTGATGATCTCGGACAAGGCAAGGCTATTTTCATTATACTACCTCTAGTTCGGGAAGGCATTAAACTATATAATTTCATAATCACAGCCGCACTAGGTTGGTGCAGAATTTTATGAACGAGACAAACATCAAACACTTCTCGTCGTGATAAGAGGGATGGAAGATCCAAATGCCTATTTCTGAACACTGCGTTGGGGATGTTGGAGTATAAGAAGCTTCCCATACGAATAAATAATTTCCTAGTAAAATTGTTTTGGATCTTCTCAATTCTCGAGATATCTTTAATGCTACTAGGGTTGAATACTGTAGTGTTCGTTTCAACTAATGAGCGTATATAAGTCTTGTAAGCCCTTATTAAAAGAACTCTGTTCTTTGTAGAAAGGACTTTAAATATGTGGAATGTTCGCAGAAGCGCTATCCTACAACGGTTTTTGATATGTTAAGAAAAGTCTAGTTTGCTACTGCATGTGAAACCAAGATCTCTAATGAAATCCACCGATGTGACGTGGAGACCGTCCACTTCATATGTATGCTGTGCAGTTGACGGAGTGCTGCTAATACGCATGAAACTTGTTTTGTGCGGAGCCAAGGAGAGATGCCATTGTTTAGACCAGGAAACCAATAAGTTGACTCCTCTTTGAAGACATAATTCATCATCAACACCATCAATCCTTGTATATTTTTACATCATCTGCATACATGGCACAATCACAAACATTTCGCAAAATTTCTGGTATTTCCGAAGTAAAAATGTTAAACAATATAGGCGATAATACCCCTCCTTGAGGTACTCCACTTGTTATATGTTTAACTTCGGAGAAAACATGTCCAATTTTAACTTGAAACGTTCTCTCATTTAGAAAATATCTCCGAAGCTCTTCAGCGCCACCCTCGAAAACGCGAGCTAGAGTGGGAAGGTCTAGGAGTGAAGGTCGACGGCAGGCAACTGCACCATCTCCGCTTCGCCGACGACATCGTGCTCATAACACCGAGCATAAGCCAGGCGAAACGAATGCTGGCCGACTTCGATCCTGTAGGTGGGAACGTTGGACTGCAGCTGAATCTTGACGAAGTTCATGAGGAACAGGCGAGTTTCTGATGCCCTATTCTCGCTCAACGGAACAAACATCTCCGAATGCTACGTGTATCTGTATCTGACTCGTGAAGTCAACATGGCCAACGACCTAGGGCCAGAGCTGGGCAGAAGGAAAAAGCCGCCTGAAAGGCTTTCAAGAGTGTCGAAGTAGTCATGACGGAAACGAAGAACTCTGTGCCCACCTATTCGACTCCAATGCTCTTCCTGCCCTAACATACTCCTCCGAAACTTGGACCAAAGTGGGTTCATCTTTCTTGCCACAAGAGAGGATCTCACAGTTAGGGGTCTCGCAGCCATGGTCATATAGTAGATTGCTGTCAACTTGTGTGGCATCTTAAAAATGCTGGCTGGGAAATGCACCTCAGGCCATCCCGGAGGTCGTCCAAGCCGGAAGGAAGTCTATTTGAACCTTCAACACATTAGCTAGAAGGCATGAGCTGCAATGCAACGAGGCAATAACATCCTTGATGAAGATAGTGTTTTAGGCATTATTACCTGTAATACCAACATCGCAGATTCTAGTGAACACACCGAGGTGTTTGGTACCTAAACGGGTCCAAAGGTTTTCCAAAGCTGAAAACTGGAGCATTTGTTCCTACCGCGAGCGATTTGGATAAACCAAGAATTACCTTGGCAATATTTCAGTCCAACGCTCGATAAGTCACGATAAAGGATAAAGGACAGCGTTACTCAATCCCTTTTGCGATGCGCCACGCATTCTACTTCTACGGGACGACTTGAACGCGCATTTGGCCATAATTTTGCGGTGGCTAGCCGATGAACAAGTCAGCGCTTTATCCTTCCGAGACAAGACTGGTAGCAATTCACCGACCCCGGAGGGATGGAAGGTTTGGTTAGCCTGGGCTGGAAATCCGAACCAGGGACCTGGAATCGGCTGAGGGCGACAGTCGGTGCCTCCTCCGACTGCGCTACACGCGCCCGAGAAGTCACGATAGGCTGCATAAAATCTAGGTCACCTAACTGTGCCGAAAGGAAAGTTGGCTGTAAAGCAACGCCACCCATCCATGTTTACCATGTTCGCTTTATATCAAGCACATTAAGAACCGTAGCGTCACCACGTTTCTTTTATACTGCCGATATTTGGACATGAAGAACCTCTCATATCAAAAACGTAAACCGCATAGCAAAGAAAATTTGTGAAATCCGACATGTTTTCCTGATTTTTATTTTATTTTATTTTATTTTATTTTATTTTATCTTATTTTATTTAAACGAAGACGTGTTTCATAATGTTTTTTTTTGAAAAATGAAGAAACAACAGAAAAAATGGAACACGCACAATTCAAAAGACACGAAAAGAACATTCAAGTGTTCTGTATATCAGGAAATAAGATTTCATTCGCGTTTTAGAATCTGAAACTCGAAGCTTGAACTTTCCTCCTACGGATCTCGGCAGGGCGCCATCAAAGAAATCGGTTGGGTTAACATAAAACTTGTTGCTAATGATGTTGTGCATCATGACATAGAGGACTGGAGAATGATAACTCCTTGCGAGCAGCTCAAGCTCGTGACGGTTTTCGTTCCTCGGTTCTCTCCGCATAACCGGGCTTCTGACTGCTACAATCTCTCCATCTCTAGCAAACAACTAGGAGGTGATTGTCTACTGCTGAGTTGCTTGTCTACTCTGTCTACTGCTTCTGATATTGGTACTGATACCTGAAATACATAAACTAACCAGGTGACACCCAATTCTCAAGAAACGGAGCAGCATGCATATTCTCCATGTTTTCTACAGCAAAATCTTTCCTGTGTAAGATGTTTTGAACGGTTCTGCGTAGGGTAACGTAGTAAGGAGGAACGTTTTTTACTGAGCCACTTAACGTTTCGACCCACTTGTTGTCTTGGGACTAATTAATGTGGATCAAGGAAAGGTCCATCAGGGAAGAGTTTACCACTCCTATGAGCTCACACTTCTGCCGTAATTCATGACGATAGGCGAAAAAATCCATACGGTTAGAGGTTAGATCGGGCAGATAGCAATACGGGAATCTTTGAGCCATTCTTAGGACGACGACGTTGGAAACGTCCCTCAATAAACGTTGATCCGCGTTGTAACCGCGTTCGACACAGAAGTATACAGAAGAAATTCACGCCCATAATCAGTTGCCAGACAGAGTATCGACAGAGAACTGCCCCTCAAGGTACGTGGAACCATAAGGCGCCGGTTGTATCCTATGAGTAAACACCTTCATTCAGCAATGTCAGAGCAGTATGAAATACGGTTGCTGTGGGGATCTCCTGTTTGCACTGTTAAACCCATTTTGTCAGCAACAGCCTATAGCACTCTGTACGAGAGGCAAACTATGTGGTTTGTTAAGCTAGATATTGAGGGTAACTGCACTGTATGGTCTTCCTGTTCTGACACTGTTGACGCTCGAGGTGAGCAATGGTATAACATAGGCCTTAGAGCGTAGAATAAACATGAAGTGGAATCAAGGTGATCTCTGCACATTAAGATGGAGTTACACCGTGATAGGAAAACATAACATAGAAAGACTCCATTGTCACCATGCGGAGGGCGGGAAGGTGAAGTTTCTGAAGTACGAGCTTTAATCTTCCGCGTAACGCTATTGATGTCGAATCAAAAGCTTTCGGGTGACCCCGGAGTTGGACGAGGGAGTGGTTGCTTCATTCATTACTTTTGGTCCTACGTAATTCGAATAGTTACCCACTAATTTTTAAAGCAAAACCACTCATCAAGACACATTCTGATTCTTTCCGATTCTATTTGTTCTGTGAGTGTTCACGCACAGTTGTTCCCTATTAGTATACTATTTTCAGTCTTTTGCACAGTCATGTTTCTTCATACGTTCTGCAGAACTTTGGAAGTGTACGATTACGGGTTAACCTAGAGAGTGCAGCACATGTGCAGTGAAAGTAATGCGTAGTGGTACATACGATTCCTGAACTGAATTCGCTTGCGAAATATCTATGTTTGACCTAATGTGCATTAAAACAATACATATTTTCACTGGAAATTGCCTATTATTGCAGTGTTAAGAAGAAAAGTCGTGATTCCAACATTCGAATGGTATTCGTCGAACATTCGAATAATAGTGCGGGTCTGAAGAACATTGAATATTCGAGCAATCCCAAATTACCAAAATTTTCAAATATTCCAGTTCGAAGACATTCTAAAAACAAGGCTTTTTGAATACTCGAATTCGAACACGTCCGAGAAACGTGATTTTTGAACATTCGAATACGATTAATCAAAGCACTATAAATTCCTGCTCAGCAGCGCTTCGAAAACCGTAAGGCCTCTGTTATACTCCCGCGGGAGCATCCGCGGAACGTCCGCGGACCAATGGTGCACGGGGGAGGCGGGCGTGGCGAGGCGCGGCGATTGGCCAGATGAGGAGTCTCGGCGCGATTCCCGCCCTTCCGCAGGTGCTCCCGTGGGAGTATAACTCAGGCCTAAGAGTTAGTCGGTTGCATGGCTTCAGAGATAGCCAATCGCATTCGTAGGCCGTTTGCACCACATTTTCACAGACGTCAATTGCGAGTGAGTGTGGAGGCAGCAGTTTTCATGTAACACACCATCAGCGCAAGTACAAGGAAATGGAAGAACACGCTTCTGGTGAAAACGTCCCCTGCCAAGCCAACGTTTGCACCTCTTATTTCTTCTGGGCTACTGATGAACCAAACGCTTTCAGACGCCGCAACTCTTCAAACCTGAATCTGGATGTTGGTTTTTGCTGGAGTTTTGTCACTTCCTCATGCATTATGCAGTGAATTCCGAATGCACTCCTTTTGAACGACATTGCGTAAAAAACGTTACGGTCATCTTGAGATAGGCAGCAGTTCTGCCTCATGAAAAGAACCATCGTAGCCTTGAGTCATCCAGCTCTCTACACTCTGCGAACGAAACCAGAAGACAACTCACTTCCAGTACAGATTCTGATCGGAGCACACCATATCGTAAGCTCGACACGCGACCACGGATTGGAACCTTGAGCTCTGAAGAAGCCAGCAACTAGGGTGGCATATGTGGGTGAAAAATTGCTGAGTGTCACGGAGCGCACATCAGTTGCGAGAGAACTCACATAAAATTAAGTGACCAAATTCACAAAGAGCACACGAATGCGAAGTCGACCAATAAAGTAATCGAAAGGGAATGCAATCGAAAATCTGAACTAAAAAGATCTATGTAACACTAAAAAGATCTATGTAACAGTTAAAAAATAAACAGCAGCAGGAAAGAAGTTAAGAAATAAGAGAGGATGGAGGACCGGGTTAACCAAAGCTGATAGATGTGCATCACGTATCCACTTCTACAGGGCGGCCCATAAGTCCTGCAACAAAATTAGGTGACCTTATTGGTTATCTTTTTCCAATTGCAAAAAACAGCATGCCAACTGTTTGTAGCGTATACATAGTGCTATACTTCTGGAAAGTACCACGGTTGTAGCTGCTCTTATTACGAAGTAATGCGCTCTCACGTAAAACTACCGAAAATTCTTCTTCGGCCGTGGTGGAGCGCTCCCATTCCGATGTGAATAAATTTTTGAATATTGGTTGTTGAACGTCGGTATGATGGTATTGTGTAGGGCGGTTCAGATGCTTCTCAAAAGTGTACATTAGATGACGGATCTGAACTACAGTAGAAGAACGCTATTAATTTTCTGATCATACACGATGCAGCAAACAGCTGGAACAAATGCAATATTTAGCCGTGTGCGTAATCTATTACCAAGCAATATGTAGTTTCTAGAAAACTACAAGAAAAGCTTTACAAGCCCACAAGTGAGGCGAAGACTCAGCTATGAGGAGGAGAAAGTAGAGAGAAAAAATTGTGAGCGCAGTTAGCCCGTCGTTCGAAATGTGTATTCAGCCTCTGCCTCATTTGATGAAAAATTTCTCAATGTTGAGCCATCCCAGAAATGTCAACATAATATTGCGTTTTACACTACCTTTGCGAGAACTTGATGATATAAACACAATGGCCACGCATGTCAGGTTTTTGTCATACGCGATTTTCCAAGATGTCTCTCCTCACACCCTAAGTTTTTGTGTAAAAAGGTAAAACTCAATAAAAATATTCGCTTCATGGGAACAAAAATATAACACCATATATTGGAGACTGAATCGCTTTGTTTAAAGGCGAAATGTACATTCTGGTAAAGCGATTCTTCTTCCAGCAAAAGAATAGGATGCGGTACCGGTTCTCATGCCATCTGCAAAATATTGCACCTGACTAGCTGTGAAATTCCTGAATCTTTAGATTTTCAATCTCTGTTTATCAACTATCTTAAAGAAAATGTCCTGCTCTATAAAGCCAGGAAAACTATTGTTCAATATCTTCTTTGGAAAAAGGGCGCGTGGAGCGCAGTCGGAGGAGGCGCCGGCTGTCGCCTGCACCCGATACCAGGTTCCCGGTTCGGATTTCCCGCCCAGGTCAACCAAGCCTTCTATCCCTCCGGGGTCGGTGAATTGGTACCAGACTTGTCTGGGAAGGATAAAACACCGATTTGTACATCGGCTGGCCACCGCAAGTCATTGAATGGCCAAATACGCATTCAACACGCCTCTACGACGTCCCGTAGAATTGGAATGCGTGGCGCATTCCGAAGAGGATTGAATAACGCCGTCCTTTATCCTTTTATCCTTTTATCCTTCTTTGAAACGAATAAGAAATAAAACTCCGTAGAAGGTGCAGCGACGCGAGCTGCAAAACAAGGATGGAGCGGTCCCTTATGAATAATACAGCTCCACAATAATACACAAACCATGGGCAAACAATGTTTAAAAGTGTACCAAATTTGGTGCATCCTTAGCCTTTTTATACGCCTATGTTTTTGTTGCAGGACTTGTGGGCCGCCCTGTACTGGATAACGTAAAGACAGTTTGAGCGCGTAATTTATCTGAAGAATGACTTGTGGTGACCTACTCGTCCTTAGCGAGCCTCGCACTTGCTAACCAACCCATGAGTAATGGAGGGCTTGGTTGATCAGAACCAAGCCAAGAACTTCAATTCACAATTCACACAACAGCTGTCGTCGACTATGTCCATGTTATACTTCAGCGACCCGTCACCGACAGGCCGTCACCGACTTCGTCGACAAATTCTGTGGCGGCGTCGGCGACATCGTCGGAATTGGATCGCAGTGTACTAATAGAAGTACGGGGCAGTGTTGACCATTTAACGACTATTGATTTGCCGATTTAACGAATTTACCAGTATCATTTCGGGAAAACTACTAACAACTACAAAACTACAACTACATTTCAGGAAAACTACGAGGAAACGCTACTTATTTGAATCAGTTTCTCTACCGCCGTTTCGTACTTTTCTGTCTCAAGGCCGCCTTTCTTATTTTGGCTGCTCCGTTTCAGTTTTTCGCAATTTTTCACCGTTGTCTTCACGTTTCCAATTTTCTTCACAGTTTTCGTTTGTTTTACTTGCTCTGCAAGAAACCGAAGAGGCCTAGAAAACGCGAATGAAACGAGTAAGAAGGACAAAAAAGCGAAAAAAGGTGACAAAGCGAAGGGAACGTAAGGAATAGCTCCCACTCCCTCCCCAAACACTCAGTGTTCCAACAAGCTAAACGGATTTTCGCACAGCACTAGACAGTTTTTGTGAGACTAACCATAAAAGGACGTTGAGAGTAAAAATAGCACTAAAATGGTGTCCGCAAGACGGCGCTTTTGCACTTCTCCATTTCGTAATTCGAGGTCCGCTGGCGATGATGGTAGTGCTGGAACAAAGAACCAACCCACAACCAAAATACTCCATCGGAGCGCATTTTCTGCCACCCTAGGATGACGTCGGTGATGGAAGTATAACACCCCCTGCGGAGCTCTCAGCGACGCCGGCGACGCGTCGCCGAAGTATAACATTGGCCATTGTAAAAGTAGTTAATACCTTAACGTCTACGTAGAAAGAAAGCAGTAGTCTGAGAAAAGCAAGAACAGCTTCTTGTTAGATTTATTGGCGGCCCCGATATACTGAATGACTTTTCACAGTATATAGATGTTTACAACGTATACCAAACTATTTAAACTTCCATGTCTTCTCTTATTCGCCGCCCTACCAAGCATACCTGCCATATTTATTTATTTATTTATTTATTTATTTATTTATACGTGGATATCCACGCAAAAAATAGAACAAACAGAACATGCACATTAAGAACCAGAACAGAGCGAGTAAAAATATACTGCTAGGTACAAGCGACAGACAGCGGCAACAGTTGGAAGCAAACTATTAAGGAACATCCTGGAGATACCTGCCAATAAGTCTTTTGTATTGCCTTAGCGGTTTTGGTAAAATGTTTTTCTTCGAAAACTTTTGAAATTCGGTTCTAGCTCGGTCTGTGAAAAACGTAGACCTTATATTACTTCTAGCTTTTGGAATCTGGATCTTCATCTGACCACCTCTAGTACTAGAGCAAGATATTGAATAAAATTCCTGAAGAGGAAAATCCAACATGCCATTGATCAGCTTATATATGGTGATTAGATCATATCGTTTCCTTCGAAAAGCAAGGGTGCGTAAATTGAAGAGTTTGTTTCTCTCAAGAGCCGATGGAATGTTAGCATAATTACACCCATGTACTCTTATCCAGAGCTTTCTTGTAAAGCTATTTTGTACAGATTCCAATCTAGAGATTTCACGTTTGTATCTAGTCATTTCAAGTGAGAACGCATCCCAAACACGGCGGGTACTATTTAGACGATTTAGGAGGCCAAAAATGGTCGTCCAAACTCCGTCTAGGGAACTGCCTGGGGTTCTCGCATTCGTCTTCGGTATTACGATGCTGGAGGTTAGGTACCCACAGCGGGATTCACCACTGAAGCATCAAGTATAAGGAATAATCTCCATTATTATCAATGACATGTTGCCAACGTCTTCTCAAACAGTGGATGCCTTTCTTAAAGAACTTCACTGGCTGTGACTCGAAGAATTTGGACACCCAAATTTCGACTTCGTCACGGTTCTTGAATTTTTTCTCCGCCAAGGCGTACTGGATCGATCGAAAAAGACGGCAGTCTGATGGCGCAGGTTCTGGGCTATGAGGTGATTAAGGCAGAAGTTCCCAGCCCAACTCGTTAATTTTTTGCAGTGTGATACTTGCGGTATGCGGTCGAGCATTGTGATGGAGGAATTTCACAGTTGCTGTGTTTTCTCCTTGTTGACGCAGTGCTTGGTCCACGCGGCCCAGATGTTCTTTGTAAAGGTCTGCTGTAATTGTTTGGCCTGGATCCAGCACTTTGAAATGCACCAGACCTCTACTGTTCCGCCAAGCACAGAGCATGACTTTTTCCATGAATGTCAGCTTCGTCGTTGCTTTCGGAAACTCACCGGAACTCATTCATTGCCGCTTTCGTGTGGTATTGTCGTAGCGCATCCACTTCTCATCCCACGTCACGATGGAGTCATAGAAGTCGATATTCTTGGTTTCGCGGATGAGAGTTCCAGCGATGGCTACTCAGGCTGCTTTATTTGTGTCGCTGAGCACCCATTTTCCACACCGATTTGACTTTCCGATTGCATGCAACGACTGGAAGAATGGTGACAACGGAACCTCTGCGCGAGCTCACGAGTAGTTCGTGATGGATCTGACTCGACAGCTTGTTTCAATTCCTGGCTATCCGCAACTTCAGGCACAAATGATGTTCTTCGTATTCAAGGCTCTCATCGCCGTCTCGGAAAAGTTGAAACCATCGCTGGCATTGACGTAATGATGGAACTTCGTTGTCAAATACTTCACACAAGATGGGATAGGATTCTGCTGCAGTTCTTCATTGCTTGAGGTCGTACAGCAAGCAAATCCGCACTCGGTACTTTTGCTCGATCATCGCTAATTTAAAAAACCTATTGAAAGGATCAACAAGTCGAAAAGAAACTTTGTCGAAAGATGGATTCGGGAACGTTTGTTAGACACCCAAAGTTACGTGATTCAAGAAATAATAACAGCAGAAAATGAGAAATCGAAAGCGGGCGACATTTATAATCCGACAACCTAATATTTTGCTCAATGTTTTCTAATTACAATCATGTGCCGGAGCGACACCGTTTTCTTTTAATTTTCACCTTCCCAGAGGTCCGCAGGAGGTTTTAAAACCAATACGGTGGTTCCCAGACAACGCGAGACGATCGGTGGCAAAGTACTCTGGATAAGGAAGTATGAGATGTCAGTGAATGGATTGAGCACAGCTGAGCCGAGAGATGCTTGTCTCCAGAATACGCATATGTACAACGGTTCCACACGCTGTCGCCTTCGAATAATGCCTTCCGTTGAGTCCAAGATTTCCATTGATTAAAGCTCTCAAGTGTATTTCAAATCAACAGCCGTCCTCATCCTTCCACCAGAGTGCTTGTGCACTCTCACCAGAGTGCTTGTGCACTCTGCGATTTCCAGTACTAATTAGTCGTCGACGCAGCTCTCCGAGGGCATTTCTCGCTGGGGATTCATTAAGCGAGCAAGCTCCTAACCAGGGGTCCGGACGTTAGATACCCCTTAGATACCTCGACTGGGCGCGCCTCCCTCAATGCCCCGCCCACGCGGACGAGTTGTCATGGGCCGGCGCTGCAACCGGCCGTCAGCTGTTATATTGGACGCGATCGATGCGAACCCTTCACCTTCTTCATCTTCCGTCTGTTTCCCCATCTACACGGTCTTCTGATAAGCACTTGCTATTTCATGAAGGTTACCTTGTACTTCTGGCTACAAGTATCCTTCTTGATAAGCAAGATTGTGGAGTACCTTCCAGTAGATGCTTCGACAAAACTGTGATCCCCGAACCTGCCAGTAAGTTGATCTACTCCCATTGATACGTTTTGACAATTATTTCCTATTGAGTGTTATAGCTCTGTTAGATTTTCTTGCTATTGACAGGGTTATCCCCATGTGCAACTAAACTGCCCACTTAAAAGTTGTGCTTGTTGCAACTTTACAAGGGTCCATCTTGCGTTTTTTTTCTTCAGAACTGATGCCCTTACCCTATACGCAGCCAACGTTGGCGTCCCTAACAGTTATAACCTATACCTATCCATGATTAATAGCGTATGGCGTAATAGCGTTGCAGCGTTTTACCTTCAAGCTTTTTGAAGAATTCACTGGATGTTGTGAAGGTGGAGGAGGGGAGACATCAGTTCAACATTTGTGCTATGTGATTTCTCTATGCAGCGTGCCATGTTGGTCCCTCATTTCCGTGTTAGTCCTCCACGTTACATTAATTGCTGCTTGTGCGCGGTTGGCGTTGACCGAATGGCATGACCCGTTGCGCTCCTCGCACCTTTTAGGGTTCTTCGCACCTATCGCTGCTGCCCTAAAGAGTTGCTTCAGGCGTCATCTGACAAACGTGCAAGGAGTTAAGTGCTAGCGGTAAAAGTACTGATGTCTGAAGGAGAAGTCCAAAGTAGATTCCTAAAAGCCATCCCTGTAAGATCAGTGATTGTACCGTTGATCACAGATGGAGGAGTGGGTGAATGATACGAAGTCACCTTTAAAATGTGGCTTTATACACTGTCTCTTGTTCTGTGTTTTTAAGTTCTGCCTCCCTAATCAGCTTTAGCGGCCCGTTGAGGAATGAATCGCAGTATAGGCTAGGATTGGCATAAGAGTACAGCTCGTCATGACATAGAATTTCATATTTCCTGAGATTCGTAGCATATTTAGAGGGCCTTGGCATACATTGGCATGCTGAATGACCATACCAGCAGATTCTTTGAGCTGTTATTCAAGGCTGTTAAACAATGTTTATTTCGGCAAATGTTTCGGTCGAACCCAGTTTTCTTCAACCTCTGAAAACGGTTAAGCTTTGAAAGATGCGCAGAATCATGCGCAATTTCCTTCAGAATGAATCTACTCTCAGTTAAAAGAGTTTCGTTCGGACTAAAAGACAAAGATTAAAACAAGAACTGGGTCTGGGGAGATTTGAAAATGTCTTGCTAACATGACATCACAGACTTTTGCAGTAGATTTCTGCAAGGTACAGGCAGGAGGAAATAAAAGGGTATTGTTCAAATTCAGAGAATTTTCATTCAGAGAATCGGAGTTTTACCGATAGGGCGTATGGAACGGATCTGGATACATGTAGGTGTTGCATTTTTCTCTACTTCTTAGTTTCCTTCAAAGAAAACGAAAACGCAGATTAAATGCAGGAACTATATTTAGTTCTAATTTCACCTTTTACGAAACCTAGGCTTCGTCATGCATATAATATGGCAACCGCATCGTTTTCCTCTAACAAAAGCACTTCCCAGTATCTCAAGATGTGAGACAGACAAGAACGGCGGCCAAGACAGATTCTCACGCATCTATCGACTCTGTTGAGATCGAGCCACCGAGGAAAGGACCGCCGCCGTCTCGAGCTACGACAGAAAATTTGTCATGGCTAAACAACGATTGTTACCGAACAGTCAACAGTATCTCGCTCTCCACCCGAGGGATCGTACCACTGTTTATAATGGCATAATGATGTGATGAGCTTGTTACGGTTGGTGAGAAGTTTCAATCGTGGTTCTACGGTGATAGTGTAGTACCCGAGGAGCGAAATCGTTATTCTCTCCAATTCATCCGTTCTTCCTTGCGTTGCCTTATTTCACGGCTTCGAAAAAAACGGCGGAGTGGCGTTCTCACCCCACGCTTTAAACAAATGCGTTGCGAATTTCTGTGTCTACACTATCCCGTAAGGTAGCCACTGGACTCTCGAGCAAGCGCACGGGGTTGGGGGTGGGCGGGCCAGGGGACGAGGGATAGAGCGCTCGCCTCCTGAAGACAACGTCAGAGATAGATGACATTGTTCGTGATGCGGGCTTTCCTTCAACTGCTGCCTTTTTGAAAAACGAGCAATTTCTCAGATATATGGAAAGATTCGCGACTTTAAAGAGATCTGTGATACGAAAGTCTACCGCCTCAATTAGGGCAAGGCACACAAGACCTTATTAGGGTTCCACGTTTTTAAACCGTTATCGTAACAGCAGTCGTTGCGGGACCAATACATCTTCGGATCAGGGCTGCCAACTGCACGGTGACCAGTAATGGAGGTACGGAACTACAGGAGGAGAGGCTTCATACCGTTTGAGGCGTTCTGGATGGAATATTTTGGAGAAATTACTAGTTGACAGCTCTATAATGTAAGAGTGGTCACGTTGTATCATCAAAACTCACGTGATGTGTTCAAATGCACATTAGGATAGGGTCGTTAGAACAAAACCTCCAGAGTGTATCCGAATTCTGTAACCTCCAGCAGTTCAAGCAAAGGAAATGGTTATCAATGATTGTTTTAATGCCTACCGAGGTTGCTGCATGTTTTGAGAGTTTCTCTATGTGTAAACAGCAGAAGTGATTGACCGAAGGGAATAATTTGCGAGAACATGATTACCTGGATCTGTATCATTTGCTGTTTGCTTCCTTACAAAGGATATTTGATCTTGTTTCATAATAGTCTAAATTCAACAATTTTTCAACTTTTTACGCACATAGTTGCTTGTAGTGTATAAAATTGGCACGGTTCTTGCACTAATCTATAAAACTCGTGATGACCTAGCAACGGTCGATATTAGATGACACTAGTTGTGCACTCCTACAGGTTAGCTATGTAGAACCATCAGCATTTCCTCCCAAAATGTTCCGTCCCGAACCGCCTCAAACGGTATGAAACCTCTCCTTTCTGCAGTTCAGTAGCTACATTATTGATTATTTATTTATCCAAGGCTACATAAGGTAGACGTCAGAGAAAAACACAAAAACAACACAGCACAACTAACTAATAACACAAAAGACTCCTAGCTTTGCGTCGAAAAATAGAAAAACAAGGAGGAATTAAATCTACCGCACTTCTCAGAGATAATCAAAGATAAAAACAAGGAGCCTTCTCTGCAAGCAGTTGACATGGATCGCCACGTGGCTCGAGAAGCCGGCCCATGAGTCCAGAATAACCGTACAGGGTGCAATCCTGCAATCCCTGTCGGGGGGGGGGGCAGTCCATTATGAATTGTTAACGATAGCTACGCATGTGTACATACAACATGCAATACAACATATGAACGCCTTAACTTACCTGATCCCCTCCCTTGGAAATGTCCGAGTGTTCCGCTGAAACATTGAAAAAGTTTTAATATGGGACTATGCATGGTGGAGGAGGTGGGGGGCACTATGTACTGCAGCACGGTTGTGATCCAAAACTCTATTTGCTTTGGAAAGAAATAGCAAACCGCTATGCACTAATTGATTAAGGTAATAACGTTGCTTTAACGTGTTTTCGTGGTTTTATAGTATTGTAATTGTTACAGATTTCTGTTCAATTTGCTGTGTTTTCATTACTCCTTCCCCCCCCCCCGACTAGGAAAGCAATTTAGAAAGCTGATTTTGGTATTGGAAGGACAGGAATGGATAATGTAAGCATATTTATACATATTCATATGTTGTGGTGCATGTTGCATTTCTTTAGAAGTTGAAATGTACTGCCCCCCCCCGACAGGGATTGCACCCCGTACAGTTATCGGGCATCTGTCTGAGCATCGGCGGACATTGTTGGCTTAGGCTTTAGAAAACCTCCAGCAGACCTCTGATTCCCAGGTGACAGACAGAGATGAAGGAAAGGGGGTATCGACGCCGTTTAGCTTAATTTGCGTGATCCATACACCTCGTTTCTCATTTTGACCACCTCTGACGTCACATCCTGGTCTCTCTTGAAAATCCCAGCGGGATGTTTTTTCTGAGGTCATTGGTCCATGTATGGAAACAAACTGTGAATTCCTGTAACCTTTATACGCTGCCCGTATTGTTCCCAGTGCTAGTGCTGCTTCATGCACTTTTCACCTGTGTATCACTGGTGCTGCACATTTATCACCATATTGAATACCACAGCGTACAGCTGGAAAATGGCAGAAAACTTCTGAAATTGGTGTAGACGTTGGAATCCGCCAAATCTCAGACAATTAGTTGAAATGCAAAAACCTACTCCTTAGGTTTAACGACTTGGCAAAAAATAAACACATTTTCAAACCAACTAAGGGGTGAGGATTCTCTTTATATGACTCGCTGCCCCCGTTCAGACATACGCTTCAGACCCTTCCCTTGTAAGTACGCAGAAGACAACCTTAATCAGTCATTACATCCTAGACAAAGCGTACTACTGTGTGCCTGGATGGCTAAAATAATTTCGGCCAGAAGTCGAACAGGGATAATGTGATAACACTATTATCAACAGAGGGAGGAGCACAGCATGATTTTAGAAGAGTACCACATTTTCAAACTATTACCGTAATAAAAATCGTTGTAGGACCATCACGTCCGAATCAGTTCTGCCAGGCAATCAATAGTAAAGCTACGGAACTATGAAATGGGAAAATTTCATTCTATTTGAGGTGGTTTTGGATGCACCATTCCGAGAGGAAACACAATACGTTCTTACTAGGATGGAAAATGACTTGTAATGGCCAGTCAATTGACAAGTCAGTGTTTTGTTTTCCCCAACAACTTCGGTACTAATTCACCGACCCGAAAAGGATGGAATGCCGCGTTGGCCTGGGCAGGTCCTAAACTTTGGAGCCTTCGAGGTATCCGTAAAACTCAGCACCTCTCTCGACTGCGTCACCGAAGCCCTTCAAATGAAGTGCTCTACGAATATGAAGACCCATTCGAAGATAGCAAGTTAGAAAAATGAAGAGGGAGGTGGCAGCAATCGGAGCCTTGCGCCTGATTGACTGATTGAATGCTCGTAACGTTCTCGTTACGGGAATTCCTACTTTCGGCCTTTTTCAGCCCTTCCATACCGTTCCGTGTTCCGCTCTTTTTTTGGGGTGGAAGAGGAAACGGGAATGATGACTCGTCACTCATTGATTGTCTTGCTCTGTCTTCATTCACCAATTGAACTCTGAGGAAAAGCTGAAGAAGGAGATTAACTATGCGTCGCCTTTTCTGTGAATGTGCTGCTTTTAAGTCGGTGGTGCATCCTGATGTCGAAACAACGTGATAACCAAATTGGTTTCTTTTTTGTTTCTTGAAACGATGTACTATCGAATAGTGTAGGTCCACAAAGGTTTCATGAGTGTTTGAATCAAGAATCGAATTCCCTATCCGGAGAATGCTCATCTTTTTTCCCTAATAATTTTTGGTCCGGCCTGGACCAATTCTTGGTCTATAAGCGCTCTTAGGTTGCTAACAACGCTTTCCATAGGGCATTGAATCTGTCCTAGTCGGAGGAGGGCATGTGGTGTCCTGCCTCTCCACCCCTCCTTTGAGTTTGCCCCAGAGCTTCAGCTACTGCCAAATAATACTGTGTGGTACTTATGCGATCTCGGAGGATGGGTGTCATGTCAGGGGTGCTGAACGCAACCGTGACCTTTGCGCTGCCCCTCCGAATTAGGATAGATCGGAACATTCAATAATACCGGTTAAGAGTCATGAGTGACGAAACCTCTGGCATCTTATTCGTCAACTAGGTTCACTGTGTTCAAAATACTTCCTTTCTATTTACAAGGAATGTTTGCATAAACTTCGATTCGTTATAGCAGCAATGTTTGGAGAGCCATCTTAGTATTGATACGAATACAAGGATTTTTATATTGCTATACGTTGCTGGAAAGGAGTCGCATGCTGCCTTGCACGTTTCCTGAACTTGTTAACGACAACTTGTTGATATACATTTATGAAAAATTAAACGAAGTAATGAGTTTCAAATTATTTCCGTTTCCGTGTTTCGTATTCCTGTTTTCGACCATTTTTGAGTGCTTCCGGGTGCAATCCCGATCGGGGGGGGGGCAGTCCATTTCAACTTCTAAAGAAATCCAGCATGCATCATAACATATATAAATATATACAAATATGCTTACATTATCAATTGCTGTCCTTCCAATACCAAAATCAGCCTTCTAAATTGCTTTCCTAGTCCGGGGAGGGAGTAATGAAAACACAGCAAATTGAACAGAGACCTGGAACAAGTACAATCCTATAAAACCACGAAAACACGTTAGAGCAGCGTTATTACCTTAATCAACTAGTGCATAGCGGTTTGCGATTTCTTTCCAAAGCAAATAGGGTTTGGGTCACAACCGTGCTGCCTGTGCCCCACCCCTCCTCCCTACTCGCGTCTAAAGCTACATGGTAGTGACGAGTTCTCCGGGCGGGGATGGACGAGTTTTCGCACAGTATAAAGGCGATCGTTGCGGGACCCAGGTGCTCCAATCAATCATCAAGAAACCAGCGGACGTTTGCCAACCTTCATTTCGCTAGTGGGTGCTATTTGGTATCACTTACGCGCAATTCTTATGAGTAGGCTTCTGTACTCAGCAGGAATCTATGGATGTTGCCTTGAAAAGTGCTAGGATTGAGCATAACTACAATACCAGCATGTGGAGCTGGAAGGAGCAAAAAAACCTTCAATTCCCTAAAAATATTTGCAAACGTCTGCACTGTTGGGATGTTTGAACGACTTTCTTAGTCTGCTATAACGAACTATGCCGCTATGGTAGTTGTGGGGGGGGGGGTCACCGTATAAAAAGTGTCACTAATAAGAACAAAAAGAAATTGCACACCTATAATTAAGAAAACAAACAAACAATGCTATAGCTCTGTTGGCGCAAATAGGGTCCGGGGGGGGGGGGGGTCACCATAGCATGGCGCGGCAGGCCGGCGTGGCGAGTAGCTACATACAGTGAATGTAAATGCAGTCTTATCTCTTCGTTTCGATTACATATCCGTGTTTTATATGCTTCCGTATTGGGCAAGGGAGGGAACTCCAGCATGTAGGCAATTATAACACGGGCGCTCACTCGAGCCGCACCCTGGAGTCCCTTCCCCTGCCTAAATGTCTGCACTGTTGGGATGTTCCGCGGCAGCGGAGGAGAGCACAGATCACAGCTACAGCATTATTTGTTTGTTTTCCTTACTATCACTGTGCCTTGTCTCGTTTTCTTGGTGCTGGTGACACTTTTTATAAGGTGACCCCGGGCCCTATTTGCGCCGCTCTGTTCTATGCTCTAGATTTGAGCAGGGGAAGGGACTCCAGGATGTGGCTGGAGTGACGCACCCATGTTAAAATTGCCTACACCTGGAGTTCCCTCCCTCGCCCAATACGGAAGCAGACAAAATACGGGCCTTTAATTGAAAATAGGAGTTAAGACTGCATTCACATTCACTGTATGTAGCTACTCGCCACTCCTGCACCCCACGGTATGCTATGGTGATCCTTCCCTTAACTACCATAGCGCCCGAACTATTTTTAAAGCAGAAATCTCGATTGCCTGAGGCTGCCCCACAACTTGGTTCCAAGCTACACTTGGTGTTACCTCGCGGGATGGAAGATCTTATATGTGTGTAATCATTGCATTATATTCCCACCTTTGATCGAGTCACGGAACAGTTCAGCTCAACGAGGTCCTGGGCAGCTGCGACCGCTTCGCAGCCGCCAGTCGGTCCTGCGACGATCGCCTTTATACTGTGCGAAAACTCGTCCATCCCCGCCCGGAAAACTCGTCACACCATGTAGCTTTAGACGCGAGTCTCCTCCCTGCACCGTGCATAGTCCCATAATGAAATCCTTTTAATGTTTCAGCGTAACGCTCGGACATTTCCAAGGGACGGGATTAGGTAAGTTAAGGTATTGATATGTTGCATTGCATGTTGCATGTACAGATGCCTAGCTATCGTTAGCAATTCATAATCGACTGCCCCCCCCCGCAATAGGGATTGCACCTACCTCCGTTCCGTATTCCGTGTTCCGCTTTTCTCGAAAAATTCTTCGCACACGCCTGGTTATTTGAAGAGACCGGCGAACACATACAAGGAGTTATTGATGGGATGGAGGGAGGGAGAACGACTACAGGAATCGGGCGAGTATTATCGCAGTCGGATAGTCAACCGAATCGAGCGGTCGACCAATACCGATTGATTTATTTATATATTTGCAGATTAAACACTCCAGATTGAGATTCACGCACCTGCGTCTGTTTCTCCCTACATAGGGAACGAGTGCTTCTGAGTATAAATCACGTATAGGGGTAAGCAGGCTTCATAGGAACTGTCTTGAAGATTCTGCTCAACCATACTCCGCTACTCTATTCTAATAGTAAGGTCATTTTTTTAAAACCGTAATGAAGGAAAAAAAGACCTAAGAAGGAAAAAAACGATGAGCTGCTTCCTACTCTCGGGACTTGACAGAAAACGCTCAACCAGACGTTTGGCGGCCAGTAGTCCGCTAAACATCTGGTTTGACTATAAAAAAAAACAATGGGTGATTGAATCCCTTCAGGGATGCGCCACATACTCTACTCCTACAGGATGTCGAGGAGGCGTTTTGAACGCGTATTTGTCTATGACTTGTGCCAGCAGGTGGATGAGTTAATGTTTTATACTTCCCAAACAAGTCCAACAACAATTCGTCGATTCCCTATTAGGTAAGGTTTGGTTAGAGCGAATGGACTTTTGTATGAAGTGCAAACGACAGCCTGCACCACCTGTATTCGGCATCCATTTTTTTCTACAGATCACGGACATTAGGTAACAGCTAAATGTTGGGGCAACCATTGATTTGGCTCTATGTACATAGTGAAAACGTCTAGTAGGAGAAAGCAGTCTTTAAAAGCGATCTCTGGAACACCCTAATTCGTAGCTAAGAGCCGCGCAACAATGCTAGATGAGCTCTAAAGATGAATGTCGACATCCCTTCCGTGTGCGCGACCCACCGAAGTGTTCATAGTCAGCAATATGTCACACACGGTGTAGCACAACACCTGGTTGAGATTAGAAGCTGTCGTACGTAGGAAGATTTGCTCATTTGATTAGAAACAACAGAAAATATTGGTAGAAACTCACGGTTAAATGGTTCGAAACAATTCTACAATTTGGTTTAGGCCTAGATTGGCTGGTATAGAGGTTATATTCTATTAAAGGATGTTGTATTGCTATCAATACTTGTGCAAGATTAGATTGGACCTGTATTCTTCACCTTCTGGACAGGATGCTGATCCGTTAGACATACGGTATTGCTTGATCGCACACAACATCCCAAGTTCATCCGTTGTGTAGTTACCTACCGTCCGCAGTCCCATGTCGTCGCTCTCGGCAGTGCTGTCGCGGAGTATGAACGGACCCTTTTCGACTCCATCGCTCTTCGTACGATAGCAGAAAGAACGCCCTATCAGTGTCGCAGAGGACTATGCCCTGAGTAATGCGACTCGCGTAAGTGAGATAAGGCCTCCAGAATTGCGAAATTCATCGACGTTCGCGGATCAGAGTTGCTGCCGCTTAGGCCTAGTCGTCGAAAATTGGGTGGGTACGCAATGCTTTTCAAGTTAGTTTGTTGCAGAACAAAAACGAATGGAATTCTCTAGCGCTCCCAGGTTTGCCTTCCTAAGAAAACCTTAACGTGTAGCTTAACTAATAAACTGCTCCCCTAAAACCTAAACCAGTATAATATTACTTATTCACTGAACCCCCACCAAAGAAACAACTTCAAAACCTTAAATACAACGCACATGATCCAGCAGTAGGCATCTACAGCTTATTATACTATTCTCGCCTCTTACAAATCACGGCGAAACCTTCCCATTGAACCCCGTCTTCCAAAGGATAACGTTCATGTTCGCTCGTCTTGCGCTAACCCCCATAATCACGTCACAGCGGAGCGCCCGCCGTCCTTCTTTGCCGCGTAAACTCGTCCGCCCTGATTAGCTGGCCGCGCCCTCTCGATAGGTCGGGGTATCTAACGTAGCGCACCCCCTAACCAGCCATGATGTTCACGTAGTGTCCACGTGGCTATGGGCATAGCTGCTATTATGAGAAATGCGCCTTTTTCCTATATTCCGCTATCAGTATCGGTAATTTGATCAGTATCGATTGATGGCGATGGATACTTAAAAAACAGACTTCGGATTCGTGTTCAACGACCTCGATTGCCCCAGGGCCGAAGTTTCCAGGCAGGAAGAAGACGTCTTGGTATTTTTCGCTATTTTCCTGCCGTAATTTCCCTCTCCCCATTTTCCCCCTATTTTCCCCAGATTTCCCCTCCCCACCATTTTCCACACCGATTGTCCGCCCGCTAATTTCTACGGCGAATCTGATCGATAGGATTACTCATCGCTTAGTGCGTTATTATAGGGTATGATAGTTTACTAAAATTGATGGAGAACAAATGCTCTTTATAAACGAGTCCGCTAAACTAAGAAATACATTTAATGCCACCTATTCTGCATATTTAACTGCACGTAATGAAACTTATCATCAATTCCACTTACTTCGCTTCGCATAATGATATATACCACCGATACTGCGCATTTAATTGCACAGAATCATATGGTATACTAACAGAGAATAAGAAATGATATAGAAGTACTTCCATTTATGGAGATAGTTCAACGGAAAATGGTGGTGTATTGAGTATATATGGTGAGTTACTTTTATAATATGAAATTTTAAAAAAATCTTAGATATATATCTGTTGAAACTTTTTTAACTTAATTTTTTACTTACTTTCTCACTTATTTATTTATTTTAAATTATAATAAAATTACTAAAAAATAACATTTCATCCAATAAATTGATAATTAAAATGTAAAGATATAATAATTTATTAAACTAAAAATTCATGACAGAGTTAAACGAGTCTTATTTAATGCTTCTCTTCTTCACTGATGAGCCACGGGAGGAGCACAAAATAAAGGTTCGTCTTAAGAAAGTGACGAAACGAACCTCTCTCCTGTTTTTTCTTTAATCTTCTCCTCTCTCCTCTATTCTCTTCTCTTCTCTCTAGTTATTTTACGACTGTTTCCTTCATTTCTTTTTTCTTGTGTATTCTAGTTATACCTTCCAAAGCAAGGGGTGGAATGCTCACTGATGATAGTGCTATCTTTGCGGACAGTGATGCAGAAGGAAACAATATTCTTTGAGAGAGTGCCGCTACAGCTCTTTCTTACGAACTGAAGACAGAGAAGACAAAGAAGCTCATAGCCGTCAGCTCACCTTGCACAGTCTACCTGGACAACTTCCAAATTAACAAGTTGGGAGGCCAATTATCTCGGTTACATAGTACAGCAGAGCAAGGTATTATATCATGAACCGCAGAAATCCGCCCCAGGATTGACAAGGCTGCGATAGCTTTCGGCTCACAAACCTGATGTCTACGGAAGAGACACAACGTATCGTTGACAACAAAAATAAAAATTTTCTAGCAACATCTGTGACGCAAAAAAATAAGAGTGTTTAGATCCATTGTAATGTCAATATTGCTTTACGGAGCCGAATCATAGGTACTTCTAAAAGCTGATTTGCAGGAGCTAGAGGTTTTCCAAATAAGGTGCCACAGACGAGCATCAAACGTCTCACATCCTGGTCGGATTACACACGGAAATATCTGAAAGTCCCGCTGCAACCAGCTCATTATTGAATCCGAAATCCAAAAGCGCAGACTCAAGTGGTTTGGGCGCGTAAGCCGAATGACAGCTAAACGTATACAAATTAAAACCGAGTAGATGGAAAGTCCAGCGCACTACTTCGAAGAAGATGTGGATAATACAAGTACATGACGACTTGAGCAAACGAGGCCTTTGCTTAAAGCATGCAAAAGAAACGGCCCTGGATCGCTTGACATGGCAGAACATTGTTACCTAAGTTATGCTATACTTTCTAGCTGTTTAGACTTACTGTTAAGCTCATTATCACTACCATCAAGAAGTTGTTGGCTAATAAACTCCTTTTAATGATTCGCTGCTTACTTTTAGGTAGTCAGTACCAAATCTACATGTTTTTCTTCATTAAGGTTGTAGGTTGTACTTTCCTTGACTTTAGGTAGGTTTCCACCTTTCTCCTTTCGGCACCTTCATGCACCCTCACTTTTGCACATGGCTGTGCCGATGGGGTTATACAAGTAGTTACTGGCACGGGAGGGTAAGTACTACGCCTCCGGTGCAGCCATTATCTTCGGGAGCACCAAACCCGGGAGGCAGCCCCTCCAAAACTTCATGGTAACCTTCCCACTCGTTGGGGACTTGGCCGTCCTTAACGTTTGATCCAGGCCAAAAAACAAAACGTTCACTACAACCAACACTCCCTATTTTCAGGTTCAACGGTTTACTAAAAGCAAGGTTAATGGAAAGTACAACCTTCAAAATTTTGGTACTTCTGTAACTTCCTCAGCGTGTAGCAGCACATGTGCCATTTGTGGTATAATGGATTGCAACAACTATGTTACCTGTCGCACGATAGATTTTATAATTCCAACTTATAAGGAAGGACAAGCCAACTGTATGTCCAGTAATCTCGTTTACTGCCTCTCTTGTGCAGAATGCGGTAAACAATATGTCGGTATAACTACTAGAAAGCTTAAAATTAGAATGAAAGAGCATATAAACAACATAGTTAGAGATAAAGAAAATAAAATCTTTTACAAACATTTCCGCAACTCTTGTAGCAGCAAAAAATTCTATGTCAGTATATTGGACAATCTAGAGGAGAATAAAGACGCTAGTGTGCTGAAAGAAAAAGAACGCTTTTGGATCGAGCTTCTCTTAACGGCTTATCCGTTTGGTTTCAATGACAACATTAAAGGCTATGGAAACATTTCGCATATCACCAATCCCCTTTCGCATAAACCGAACCATCCTTTCTTTAGTCTAAAAATAGTTAAAGATCGAGCTAATAGAGGTAAGAAACACAAAAATAAGAAAACCTCGGAACAAACTAACCCTAATAATATTATAAGCGAAGTCTCCCTCTTTCTCCATAATGCTAACAACACGCAGTATGATCTGATCAGGTTTTTGAAATCAAAACCAAAAAGTTTTATAAGTGCATTGATTAAAATTACACTGAATAGTATGGATACTTTCAGCATTTCTAAAGATAAAAAATTTTATTACTCAGTTCTCTGTGCTATTTTCACTTTAGCTTTAATACCACAACATATAAAGTTAGCAACAAAAATGATGCAATAAATGTTAAAATGCCATTCTACGACAGCATTTTGGACACATATAATTTAAATAAAATCATTAACAATAAGAATGTGATTAAACTAATTGATGAGCATAGTGACATAATATACAAACCCTTTAGAATTATTTATAAATACGAAGAACACCTTTCAAAAAAACTGTTCAATTACAATAAGTTTTTACGAAACGTTGACATTACTAAACAACATGATATACCTTGCATCTGTCACAAGTTCCCATTATTTGTGGATCCATTCTATAACCATGTTTTGACTGGAGACATTAACATTTTCAAGAATTTGTATGGAATGTATGAAATTTTAAGCAAAGGAACTAAATATAGACCAAAACCTCACTTCAACACATTTGCCATAAAAAAACATCTGGCAGAATCTCTTTGAACAGATTCTTATTAAAATTAAAAACAAATACAAAGTTCAGGCTACTGTAATAAAAAGAATAAAGAATATTTTAGAATCATTTTTCAAGAATCGAAAAGACAGACCTCTCATTTACATTGACAAAGCTCAGACTATTGACATCTCTAGAAATTGTTTTTCTCAAATTAAATATGTACAACAATTTTTTATATTATGTCCCCTTGATAAAGCGTCCTCCAATTACGGAATTGTTTGCAAAAAACTTTATTTCGATTATTTCGAAATAATTCGACAAGAGATGGAAAATCTAAACAACTCTTCAAGCAATATTATTTATATCCGATATAATAGTGGTGTTCATGATATTGTAGCCAGGCATAACGCATTAATTCAACCCACAATTGTGACGGAACTATACCTCTTATCTACTGCATACCTAAACTTCACAAGTGTCCAATAAAATTCAGATTCATAACAGGCTTTTCAAATAGTAGTGTTAAACCATTGGCTATTGAAGTAATGACGATCCTATCCCATTTCCGTAAACATTTTGCCTACAACGAAAGAATTTTTGGTCCATCAACGACATAAACATTTCCAACAAAATCTGTTCCATCCAAGACGTTAACCTTATACTCTACTCAGCTGATTTTGTGGATATGTTTACTAACATACCACATGATATAATTATTAGAAACGTCACAGAAATAATTAATATATGTTTTAAAAACGCTAATAAAAGCTTTGTGATAGTGGACAACTACAAAGCTTTTTATGGCAGCTCTCCTTCTAATAAGAACAAACATAGATCCTATAGAAAAGAAGACATAATCTACATGATTGACTATTTATTACAAAACCCTTACTGTAAACTAAGCGGAGTATTATATAAGCAACTAAAACGCGTTCCACAAGGAGGTAATGCTAGTCCAATGATTGCTGACTTAACCCTTTCCTTTTTCGAATACAAATACGCTACCAATAATACATTAATTAACAAAGTTTTTTGTCCATTCAGATATATGGACGATATACTTATTGTACATAAGATATCTTGAAGATACTAGGTTAGACCAAATCATATCTGAAACTTATGAAAATTGCCTCGAATTAAATAAAACACCTATTAATATACACCAATGCAATTTTCTAGACCTTACCATTAAAATAGTGAACGATTGCATTTTCACTATGCAATACAATACAACTGACTATTTTCCTTTTAGCGTAGTCAGATTTCCTCATAACAGTTCGTATACTAGCAATTCCCCTAAAAGAGGAATAATTTTAACAGAAACTCTACGAATATCACGATGCTGCTCTAAAAAAGACGACTTCATTGGTAGACTTTGCGATTTGATTACCTCCTTGCTTCAATTACAGTACAGCAAATTCTTCATCTAATTCTTCAATCCGCGTGTAGCGCAGTCGCAGGAGGCGCGACTGTCGCGTGCACCCGATACCAGGTTCCTGGTTCGGATTTCCCGCCCAGGCCAACCAAGCCTTCCATCCCTCCGGGGTCGGTGAATTGGTTCCAGACTTGTCTGGGAAGGATAAAGCGCTGACTTGTTCATCGGCTGGCCACCGCAAGTCATTGTATGGCCAAATACGCATTCATGTCGCCTCCACGACATCCCGTAGAAGTAGAATGCGCTGGCGCATCCCAGAAGGGATTGAGTAACGCCGTCCTTTATCCTTTTTTTTATTTTTTAATTCTTCAATCCATAGTTAAAGGTATGCTTAAATACAAAAGTATCGCTTACAAACACGGACTTGTAGATTCTTATAAAAATATTTATCGGTTCGTTAAGCTACTTATCAACCAGCTGTTTATGTGACTTCATATCCTTTTATTTGTGATTTAGTTTTTTGCCTCTGGCCAGGTATATTAATTTCCTGCTTTTCTGTAGAAACAGTGACCTTATACGAATATATTGCTACAGGCCTTGACCTTCCCTTTAGGTCCCTCCCGCTCACCTCGACCTCTCTACGATCAGGTCCCATAGGCAATGCCCGCCCTTCTGACCTTATTTTTTGTGTATAAAAACACAATGCATGGTAATCCTAGCATCTCAGTCACTCCCTGCCCTACTTATGATCCTCCGGGAGTGATTGTATTCTTTCGCTTCTTTACTTTAGTAATTATATCCTGTATAGGGCTTAGAGGTGAAACAGGATATAACTACTACTAAAATCCTCTACTAAAATAGCTTCTTGCACCCAAAACAACTCAACTCTCTTATTGTTCGTGATCCTAGCGACATACTGGTTCCTCTCTCGAACGCCCACGAATGGGGAGTAAATAAGTAAGTAACTGCTCAGTATTAATATAACATTTACTGTTATATGATTTACTTCGCTTTTATTCAAAGTTTTCAGCTGTATTAAGGATAAAAAGGATAAAGGGCGATGTTATTCAGTCCCATTTGCGATGCGTCACGCACTCAACTTCAACGAGATGTCGCGGAGGCAGTTTGGAAGCATGTTTGTCCTGCAAAATTATGTTAGCAAAAGATGACCAAATACTTCAATGACGAGTCTGGTGGCAATTCCCCACACTGGAGGGCTTAGTTGGCCTGGGGAGGAAATCAAACCAGAAACCAGCACGTGACAGTCGGCGCCTCCTACCTTCTCAGGCACTACATTTAATGAACGATGCTCCGAGAATCACTCTAGAAGATTTCTTTGTACCCTAACTTTTGGCAACTTTTGCCCAGTTAGGACGTAAGTGTCAGACAGACACGGTTCTTTAAGACGGAAAACAAGTTCTGAGCCGCCAAGTATCGAGTGAAGATGCAAACCACGCAAGCCACCCGTTTGGCAAATTGCTACCAGACTTGTCTGGAAAAGGTAAAATGCTAAGCTCAATGTCGGCTAGCGAGCCAAGTCCACGGTCCAAATGCGCATTCAAGTTGCGCCAAACTACCATATAGTGTAGAAGTCGGATACATTTCATAAGGTGATTGAATAACGTCAAGCTTCAGCCTTTGCATAGTTTAAACAGTGTTTTTATTTCTCCAAGTAAAAAAGACTCGTCAGCGACAAGGAATGCTGTTTTATACGATCAGTTTTGACCGTGACTATTTTGAGCACGTTGCTTGACGTCTTATGCTATGAAAAAGACTCGAAAATCCTTACTACATTTTGTTCACCCCAATAAATAAGAATCCGATATCGTAAACATTCACTAATTCTTGCAAGCAGCGTCGATATTGTTACTATTGAGGTGCAGATCATAATATGTGTAGTTCGCAAAGAAATCATCATTTGCACTTTATGATGTGGACAGATAAATAGCAACATCGGGCAATGCGCTTGCCCTTGCAGTACTCCCTAAACCGAAAGTCATATAAGCCTAACGCCCAACAGGATTGTTTTCCAGTTCTTATCATATTTCTACGCACGTGACAGAGCAGTCGAAGGAGTCGAGGGCCTGCTGTTGCGGGCGACAGATTCCATTTCCTAGTTCCGGTTCGCCTCCTACCCAGGAAGGTCTTCGAATTGTCCATTGGGTGGCCACTGCAAGTCACTATGTAGATCAATTACGCACTCAAATTGACGTCCTCGAAAAGTAGAATGCGTGACGCATCCAACAGCGATTGATTTATGCCGTCCATTAGCTCTTATAAATCTATTTCTGCATCCCCGGAAGGGCAACGACGTCACCACCAACCTTTAAAAATGAGAGCAAAAGAGCGAGTTCGTATGAAGAAATGCTTCAGCTAGAAGAAATGCTATAGCGGCAGCGAGACCAAAACGTGCTCAAAATAGAGAACAAAGGAAGCGACGGAGTAGAATGAAGCAGTACGCTGACAGATGCAAAACAAAGGTAAAGCATAACTGAGCAACGCTTCGAAAGAAGTTTCTGATAGGAATTCGCGAGAACCTATAGAGTGGATCGAAGACATAAGAATGAGTGAGCTCATTTACAGAGTGCGGAACGGAAAAAGTAAATAAGAGTTGGAGGAACAGTCAACATCAATGGGAATTAGGCTATGTACTTGAAACACACTAGTTGCTGATTAACAGCCTTCATAAATAGAAACATGATGACGAATATCTCAGTTCACTAATGGTCAAGAAAATGTTGGCTGAATCATCAACAAAGCGCCGAAATTAAAGAAGTTGGTGTGAGACGTATAACTGCAAATAAAAATTAGTGTAGTTATCGACTAGTAGAACACAACATGTGTCACAATAGAAGAAAACTGTTAAGAAGGCCGCTGTGATCAATCGCTTCATTTCATATACCTTTATCTCTGGCCTTTCCTTAAAGGAGATAGCTAAAGTAAACATGACTTATGTAGGTGTGAGAACGAACGAAGGGAAATTGAAAGGGATGTAGCGGAACCATTTGCCGCATACTCTCTGCGAAGGCACAGCAAGACGTTGTCAAGAAGCTTGTATACATAATTCTGCATCCCATTTCATTATTTCTCAACAGCCGTATCAAGTTTTCTGCTTCAGCAATATGCTGCAGCTTATAAAAAAGCACAGAGAGGTGAAAACATCCTGAAGTGTTAATGGCGAGATTACACTACGTCCTAGTCCAGACTCCTGCGTTCTTGACCTCATTCGTATGAATGCCATCCAGTCCGAGATTTTTAATCAAGGGTGGCGTAAGGATTTGCAAGGTCTTCAGACTGACGCGTGATTTCCACTGCACAAGATTATGTGCAAAATCGAGTACGAGAGCTTTTCCTTCTTTAGAGTCGGCCTTGAAATGTCATTCAATAAAGATTCTTCACTTAGAATTCTTATTGAAATTCTTTTTAGAATGAGTAGTTGGCTAGAGAATTGGCTGTTCATCTGCGAATCCACCGCAATTTCCATCTTCGATATCGCCCCTCTGATACCAGAATGTAGGCGCCAGATTCACCAACCGCTCACCGCTCTCAAAATACTGCCAAATACCGATGCTGATGGATGTCATATCGGCGGGTTTGGCGGTATCTTCACCGTTAGAGGGCGGTAAACGGTTGATGAATCTGGCCCTAGGTAAATGTCATGATAGATAGCGGTATACATGCAGTCCCTGAATGAGGAACTCCAAGCAAATGACATTTGCACTGCCAGTCAAGGAAAGATCGCAGCATTTCAATGTTGACCCTAATCCAACCTCAACGACTAGCACACCAAAATTTTTTCGCCTTTACTGCGACTTAAAATAGGCTAGATAGAAATATTCAACTTTTTAAAAAATTTTGGTTGGTTAAACATTATAAATATGTTTGGCTGAAACTCCCTGTACGGAGCCCTAAGCATCTCTAAAACTTTCTCTATGGACCCTCTAAGTCAGAGAAAGTTCCAAGCTAGAAATTCGCTTTTTTGAGAAGATGGCTTGTCTAAAATATTACGGAACTTTAGAAAACTTCAGCCTACGTTTATGAATCGAATTTCTGAAACTAGTTAGCTAAGCTGGTAAAACAACAAACCACTGAAAAACATGAGCATGGTTAAAAATATAACATTTTTCTGTCTCTGGAAGGAAGATGTTTTAACAGAATCCAGCTATAATTCAAAATTCACCTTACCCTCTGAAGAGAGATGAATGTCTTGCCCATGATGCTTCTGCGCTAAAGAAACCTGACAAGTGGACATGAAACTTCACTGAAATGACTCTCAAGAACAAAAATTAGCTAATCGACACGAGTATCGGCAGCGAGAAATATTGTGTGCCTAAAGTTAGAAAGGAGCTTATTTCCTTGAAGATTACAGTTGCTTAACTAATGCGCAGGACAAAATGACTAATTGTATGAGTAGAGTGTGCAGACTTTCTAGACTACGAAGAAAGGTGTCCAAACGTTAGCCCAAATAAAACGGTTAGAAAACTTGGTCAATAGCCTTTCAGGAACACATCTTAGTTGTGAGTTAGGCAAAGTCGGGCATGGACAAAGGCGGTGACTACATATTAGGTTCTCGGATTACAAATGTCGCCTTCTTTCGACTTGTCATTTCTTTGCTATAGTTTTTTCTTGGATCATGGGACTTTACGTGTTTAACAAGCATTTCCGAAGACACCATTCGCCAAAATTTCGTTCCTATTCGTTGACTCTTTTGAAGAATTTTCAACGACCACCTTTAACCGAAAAAATTAGCGTTAAACTCGGTAAATTCGTTGAATAAAATTTCCCCCAGCTCTAGTAAGTTTGGCGCTGGTTCACTCGCTTCAAAGGAGGAGACATGGACTTCGAAAATAAAGTCGAGACGCCCCCACTCACAGTCTTGAGGAGAGAGCCAGATGTACACATGCAACACTCCTTACCATTAATCGCCTCCATGACCTCGGCGAAAGAAAAGTGCTGACCGAGTCATGTCTTGACCGGTACGAAGCGGTCCATCAGGGTATTCAGTTGTCCGTATCGCCCATGGAGATCATCATTCGTGGATATGAGAATGGGCTTCCACCATTCTGACACCCATTGTACCGTGTGGCTCCATCGACGAAAAGGGTCAAGGACGCGAGCCGAAGCTAGCCTTTACCCCAAGAAGTGTCTCCTTTGCGCTTCTGCTTTTCGAGAAATGTCGTAGTATGAGCTGTTCCTGAAAGGACACACAGCCATCAGTAACATTTACGCCAACCAGATTCAGAAATGGGCGGATGCCGCTCAAGAAAAACAGCCGAATCGAGCCTTTGTTCACCTACACGATAAGGCTCGGCCCCATAAACATAGCTAAAGGGACCCTGAAAATTGGGGAAGATGGGCTCGAATATGATTCCCGTCCCATCCTATTCCACTGACACTGCCCACTACGATTATCTCTTCACCCACCCTAGGCACTTTTGGCGAAAAAAAAATCGGTGGAAACTGAAGCTGTTAAAGAGGTGGTCGGCAATTTCTTTGACTCTCAGCCTCCCCAGTTCTGGAAGGGCTGACCTACTTAATAGGTGAAAGATTGTAATAACTGACGTTGGTGATTATATTACTGAACAAGTCCCATTGTATGCTAAATACCAAACGGCTCAAGACTTCTGACAAACCTTATACATATATGTATATAACCAATGATTGTTCTTAATTATGTACAAACCGACAATATACCTCCACACCACATTGTCTGAAACTTTCACCCATGTTAGGTTGATTAATTTTTATGTACTTATATCAAAGGCAACAATGGGGGCCATATAAGTGGTCGAAAAAAACAGCTAAAACTGACAATTTGGCATGGCATTCATATATGTTTATGAGCTTTGCTTGTCAAACCTTTAAGCTTAGAAGTAAGCGAAATGTGATAATGTAGCATTAAGGTGCAGGAAGAGGATGGAGGAGCTTAGTTTACAAAAAATGCCATCAAGTTGAGTAACCCTGAGACCTGAGCAAAAATTAATGAAAAAGACTACTCAAGCCGGTTTCAGTGACATTTTTTATGACGGGGCGTTTTCTACTTTAGCAGTTGCGTCTTCGCAGAGTTGAAAATTGTCACCATTGTGCGAGAGAAGAAAACTCAAGGAATTCGGTCAAATTTCCGGCAGAATATACCAAGAATGCAAGTGTTAGCAAATATTAGGTTGGCAACTAATTTCGTGGACTCTCAAGAACCTTCAGCAAAAGTATTTATTAACAAATAACTAATGACAATCTTTAATCAAAGTAAGATCCCTCGGAACGCAGAAGTGCTTCCCATATATCAGGTAGCTGGTCTATCTCACGGCCATAGAATTATTGTGCTTTTAAGGCCAAGAATCTTTGGAGGTGCATTTTGACCCGGTCCACATTATTAAATCTTCTTCCAACCAAGAAGTACTGCACCGAACTAAAAATGTGGTAGTCGCTCGGCGCAAGGTCTGGGCTGTAAGGTGGATGAGTTTGACGTTCCCAGTCAAGGTCTTCTATTTTTGAGGCGTCCGGTTCGCTACGTTCTCTCCATTTGGGGGTGTCAAGAAGGTATTAACTTCTGGGAGCTCGTCAAGAACGGTTCCGGCATTAATGCTGTAATCTACTCTTCTCAACCTAGCCGTGCGTAGGCTGAACTCCGCTGGCATCGGTTCAGACAGATTTTCAGGAGCGGAATTATCTATCAGCAAGATAACGCTAGATCACACGTCACGAATCGGGAGCTTCAAAAAATCGAAGACCTTAGCTGGGAGCGTCTAACTCAGCCACCTTACAGCACAGGCCGTGCGCCAAATGACTAGCACCTTTACAGCACGCTGCAGCACTTCTTGGTTGGAGGAAGATTTATTAATGTGGACCATGTCAAAATGCACCTCCAAGGTTTCTTGGCTTCAAAAGCACAAGAATTCTACAGCTGTGGGATGGGCCAGGTAGCTGATAAATGGCAAGCAGTCCCGCGTTCCAACAGATCTTACTTTGGTTGAAAACTGTTATTTGTTATTTGTTTATGAACACTTTTGTTGAAGGCGCTTGTGAGTCCACGAAATTAGTTGCCAACCTAATATATTGAGACTGCCGTACGTTGTGAAAACTTCGTTTGTGATGCTGTTCCGCCTGCTCAGTGTCTGAATCTGTTGCACTAGAGAGATCCTCAGGTAACAGACAAAGCATTTTTACACTTCAAATGTCATCAATAGTTGGGAGAAGGAGCTAATGTGAAATGACAGCGTGTTGAATTGAAATGAGAGACACCTTCAGCACCAAGGAACTGAAGAAAGGCTTAACCTAGATGTGAGAGTTAGCATCTCCTCAACTCCATAAATCTAGTGCCCACAGCTAGCAATTTCCGAGACCTAGAATTGTAGAGGTTTGGAGCAACCAAGTTTGGCTAGGTCTTTCCGGGTTACTCAAGCGAGAAAAGTTTTCCACTATATGTTCTAACGAAATGACTGACTTTTAGGTGCTTGATTGACGTCTGCTCATTCTGCAACGTTACGAAAGCCGCGCATCTCGGGTGCTTCTTGTTCACAAGTTTCAAGCAATTTCTGACTAAGGAAGAGTCAATTTATATAAGGGTTTCTTTATGCGAACCTGTCCTTCCCTGCTCTCAAATAGCTTCTAGGATTGTGGGACAGAATTAAACGATGGATAGCCAATGACTCTCTCTAGCTGCTTTTTGGAAAATTATTTATCATGATACCCTGAAGGTAGCGTGAAGGATGGTATTTTGAAAATATTGGGTTGTAAGGAAAGTTCTGGCAGTTTTTCCACGTTATTTTTGAAAAGCCGTAACTCAAGTCAGCACAAGATGAACCGTTTGATCCAAAATAGGCTCCATTAGAATCAGCACACCTCAGTCAACGTGATACCAGCTTAGATATGCCATTTTCACAAAAATCTGACGATCTAGACTGAGTGACTTCTAGTAACATAGATTCTTCATCACGTTGGTTTTTAAACACTCTACCTTTTAAAAAGCTATCTAGATGCTTGAAAAGGTGAAAGTCAGTTGGCGCTGGGTGTGGCGAATATGGCGGGTGAGAGAGTGTTTCGACCTGTAGTTCATTCAATTTCCGCGAAACATGCGGTAGCGCGTTGTCATGCAGAAGTAGCACGCCGTGTCGATTCACCAGTGAAGGCTGCTTTTCTTCAATTCTGCATACATTTCTACCAGTTGCTCGTAGTACAGCTCTGCTGTTATCGTTTGGCCAGGAGGAAGAAAGGAAATGTGGACTACTCCAGCTGCAGTCCACCAGACCGTAATCTTGCAGTGCAAATCCGGCTTCGGAAAGGTTTTCGGGGGAGGGGGGGGGGGGGGGGTGCAGGTGACAAGTCGGCTCCCTAGAATTTCCTCTGATCAGGGAACTCGCGACCACCATTTGCCCCAGCTGCTGCGCTTCAATGAGGTTATGAGGCACCCACTTGTCGAGTTTTTTCACCATGCCCATTTGCTTGAGGTGATCAGTAGCAACTGTATGGAAGACCCCAAAGTTTCCTGCTATTTCCTAGAATGGTTGCCGAGGGTCCTTTTCGACTACTTCCTTTGAGGCATCGTGACCAAAGAGCGATGGTCTTGTTCGAGCCTCGTCTTCAGTCGATTCTCTTCTATTTCGAAACTTACTGAACCTACAAAAAAAAAACGGTTCGCTCCGAGGCGGAACCTTCTCCACATGCAGCGTTTACATTCACAACTGTTTCCATCACCGTCCGACCAAGTTTGATTTCTTGAAGTAGAACAGTTCGGAAAGCCATCTTGTCCACGCTATAATTAAGGTTCCCTCAGGAATCAGAAATGTTGAAGAAATACATGAAAAGCGCTTCAGCAGGAAGAAGAACTATTTTCTCAGCTGAGATGCATAACTTATCGATTAGTTGACCAGCCGTTGAGATTTACTGCAGGCTGATACCAAAGAGGCGCCAAAACTGCTAGAATTTTCCAACCTAATACTTTAGAAATCTGAGACAATCAACCTCACGATACGCCCTTCTACCTGTGGGGTAATCGGTCCATTTCCGTCAAATATACATTTTCTAAGTATTCATCACATCCTAGAATAGTCAAGGAACTTGAAGTACGCGATATGGTTGCTTTAGTGCGTCGGCTATGTATAATAAGAGCAACTAGAACGCTGGTCTTGTTGCCGTACATATATGTTACCGTACATATATGCATGTCGAACCTGCTGTAATCTGCTGTAAAAAGTATGGGAGTATATGTAAGCTTCAACGACCTTTTCCGAGCGGCAGCTTCTCCTGTCCTTGAACTGCGATGAGTTCTCCAAGCTTCCTCGCCGTTCAGGTGCTTCTCCCTAGCGTGATTCGTGTCACTCCGAGCATCGAGCTCTCAATTCCGCGTTGAGCACGTGCTCATCCCGCTTTCGTAAAGCGTAGCCACAGAGGCGTACGTACGCCTCCAAAGGAGGAACACTGGAGTCAAAAAGGTGGACAAACACGGCGATTCATGGTAGGGCTAACATGGTTCATGACTTCATCAGCGCAGCTGGGGGTGGTGCCGGCTGTCACGTGCATCCGATTCCACGTCCGGAATTCACACCTATACCAGCCAAGCCATTCGCCCCTCCGCGGTCGATGAAATGCTACCAGACTTGTCTGGAAAGGAGAAAACACTGACTTGGTTACCGATTGGCCAGCACGGCAAGTTATTGTATAGGCGAAATACATAAGTTCGCATTCAAATCGCCTCCACATTTGGCAGAAGTAAATACTGGATGCATCCTAGTAGAGATTGACTAACGTCGTCCCTTATCCTTTACCATTCGTGCAGTCTTTAGGCGGTCTCTGTTTGCACCTTATATATAGTAATACTGCCTTATAAGGTTGACCGCAACATGGTCTTTCTTACCCACAAGACGGAATCAACCACTGCTCACCTGCCTTGAAGACGAAGAACATCAACGGCGTCCTGAAGTTGTGGGTAGGCAGGAATTAAAGGCTGTCGAGTCGGACCCAAGACAAGCTACACGTGAGCTCGCACAGAGGTTCTGTTCTCACACCTCTACCATTGCGGATCGTTTTTATGCAATCGGAAAGTGAAATCGGTGTGGAGAATGGGTGCCATCAGCTCAACGACACAATCAAGGCAGCAGGAGTCGTCATCGCTGGAATTCCCACGCGCAAAACCAAAAACAGCGGTTTCTATGACTCCATTGTGAGACGTCGGATGAGAAGTGGATGCGCTATGACAATACCACACGAAAGCGCCAATGGTTGAGCCCGGCGAGGTCCTGAAGACAACGATGAAGCCTGACATTCACGGAAAAAAGTAATGCTCTTTGCTTGGGGGAAGAGCAGAGGTCAGGTGCATTTCGAGGTGCTCGATACAGGCCAAGCAGTTAAGGCAGATCTTTACTAAGAACCGCGTGGACCAAGCAGTGTCTCAACAAGGAGTGAGCATGACTCATATGCCTTAAGGCCCAGACCTTGCGCCATCAGATTACCATGTTTTTCGGAAGATGCAGTACGCCTTGGTGGAGAAAAAATTCAAGAACCGGGGCGAAGTCGAAATTTGGGTGTACAACTTCTTCGAGTCGCAGTCACCGGAGTTCTTCAGGAAAGGCATATATTTCTTGCAAGGACGTTGGCGACACGACATTGATAATAATGTAGATTACATCTCGTATTTAGGTGTGGTCATTCTTTTCTTGTGGCGAAATTTCTTTTTGAGCAAAAACGTCATTTATAATTCGACAACCTAATAATAGTAAGACGCGATGCACTGGAAAAGATCTGCATGTTCGTGCCATGATAATAGCTAAACCGAAGCGAACTATTACAATGGTGTTCGAAAGCAATCAAACCTCCATCACCAAGCGGTACGCAAACCCGTAATCCCTGCTTACCCGCAGAAGGATACACCATAGCACGATGGATGCTCACATACAACATCTATGATTATCATCACTATATATAATCGTTATTAATAAATTATCAAATCACTGCACGAACTAAACATGCGCTTCAGTTAATGAGCCGGTTATCTTCTATTACCCAACTTCGACAGTGATCCTAAGCTATTCCACATTTTTTTGTTTTGAACTCCATTGAAGGAGAAGGACTGCACGGCTACTACAAAACCGTGGCGATATCGCTGCGTTTAACTCTCCCACTATGTTTAGATATACATATTGTGTCTAGTTTCAAGAGTGACATTAACCTGTGGGACTATCTACTGCGTTGTATGCGCATTCTAATATCACGACATTCGGGGAAAACTGCGACTGATCGTGAGAACATACCAGAAGAACACTATAAAGGATAAAGGATAAAGGACGGCGTTACTCAATCCCTTCTGGGATGCGCCAGCGCATTCTACTTCTACGGGATGTCGTGGAGGCGACATGAATGCGTATTTGGCCATACAATGACTTGCGGTGGCCAGCCGATGAACAAGTCAGCGCTCTATCCTTCCCAGACAAGTCTGGTACCAATTCACCGACCCCGGAGGGATGGAAGGCTTGGTTGGCCTGGGCGGGAAATCCGAACCAGGAACCTGGTATCGGGTGCACACAACAGTCGCGCCTCCTCCGACTGCGCTACACGCGCCCCTTCAAAGAAACACTATACTAAGGAAAATTTAGCCTTTTTCTGTTTTAAACGTAATATTAAATTAAGGTCAAGTCACATCAATCAAATGAAAATTTCACAACTATTCCGCCCTGCTTCCTGATAGCTACAAAAAGTAAGGTGAGCTTCTGAGCATCGTATCAATAAGTAGGTAAGCAGCTCCAATTCGTGACGTGTTTAGGCGGGAGAATAGGAACTGCATTCTTGCTAGATTCACAGTAACAGAGCAAGCGTGAGGCTGCCGTCTCGTCGTTTCTTGGTCGTCTACGGAACTGTTTTCCTAACACACTCTTTGAGAGGTTATCGTCAAAAGTGATTGCGGAATGGATTATCCCGCACGCAATTAACTTACTACTTTCTGTCTAGATGATTTCTTTCATGCACCTCCTTAAGCTTTATCATCTCCGAAGGAATCAAGATCTACTATGAAATAGTTAGAACGCAAACAAATTAGAATAAGTCTCTCCGTAATTGTTGTGCTCCACCGTTCACACTTGTTGTACGGGATTTCACGAGTCAGGTCTCTTCAAACAGGGCGAAAAGTCAGATATCTGAAGATTTTGCACAAGGATCACCAGCATTAATGACCGCGGAATTATTTTGTTACATGCCTTTCATTTCCTACAGATTTCACAGTTGGATCTACAATACCGCCCGCGTTGCGCAGTCAAAAAGACGGTTTGCGACGGAAAATCCGTCGCAAACCAATCCGTTCTTTTAATTTTAAGTTGTTTGAGAAACTTTTGGCACTATTCGATTCGCCTCCTTGAGATCTACATGATCGTATATAAAACGTTACCAGAGCACAGCGTTTTCGCCGGGGGTGGCCTAAAAAACAACTGCAGCGGGCTTTTCCAATTACAGCACCTTATTTTCCAGGAAGTGCATGTGACGTGCAGCGTTTTCGGAGTATCTCAAGCATGGCGTGCGTTGTCAGTGCTCTGTCATGCCCGGAATGCTCCGAGAGTGCACCGTGCACAGTGCATATGGGATCGAACCTATCAATCGAATGGGCCAAAGCATGTCCACTAGGTTTCTATCTTCGCTTCATGGAAAATGTAAAGCCTTCAAGACTATCTTGCACTGTTTGAGAATTTTGTAAGAAATTTCCGGCCGCCCTACTTGGGAATTGCTTCAATCTGTCCCGGCGAGACTTAAGTGTGCGCCTGTATAATGCGCATAATGATGAACCTACCAATCGAGTGCGTTCGACAACTGGTAGAGTGAGCGTTTGGGGAGTTAAATCGCCAGCCGCCCAAAATCGCCACTAAGGAATTGCTCTAAGGCTGTCCAGCTAGCCTTTGGAGTGCGCCGTGAACACTGCATATAGAATCAAACCTTTCAATCGAGAGGGGCGACCGCTTGCAAACTGCACGCGCGGGCGTGTTCGGAGCGCAATAACTCTTTCAAGTTCAATTCGTTTCGGCTGCAACTCGTGGGTGTTGTAGGCCGTAAAGCGGTCTAGTAGCAAGTAAAAGTAGAATGGTGTAGCATAGGAACAGGCAATGTTACAGGGAAGCGAAAATGCAGGTCAGGCATGTGTGACGCATTTTTTTTTTCGATTTCAGTGGACCACTGCGGGAAGACCCTTCGAGCAAACGGGCTTGAAATACATATGCAAACAGAGCCCTTAAGGTACTTTGCGATGACGTGCTCAGAACTCTTCATTTTCCTAAACTGCCTTAGCCACAGCTGCCAGTTTAAAGCGGCGGAAGATAGCGGTTGGAGTTTCTTGCTCTCTTACTCGTCCAGATTTGGGTTTTCGACACTTGCAATTGCATCGTTCTGTTCAACATGAAAAGCGCTATCGAACTGTATCAGACTTGACCAATTTTGGAAACATCGATTTTTTGACAGATTTGCATCGAGGAGGCCGCCTTTGACGTCATTGAAAATCGATATCTTCGAATTGGGGCATGCTTGATACTATTCGATAGTGCTTTTCATGTGAATTGAATGGTGTTATTGGGAGTAGGGAAAATTGTAAGATGAGCGAGAAAGAGCGAGGAGAACATCAACCGTTGTGCTGAATTGCACGCGCGGGCGTGTTCTGAGCGCGATAACTCTGTCATGTGGGAACCTTTCCGGTTGGCGCTTGTGGATTTTGTAGGCAGCAGAATGTCCTAGTAGTGCGCTGGAACACAGCAATGTAGCTTATGATCGGACAAAGTTGAAGCAGTGCGAAAATGCAGGTGAGGGTTGTGTGGCACGATTTTTTTCAATTTGTCGACCCCTGCAGGAAGACGCGGAGAGCTAGCGGCCTACAAATGCGCAGTTGAGCAGAATGCTAAAGGTTCTTTACGATAACGTGCTCACAACTCCCTATCTGATTAAACTGCCTTAGCACCAGCTGCCATTTTAGGGCGGCGGAGTTTTAGCGTTTGAAGTTTCCTGGGCCATTATTCGCCCACATTTAACTTTTCAACACTCGCAATAACATTATTAGCTTCAACACGAAAGGCTCTATCGAACTATGTGAATCTCAAAATCGATATTCTCGAAATTGGCCAAATTTTCTCGTCCAAAATCATCTAGGGGTTGTTAGCGTTCGAAGTTTCCTGCGCCATTATTCGCCCACATTTGACTTTTCAACACTCGCAATAACACTGTAGGGCGTTGATTACGAATCCGACGTCCGTTTTTGAATATTCCGCCGATTTCGGTAGGTTTTGGATTTTCTTCTGGATAATTGAGGGTGGTCGGGTCAGGCAGGATCACCGATTTTGCTCAAACTTATACACTTCGTATACATATTCGGGGTGCCGAATACGATGCCGAAGTTCATTTGGACGATTACGGTGGGAGATCCCCATTCCCTGAGGGTGATAAGCACTGACAACGAACGCCATGCTTGAGATACTGCGAAAACGCTGCACGTCACATGCACTTCCTGGAAAATAAGGTGCTGTAATTGGAAAAGCCCGCTGCAGTTGTTTTTAGGTTACCCACGGCGAGTGCTCTGGTAACGTTTTATATACGATCATGTAGAGCTCAAGAAGACGAATCGAATGGTGCCAAAAGTTTCTCAGACAACTCAAAATTAAAAGAGTTATGAGCATGCGACCGTTTGCGACGGATTTTCCGTCGCAAACCGTCTTTTTGACTGCGCGACGCGAGCGGTATTGTATGATTGCAACATTGTCAAAAATCAAAATTCATTCAAAAATAAGTCAAACAAGTTATAGAACAATATGAGCATAATGACTCAATTCTTCTTCTATAAGCCTCAAGCGGCTGGTATCAGGGTTATAAGCTTTCATAACGACGTTTTGTTGCGCTCAAAACGTTAGCGCCAGGTGGGACTCGAACCCGCACCTCTTGCTGACCGGGCAGGAATGCTCTGTGCCATTAGGCCACCGCCGCAGTTTGGTCGAACGCAACACTCACTCCTTGTGGGACCCGATCAAACAGCGCCGGTGGTGTAATGGCCTAGAGCACTCCCGCCTGATCAACAGGAGTGCGGGTTCGAGTGCAGCCTGGCGATAGAGTTTTGATTGCAAAAAAAAACGTTATTTTTTATTTATTTATTGTGAAAGACTATGAGTACAAACCTCTCAAAACAAGTAAACTACGGTTTTTCTTCTTCTTTCTCTGATACACAGTTGCAATAAAAGGTTTGCAAAGTTGCAGAGAATAGTGGAACAGCATAATTTTAAGGTAGGACAGTAGTTATGATACACACTGTCCTGCGAAAGGTTCCAAACGGCACCAGTTGAAGTCTTGAGAGACGCTTCTTGAATATGTATTATCGAGAATGGGGAAGTCCGCAGTACGAAACCAACTTCACAAATGGCGAGCAGAGCGTTCGGTATAATGCCTCGCCACTTAGACCCGTTGATGCAGATGAATCACACAAAGCATTTCCACATGGCATAGCGGGACGCGTTGCAAAACGTTTGCAAGAACCTGAGGCAATCTTTAGTGCGGAGATCGCAAACAGCGGCATCAAGTAGGTAACGAACAGCCTCCTGAAAAGATTTGTTGGGTTCGCTCGTTATCCGAACGGGTATATGTGATTTATCGCACAAGTGGAAAAACGCGTCTCTCAAGATTCATTTAAAGGAGGGAAAGTAACGCGCAGCACACCACAGCTGAACAGATAACAAATGAGTTTGTTAGTGTGACACATTGGTTCGGATTCAATTATATGAAAGTGCAGGACAGGACGGCGAGGAGAATCCCGAAGAAAATGTCGCTTGGTGACGACTGCTACACCTTGCCTGCAAAGGGGTTTGTTTGGATGGCATCACTGTCCGTGAAAGTTTTGGTGGCTCATCAGCACAGTATTTACCTATATTTTATTATTGCAATTTTACTAAACTAAATAGAAACATCTACAGAAAGAGAGAATGAGATTCCTTGATTTGCTACTTGTCCTTCTTTTAAGCGTTTGTATTTAATTGTAATCTTTAATGTGCTAGAGTGCGGGTCCAACGACAAGGGTCGGCGTCCAGCTTCTCCTTCGCCGTGGGATGACTCTCATACTCTCCGCGATCTCGAGAGAGATCTCAAGTTATGAGTCAGAGCGAGTGTGCGAGTGCATGCCGCACGTCGCGCGTTGCATGCCGCTATCCTCCGCCTCGCCCTTAATAGTGGAAAATGGGCGGAGCTTTGAAGATGTTTTGAATATCATGAATGACTGTTCATGACAGGGTTGAAGGAAACGAGAAAGTTTGTCTGTAGTATCACTTCACCAGCTGCTACCTAGGTCACAATGCCAATATGACGAGCGATATAGTGCCGGAGCTGGGTGGAAGGAAATGAGCGTTTTAGGATGCTTTCAAGAGACTTGAAGAAGTAGTGAGGAAGGCGAAGAACATCCGGCCCTGCACCCACCTACTCCAGTTCACCATTCTTACGCAGCGTATGTACTCCTCATAGGCCTACATAGCGCTGTGAAAGCAGCATGGACTCGCCCTCAGTGTCGCGCAACAGAAATTCGAGATCAGGATGCTCGCAATAATTCACTCGGATAACGAAATGCCTCCAGAGTCCCAAGCTTCGCCTAGGTTCAACGATCAGAGAGGCTGTCGTCTGGGCCAATTCATCCAATACTGGGCGGCCGGTCGCGCAATGTGTCTCGCAGACAATCACTGGACGAGAGCCGGAACAGACTGGATTCAGCAGTACGTCAGGAGAAGAACGCCTGTCAAAACGTTGGACTTCCTGGTGAAAAGAAAAGAAAAAGGCTGCCATGAACAACTTGACGCTATTCGCATCCGTTGACTGAAGAGGATCTACTGAAATCTTTCACACGCGCTAAGGATGAATACATGCCACTTTCACGTCAAATTGAGCGCTTTTCTAAAGAAGCCTAATGCTTTTGAAATCAAGCTGAACGTCTCCCTTATCAAAACGAGCTCCTTCCACATTAAACTACTTGTAGAAACTCCTCAAGGGATTAGAATAATATTTTGTTTAAGGAGAATCCAGTACTACTTTTCCTGGAGTTCTATATTAACTCACCTGTCGAGAACGAAAATACATGTTTCAAGTTTTATAAAATGCTCAAAAATAGGGACTAAAGCTTGTTTTAAAGAATAGGAACACGGCTATTTAAAGCTATAAGAAGAGATCGCGCATGCTCTCGTCCACGACATCGCGATTTTTATTCGATTTCTGTTCGCGTGGAGTCCTACACCGGTAAACGTTGCTATAAAAACAACCACCAATTCGTAAGATATATATATATATATAATATATAATATATAGTTGCTAGCGAGTGCTCGGGCTATTCGGTAATCAGCAGTACGACAGATGACAAACGTGAATAATGAGGAATGAGTCCGTGCCCTCAGGTAAATGTCATATTACTTGCTCATATACACAAATGAGCACATAGCTAAAAGAAATATTTAATTGATAGCGTAGAAACTATTGAAGCAGCAGGTATAATAAGATCTCGAACGGATCACGTGGGACGTCCCAGGAAATAAGGGTCCTTCACCGGTACTAACGCTAGCACTTTCTGTTGACTGCAAACCATGCAGCTTTTGATAAAATGATGAAGCCGTTTCAAGAAACCTGGAGGGCCAGCTCGCTCGTGTTTAAAAGCGCTGCTCTGTCTAGAAAGGAACGATAACGCATACTGTCGGGGCTCATCAGCAGAAGCCGCCTCGAGTCGTGCGCCTGTGACCGGAAAACGGGGCAAGCTAATTCAGTAAGGATACTATTCCTGCCATTGTTTTTCACGTGCGTGGATTACGAAAAGACGTGGGATCGCGCAAAACACTCCGTCTAGTCAATTTTCAAGTGAAAAACAGGCATCTGTAATGACTAGGTTGCTTTTTTTCATGATCACTACAGAGAAACACTTATGGAGGCCATACAGATCTTCATAGTCGCTATTCGAACGCTCTTTCAGCTTTGTCTAAATATCAATGCATCGCTTCATTGCTCACCACCAACTCTCCGGACTGGATGGGTTCTAAAAAACCAGCACTTGCTTGTAATTGTAATGGAATTTTGCGACAGCAGAAATTAAAACGCCGACCAGCAGAAACGAGTTTCAAGGTGCAGGAGAACTGAAGCTTGATCCGGCCAGGTCGAGCCCATCTTCGGCCGAAGACGCTGCCCAGTCTCTTTGGAAGAAACACACCGTAGAACATCTTAATAACCGAAGCAGCTTCTTGTTCCTCAACCGGGCCACTGGCCTTATTTCGCAGTTCCATGAGATTCTCAACGCATATTTGTGGAATGAACACGCCTCTAACCAGTGAATGCCTTCAGTTCCCATGGCACTCGGCAAAGACACATTTAGGATGAAGATCACAAATCTGACCTCAACAAATTGAAAAAAAATTGAATCCAATCCCACGAAGAGCATTTGGACGGAGAAATTGTGGTTTCGTTTCATTTGAAGTACATTATGACCGACACATTTATGATGGAATGCCTTATACTTCGACGAATTAAAGAGTGTACGTACTGCAGGAGTTGGACCAACGTTATTAGGGGGAGACCAGGATGCTCATCTATCCTCGTGGCGGATCGGATCTATAATATCATAAGCCTATCGGTAGGTCTGGATAGCCGAAGTGGTGCATGCGAACGTATCTGCCTTTAACTCGATAAACAGTAAAATTACGGATGATAGGGACGGTCGCGAAGCGGCACACAGTTGTACTCTGTGTGTCGCTCCGCGACCGTCCCTATCATATGTAATTTTACTGTTTGTCAACGAATTTAGGGGCTGGAAGAAGAAACCTTTCTGAATACAGGTGTTAAAGAACAGCATTCTGCCGGAGCAAAACACACGGCGAGGTAACACAATTCTTTTCGTGGAGGATAAGAGACTCGAGATGAGAACGCCTATGATCGGCACGGGTGAATGCGACAGCTGTCAACGGGTTACTCAGACTAGTCGCCAGATCGTGTTCGAGTTTTTTATGCTTCTACTTCTCCCATGCATGTTCTAGGTCTCTGTTTATGACGTTATCTAGTTACTTATTATTTCGGCGCATAATAAGGTAATTTGAAAATAGCTGCAATGAAAGCAACGAATCGAAACGATAATCCCCTTCTGCTTGCTCGTCATAAGAGCCAAAATGCTTGAAAACAAAACCTTTCCACATGATTTGCACCAGGGATGGGCGGAAAATTTTAACATTTTTTCAGAAAACAAAAAACAGAAAGTGTGAAGGATGGGCGAGGCGCGTGGCCTCGCAGAAGTGATCTTTGTAGTGTATTTGTGTATTTGTAGGTTGATTGTGTTGTTCTGTGTAGTGTTCTCTTAGTAGTTCTTTTCAGTATTGCAGTGTATCTGTATTTTCCTAGCAGCGGGATCGATCGATCGCCGTCCGCCGCGCCTGTGCCCAGCGCCGGCCGTTCGGAGGCAGGGGGCGGCGCGTGTCCACTTAGGGGCCGGCCCTCCCCGCGCGCAACTCCATATAAAGGGGGCCCGGGCGCTGGTCTTGGAGTCTGGACTGGTGTCGAGATCGCGAGCGGGTGGTCTTGCAGTCTGCACTGGTGTCAAGGACGCGAGCGGTCGGCTCGGAGCATTCTGGTCTCGGTGGTACCTGGCGAACGGCCGGGTCAGAGAGGAGCGCGGGCACAGCAGAGGCGGAAGGACCGACTCCTGCTGGTGCCATAAGAACCAATAAATCGATTTCCTTGTCCGGTTCAAGCCACACCCTAGACATCCAGCCCCCGGGTGAAACACTCCGGCGTAACATTGGGGCCGAACCAAAGGGCAGGGGATCGATAACCCCACCGCCTGAAAGCCGCGAGGAGCGGATACGGCGCGAATCCTGCCATAGACTGGGCAGTGTAGCAGGTCTTGTCGACCGCTGACCAGAGCGTTTGGCGCGGCGTCTTCGCTGGAGCTCTGGCAGAGGTTCGCCCGGCGGTTGCGTATAGAAGCGTAGCGCTGGGGCGTTCTTGCTGCCGCTTCTCTGGTGTCGCGTAAGTGGTCACGGTTGACGGGCCGTGCTACAAATGCGTGAAGTCTTTGCTGCAGGATTCGCGAGGGTAGTCGTGCGCGAATCGTGGCGTACAGTGAAAGTCGACAACGTAGTCAGTCGGTGCTTTGCAGATGTCAAGCGCCCCAGACATGACTATGGAGGAGATCGAGAAACTCATTCTCGAGGAACCATCGCAGGCCGACCAGATTGCGGCTGTGAAGTCGATGATAGAACGCCTTTTGGCCAAGGTTGATGACATAAGCAATAAGGGACCCGCGCAGGTAAGAGACATGGTCAGCAACGTCTCAAACTCCCTAACCTTGCTGCGGGAAATACCAGCCAAGGTGGGGCAAAGCACCAAGGCAAGCTCTAAGAGAGGACAGAACCAGCTGCTGGAAAGCATGGGGGAGGAGATCGAGGCCCAGTGTGGGGCGCTCGAGGAACAGCTCGGAGGGCTACAGCAGCTGGAAGCTGAGCTCCTCTCGTTGAAGCCGCTGTCCAAGAAAGTGCGAGATGCACTGGAGTAGCGATTTCCTGCTCGTGGAGATCTCATGGTGCAACGTGGTTGCCCTTCATCAGCGCCTCGCAGCACGAGTAGAGGAATGGTCGAGGAGACCAGTACACCAGTGAAGGTGCCACGCTCCGTGGTTCAGGCGGAGCAGAATGAGAACACTGGTGGAGCGCCGGTCCACGGTCGGGCGAAGGCGCCCGATTTCGACGATGTGGCCTATCGTGCGAGTTTTTACCCGGTAGCAGCTGCTCAGGGTAAACGTCTGGAGGAAGGAAGGATAAGCGCATCGCCTCGGTCGACGAGGCCCTGAGCCGGTCGACGACTATCTTGTGCAGATCCTCATGTGGGTCCTGTAACGCAGGAGAAGCGTTAGGCGCGATGTTCTCGGCAATGACCCTACCCGACGTAGAGTCGTACAAGGATCCTCAGGGAAAGGACTTCAGCGACTTTGTGCTGAAGTTCCGTATGAAGTACGGTAGCTTAGGGTTGCGGGATGACATGCCGTCGCATTTGCCGTTGTCCAAGATGGATGGTTACCCTAAGGCTGTAGCCCAAGCCCTACCGAAGCACGTACGTGAAAGCACTTTTGAGGATCTTGCAAAGGCGCTCAAGGACAAGTTGCGAGAGGACGACTCGTCCACGCAGCTGAAGGCGTACCTGGAGTTGAAGCGTCTAAGGAAAACTGGGGACGTTAGCACGTACTGCGTCGAGCTAGAAAGGCTAACGCGCAGTGCGTACCCAGATCAGTCGGAAGAAGACCTCTCACGCAAGAGAGCCGGAGAGCTGCTAAGCCAGTTAACCAACTGGCCGGAATACGTCCAGCTCTACAAGGCGATGGAGATCGCGCCGAAAGAGTCGGCCTATGAGATGGTGAAGGCCATGGCGCAACGGTGTGAGAGAAGTTAGCGCATGGCGGAAGCTATGCAAGAACAGGTGGAAAGGCTCGAGGTCAAGCGTTCGGAAGGAAGACGCAGAGGGGATCATGCTACGGCGTTGGACCGATCAGGAAATGATCGAGGAGATACGTCGGGAGGTAGCATGGTTACCCAACGAGCCCAAGCACGACAACCTGAAGAAAGGAAGTGCTTCAACTGTAACGAGGTTGGGCACTTGAGGAAAGACTGCGCGCAGCAGAAAGCAGTGCGAGCCAAGGATGAACCCACAGAGTCGGCCGAACCGAAAAGGGAGCCGAAGATCTTCACGGCCTCACTCAGTAAGTGGAGATGTGGAGTGACCAAAGTGGATGGTCCTCACGAAGATCTAGTGGGAGCGCAAACCACGGCGCAGGTCCAGTTGTTGGGCATGACGCGCACTGCCCTTTTGGACACTGGCTCGCAGGTAAGCATCATTCCGCTGCAGACGCTTGTGGATGCGCAGCAGAACGGGTACGACCTGAACGCCGATGTTGAGGAAATCGATCTCGATCGGAGCAAACAGGTCTACGATGCTTCAGGCAACCCTATGTCGTTCAAAGGTGCTGTTAGGCTTACGGTTCAGGTAAGCAAGGGCCCGCGGCATAGGATCAGCTTTTTTGTAATAGCCGGAGATGACGACAGGATCGTGTTGGGCACAAATGCCCTGGAAAAGTTAGGCTGGAGCCTGCCACCAAACGCACAGTCGACGCGAGGTCGAGCAGAAGAGTCCAGCGGAAGGAGGCGCCAGCACAGAGAAGCGAAAGCTAAGAAAGCTGCGGTGAGGCAGCAAAGATCAAAAGCTCCAAAGACTGTCACAGTGGCTGAACGGCTATGCCTGAAGCCGAGAGAGACAAATGTTGTCTCGCCACATTGTGACGAAAGGAAGCAAGATGGAGTGCTGCGGTCCTCTGGTGAGATCCTTCCGGATACGGAAGGTCAGGGTGCTCAACACCAAATCCTGATACCTAAGAAGAATTCCTTTACGGGAGCAAAGATGTTTCGTAAGGGGGAGGTGGTGGGCACGCGCGAGGGATGGCTGGGCGCGAACCACCAGCTCGAAGACGCGTAGTTGGGAAAGCGCGCGCTCCAAAGCCTACCAACCCCATCTGCGGCAGGCAGACGGTTTGTACTTATCCCCGTGGGCGGAGTGGAGTTCGTTTCGCGGAGCCAAGCCATGGTGCAAAAGTGGTGTCTCTTCAAAAACCTGAGGCGAAGAGAGCTCCGAGGAAGGTTCGCTTATCTCTTCCGGAAGTCTCAGAGAATAGCAAGGAAAAGGCTCCTGCAGCTACTCGTGTTCCTCAACCTCGTGTAGACCACACGCAGCGTAAAAGGGTGATGAAGAAGGAGCCAATCGGACGATCGACACTTGCCAAGGAGAGCACTCGGCTTCAGCTATCAAAGGTTGACGGCGATGAAGTCGACTACGTGAAGACAGCAATGGGCGATGCGTACGCAGAGTTTACCAGCTACCTCAGAGCACTGAAGAGGAGATTCGAAGGTGTGGTATGCCGCCACTACGTGGAGGTGGTGGGCAAGCATAAGGACACGAAGTTGCGCGGAAAAGAAGGAAGGCCCGGAAGGAATGAACGTAGGATGCGAACGCCAGTGGTGACGGCGAGAATATCTTGTTCATTCGAGGCTGCCTCGAAGGAGCTGAAGAAGCGGTGACGGCAAAACAAAGCCGAAAGAGCTCGACGAAGACGGGGCGAGTACCGCCCAAGCTTGTCTGTGATGCCGGATCAGGAATTCCGCGGCGAGAGATTACGTCTGTCGAGCAGCATCCATGCGGTGTGGTCCAGGCCCATGGCGCCCTAGGGAATCCACGAAAAAGGGCGACTACCAACGGGCGAGAGAATCACCGCGACGACCATACGCGGGCAGAGGACGAGCCCCAGGGCCGCAGAAGCATTCGCGAGAAGGATCGTCGGTAGTGCTGAATCGGGACGATCCAGCCTTAAGGGGCGGCATGTGAAGGATGGGCGAGGCGCGTGACCTCGCAGAAGTGATCTTTGTAGTGTATTTGTGTATTTGTAGGTTGATTGTGTTGTTCTGTGTAGTGTTCTCTTAGTAGTTCTTTTCAGTATTGCAGTGTATCTGTATTTTCCTAGCAGCGGGATCGATCGATCGCCGTCCGCCGCGCCTGTGCCCAGCGCCGGCCGTTCGGAGGCAGGGGGCGGCGCGTGTCCACTTAGGGGCCGGCCCTCCCCGCGCGCAACTCCATATAAAGGGGGCCCGGGCGCTGGTCTTGGAGTCTGGACTGGTGTCGAGATCGCGAGCGGGTGGTCTTGCAGTCTGCACTGGTGTCAAGGACGCGAGCGGTCGGCTCGGAGCATTCTGGTCTCGGTGGTACCTGGCGAACGGCCGGGTCAGAGAGGAGCGCGGGCACAGCAGAGGCGGAAGGACCGACTCCTGCTGGTGCCATAAGAAGCCAATAAATCGATTTCCCTGTCCGGTTCAGGCCACACCCCTAGACATCCAGCCCCCGGGTGAAACACCCCGGCGTAACAAAAGTCGCTTTCGTCAGAAAACAGAAATCAAAAAACAGGAAAGCCAAAAACGCCAAGATACAGTAAATCAGAAAACAGAACATTTCGAAATTATCATACGACCTAATTATTCAACCCAAAGATCCATTTTCCAGTAGCTAGCGAATGTTTTTGTATCAATAGAAATGTGGTCGTGGAGCAGTATTTCAACTTACAAGCGTTTATAAAAAATTTTTTAACGCACTCCAAATTCAAAACAATCGGCAAATTGTACATTTTGACTGATGGATCCTAAGAATCTCGATATTTGAAGTACGCAACATTACTTATCAGCTCCGTTACACAGCTAACGCCCCGATTAATGGTCCAATTAGAAAGAAACTGGCTTTCCAGAGTACCGAACATGATGAAGCCTCATTAACCAATGTGCGCATGTTTCAACTCCATTGCTTGAGTTTATAGACACCATCGCAACAACTCTGAAGATGTGTAGAGATTTGATCAGTAATCGCGCCAGAATCCATATTCCCTGTTCGTCTTGTTCTTCGAGAATGCCTTTTCTTGTCCGAAGCTCACCGAAGATTTGCGAGTACAAGCTGCCTCAATGCCTTACGTTCATTGACCTGAAGAAGGCATTCGACTCTGTCGAAACTGAAGCGGTCGTCGAAGCCCTGCTCAGTTAGGATGTTTTTACTCGGCACATCAGAGTCCTTCGAGAGCTGCACAGTAGATTCACGACTAAGACCTCACCATTCTACAACGACATCGTCATCGACGTGAAGAGAGGGGTTCGGCAGGGGATACTATATTCCCGAAGCTCTTCAGCGCCACCCTTGAAAGCGTCATGCGCAAACTACAATTGGAAGACATGGGTGTGAAGGTCGACGGCGGCCGACAACCACCTTCTTCGCTTCGGTGACGACGTCGTGTCATAACACCGTTCATTAGCCAGGCGGAGTGAAGGATGCCGACTTCAACCGTGTACGTGGAAACGATGAGCTGCTCCGAATGCTCCAGCTTACAGCTTCGCTATCTGGATCATGAAGTCAACATGGCCAACGAACTAGCGCCATAGCTGGGCAGGTGGAAACGAGTGAATTGGGGAGAGCGTCGAAGAAGTCGCGAAGAAGACAAAAAACGTCCGGTTCTGTGCCAAGCTATTTCACTCCACCATTCTTCCTGCACTGACGCTCAGAGTGCTAGCCCATACAAGAGCAGGATGAACACGCGATCAGTGTCGCGCAGCGCGGAATCGAGAGGACGATGCTCGGGGCGACACGGCTCATGCAAGTGAGAGAAGTCCTCCGGAGTTCCGAGATTCGTCGATAATTTTCATACTATTATATGTTGTTACAGGATGTTTTGTTGCGATCAAAACTCTTGCGCCAGGCGGGACTCGAACCCGCATCTTCGGCTTTCCGGGCAGCGTTGTTCGCCTTACACCACCGGCGCTGTTTGACCGCACGTAACATCTGTAACATCCGTAACGCCCATCCCCGTATCACGGGTGGGTGCTGACAGACCTGGAGGATATCGCGGATGTTACGTGCAAACAGCGCCGGTGGTGTAAGGCGAACATCGCTGCCCGGAAAGCAGAAGATGCGGGTTCGAGTCCCGCCTGGCGCAAGAGTTCTGCTCGCAACAAAGCATCCTGTAACAACATATAGCCTCTCTACCAGCCGCTCCAGGCTTAAGCAAACGTGTTAAAACGTACTATTATAATTTTCTATGATGCATGTGATACATGAAAAAGTTCCCGTATCATTACCGTATCACTACATCAGCGAAATCAACGGTAACTAAAAAAACTTTTCTGTCTCTTGCTAGTTTTTGACAGCCAAAAGCTGAGCAAGATTCAGAGTTGGAAAAGCAGCTTCGCCAAAGGCAGAGCAGAAAGCGATCATTGGGGATGACCGGATAACAATTTTTTATTTTCAAACCGGAGTTGGGGAATAATTCTACGCACAGTAAATCTAGGACAAGGGGCTAGTTAATACATATTTAAACGCCTCTCGGAACACTGGTTTTACAGTCTTAATATAAAGTTGCAAGTAATCGCAGACGCTAAAAACTAATGTTGGTATAACAAGAATATGAAGCCGAATTATGAGTCGAGAAACGTCCAATGAAGGAACTCCTTGTCAGCAGCAATGCACGATCACCCAAGCAAACAAAGCGGCATAGTTCATGAGTTTATGGCGCAATTTATACACGAGCACTTCCAAAAACACCACATGCATGCCATTTCAAATACTCTAAAACATTATTTTAGATATACTTTTTGGATGCTTTTTATTTGATTTCCATTATATAATTTTGTTCGCAGCTCTCTCTTCTGTTTTCTGGCCAATTTTTTGACCATTTTCCTAGAAAACAGAAAACAGAAAAAATTCGCCCAAAATGGCCAGAAAATCAGAAAGCAGAAATTCCGCCCATCCCTGATTCGCACCCAACGTAATCCACCCTGAGCAATGATTCCAAAAATGCGAAAACGTCAATGTGTACTGCTCATAGTTATGCTCTCGCAAAATTTTCGAATGCTCGAGTGGTTTCGAGTGGAGCACCGGGTTCCGGAAAGGAGGTCAAAATGGACTGACTACTTTGGTGGCGACATCCGACAACTTTGTTTCCTTGCAAAGGTTTTCGAAAAGTTTTTATATGGTTTTAGGAGAATGAAGCGATGGCGCGATTATTTGAAGGAAGTATCTACAGCAAACTTTCCCCACCCGGTTATCCCTTCAGCGGCTCCAGTCCATGGCCTCAACCAAACTATCACCGTAGAAGAAACAGAACCAACTACGAAGAAGATGAGACAAGCTAAAGCGATTGGTCCCAACGACGAGGCTGTTGGTCTGTGGAATTCAGAGTTCGGCACTCTGCAGAATGCTTGTCAAGGTTCTTTAGTCAGGTAGTAGCGAAGAAGAAAGCGCAACGCTTGCTTTCGCACAACGTGAAGATCCTTGAGCGACTTCCCGAGCTACGAATTCGTGGCATCATGCAGTTTACCAGCTGTTAGTGTGGCTCTGTGCTTGACTGTGACATCGTAAAGGCTATACACGTATAACTTTAGGAAGCACCGCCGCGCCAGCTGTTACGGCACGCACTGCGACATCATGGAGTTCCTGCGGAACTCATAGAGAGGATGGGAACACTCTGCTATTGCCCAAGGAGATGAGTTCAAGCTGCAGCAGGCACCTCGATAAAAATCACCATCTCTATCGGGGGTCATCATGGTCCAGCGCTCTCCCCACTTCTCTTCATCGTCGCCATGTAATCAAATGAGATCTTCAAAAGATGTTGATTTATGCTGATGAAGAGGTGCCCAACTGCGGACATAACGGTGATCTCGACCGGCAGGTGCCAGCTTTGCGTGATCGCTTAGAGCAGCGTGAGCCCAAAATGAACTCCAAAAAGACTGAAAACCCAATCACGGACGTGAGTAAATCGAACTCCATCAAGCTTAACGGCACCAAGCCTCCGCTCACCTAGATGCTTGGGTGGACCACCCTCAGCGCGGAGGAGATCGCCGACGGACGCCAGAGCGATGTAGAGAAGAAGATGAAGTTACAGCAAAAAACACATGCGGATGCGACAGCCTGCAGCTGAACGTAAAGATGATTAAATCCATGAGCCGGCCATGTGAAGTCGATCATCTTTATAGAGGAATTTCGCTACTTCAGAAGTGACCTAACCGAGGAAGGAGGTGTTAAGCAGGCAAACAGGGCGCAATGGATAAATCCAATCTGGCTCAAGTGGAAGGAGTTCGCTGGAATGCTTGACGATCTTATGTGCTCCAGTACACTCGAAGGCGAGCTCTAGAGAACAGTGTTCAGGCCTCTATAGAAGTGACTGCTCGAAACGACAGTAGGAGTTCTTAGCTATATGCCTGATGTTTTCCGTTTATTACTTTTTCTGCTGCTGTTTGTATTCGTGTTCTGTTGCAATCATTTCCCTATATTAACAATTCCGTCATCCCAATTCAGTTTCTAATTGGCTTTCGGCAAGTTCCTGCATGGCAGTCGTTGATGTAACCCACATGACCATGTTCGCGTAATAAATAATAATAATAATGATCCTGTGAGCAAGCAGATGGACCTGGCGGCGTACGGAATAAAAATGAAGAGGTAGTTGAAGAGACAGCTCCGATCCAACTAAAGATGAGAGAGCAACGCCTTTTGTATGTAGTACAGGCACATGTTCAGAAATGTAGAGGATCACTCGGCAGGGTTGACCATCGAATTTGGAAAAACGTGGAAGTGTTGCAGCTGCAGAACACATCCTTGATGGGATGCGATAACGACGGATCAGAAGAACAGCGGAAACTGCCACTGCCACTAGATTAAGGAGAAGAAGATCGACGGCTTCAAAGCTGGCAAGAATTGCCTTAAACTCTAAGAACTTTCCAAGAGCCTGCAGGAGAAGGGGCCAGGCAGCTGCAGAAGTTTGATACATAGCTGCTTGTCGGCTATGGGGCATTAAATATTCAGTGCCTACTTATTGACCAATTACTCCTTGGTTTGTATGATTTACCTTCCATATTATGATCTAAGTTCAATAGGCGTTCCTGCAGCTCATTATATACTGTATTGCTTTTCCTTAACGTGAACTTCGCCGCTCTACACGAAGCACACAATTCTATGGGAAGCTCACTTGCACACAGAAGACACAGCGGTGTGGCGCCACTAAGGATAGCGCTGTGGTGCCGCTAAACTCTGTTGCAAGCCTATTGCAACTCGCATTAGCATAGCAATACACGCACAAGTTGATCAAGGTCTTGTATGTACAATAGAATTTGTGGCGTTTCCGGACGAGTGTGTCAATCTCCCGGCTAGACAAAGCTAGCGGGAAGGTTGCAAGCTTGTGAGCATCTAAACAAAACAACAAAGAGTGCCTTTTACCGGTGTCTAGGAGCAAAAAAACGGTTAACTTATTCCAAATGAACCGATAGGATATAAAGAACAAATAGCAGTTGCTAAAAAGCGAAGAAAATATAGTGAAGAAATGATAAAAAGATTAATACACTAAAGCACAGGAACAGAGATTAAAACAATGTTGCAGTAATAAGCGGGCAACTGCAAAAATTCGTATAAGTCGGGCACTGCACATAGTACCTGTCAGGCAAACGCTCTTTTCCGACATACCCAGATCCACAGAGTTCACGACAAGGAGGACTGAACTGATTTTGTTAGCAATAAGAGAAGAAATTGTCTGGAAATAACCGAGCAATAAGTTATAAGTTTATTACATTTGCAAAAGGCAAACATAAAAGAAAAACTATCTCAAACACAACAACACTAATAAAAGCATAAGATAACATAGTATTATGAACACAACAAGCAAACAATAGTAATCAGTAGTAATCGGTATTACTCTAGGTTCACCTAGAAGCATCATACTGAAATAATTGTTTGCTGACTAACCTCTTAAACTGGTTTAGGGATAGCCCATTTGGCAGACTCTTCGTAACCTTGAGGTATGCAGTTCCTGCTCTATACGTAAAGGACTATGACTAAAGGACTCATAACGTAAAGGACTAAAGACAATGTAGTCAATAACACATATGGAGCGAATTGACTCCATTTGGTAGTTACGCTCCGAGGAAGTGTATGGCGCATGCAGACCTGACGTACTGGGCAGAAACAACGGTCAAAAGATGAATATTGGCAGCCGAAGTCGTTATACATCCTGTACATCCTCCCTAATTCTGTTTTAGGCGAAAAGAACGTGGAAATGGAAACGCGAAGGGTTGAGTAATTAGGACGGAGAAAGTCTGTCCACCCGCCACGCACACGTGCCGCCGTTCAACGATGGAGAAGTCAAAACAATGCAGAAATTTGGTTAGAAGCAACGAAAAACAACGTGAAATTATTCGAGGGACATCGAATCGCCACAGAAAACATAAGTCGAAGCGGGCGACGAGCACTGCTGTTTTCAAGCAGACGGGACTGATCATTTCATGTCCCGTTCTCTTGTTGTGAAATGAAGAGAGATAAGAAACAAGTATTCTCCCATTTAAACAAAATGTGGAATTTGTCACAGACGCTCATACAGAATTTATGAGACTCCCGAAACAAAACGTTCAGCCATAATTTTCTATTCATGAAAATGTGAGCTTTCCTAAGGATGTTACCGCAGAACCTCTGGATGTCTGATACTATTACACCAGCCGAGGCAGTGTGTAAAGAAAAAGGAGGCACTTTTCAAAGAAAAAATTTGAGGTATATGTAATGTAGAGGGCTTGTGGTAGTGCACTTGGTGTAGGCGCTGGCTTCGCGGGCTCCCGGAATCAACTCGAATCCTGCCCACGGTCACAAAGCCTTCCGTCCCTTTACAGACGTCGAACTAGTACCACATCTAACTAGGAAGGGTAACAAACTAGCTCGCCATCGGCTGACCACAGCTACTCATTGTACCAGCCAAAACACGTATTCAAATTTCTTCCAGATGTCTTATAGAAGCATAGAATACCCCAACTGGGGGTTAAGGGCGTCATCTGTTATCCATTATCTATCTAATGCACTGTCGATCGGGCCTCACGTTCCTTAAACAAAGTGATCAACCCTTCCAAAATACACCTCATAACGTTAGGTCTACCAAGAAACTTGGTACCAAGGAACAACAGACTTCTTGATAAGCATTCGCTTGAAAACCTGATGATATTGCTGCGTTTAAGGGTGTCGACACTGTTGTCAAGAACTGTGGCAGTGTTTCTGTTGGTGTTAGGCATCAACTGCACAACTGCAGCTTTTCTAAATTTGCAGTTTTTATTTACCTAAGGCCTTCGGTCAACATTCCGACCTTATTCACAAAATACTGTACAGGGTTTAAAGAGAAGAGTTGCGTTCGAAGTTTAATGAAGCCTTAATGAAGCTACTCGAAGTTTGCCGATCGCTGTGTTTGAAGAAAAGAACCTCATAGCTTTAGTCGCTACTGCTCCTGAATGTCCCCATAGTAGTTCTTTATCCCTCAATCCATCCTTCTTCAGAGACAAGTTAATTCGATGCTATCTGCAAACTCTGGTTATCTTGTCTGATGCCCTCGAGAATTTCTCCATTCTCTCAAAGAAGTTCCTATGTATATTGTCTTTTACACACTTAAGATATATGCAATACTATTCCACGTTTTGTTGTTTTTGACCTGAAGGTCGCAAAAGGGCAAGGGTTTTTGCGCCATAAGGCGTCTCTTTAGAATTAACTTGTCCAGAATCAGGCTCTTTGAGACTCCGTGATTACCTCCTGAAGCAAAGCGACTTTGACTTTGGTTCCAGGAGTGGTTACGCAGAACTGTGGCTCTACAACGATAATATTGACAAGCACTATCCGTTGTCGTTCCCAGGCATACGGGAAACCAATTTCAACTCTGGTCTGAGATTCCCGCAAAATAGGCCGAAGCAACAACAGGTATGGGTATGATAAAAGGCAAGCGATCATATGGTTATAGGGATCTGCAAGAGATTCTGAAGTTACGAACTAATCGCAAGTATAATTGTGCTACTTAGACAGTAAAGAAGGAAGAACATGATTCCGTGAGGAAAGGGCCGCTAACGCTGTCCTAGATGGATGCCGTTAGGTTGAACGTCTTGGTCAACCTCTTGTTTCTCTTGGGTTTGAAGAATTGATGCGGAGACATAATGGCGGCAGAAAACCCTGACTTCTGTCCTTGATCTACAGGCTCATATGTCATAAGAGCTACGTACCAGGCGCGCATTTAGAGTGCCTTTGGTGGTCGATCTTGAACAAATGCATGGCACGTTGTGAGTAAAGTGAGAATATCTTCCATATTTTTGCCGAAGCGAACATTTCAGCTGCTTGCATCTGTCAAGCATTGAACCACGTAATCATAAGAGCTACGTACCAGTGGCGGAGCGTACCAGTACCAAATAATAACCTGAATTTCAGCGCTCAGGTAACATAGAAATTTTATAACACAGAAAGGTGGCATATACATACTTTAAGCTCCACAGATGTTATAACATATAATAGTGGGGTAACAGTCTACCGCCCTGCCCTGGCACGTAATACTGCAGTCGCAGGCGGCGCCGGCTGTCGTCTGCATCCAAGGTTCTTGGCTCGGGCTTCCAGCCAAGGCCAACCAAGCCCTCCATCTTTCCGAAGCTGGGTAATTCCTAACAGGATTGTTTGGGAAGGATGACGAACTGACTTCATCATCGGTTTGTCGCAGTATCTCATCATTACATGGGCCAAATACGTATTCCTACTGCATCTAGGGCAACCCCGTAGATGAAGATTTTGTGGCGCATCCCATAAAGAGATTAATTGGTACCTTACTTTATTCGTACTTTCGAGAAGCCATACGGATCCAACAGTCGGTGGTAGATCCGTTACGAAGCCAGAGGCACCTCAATCGGAATGCGATCCTGTAGTGCCAGAGCATCCACGTTACATAGAGGCATTATTCGTCCGGGTTTATTTCATGGTCAATGGCGTTGATCCAAATCCCCTCTTGCACGTTTTGAGGCTTGACCTCCAGGAGGTTGACTTGACCTCAAGTTAGTTCCTCGCTTGTATGCTCTCGGACTCTGTGGTTGCCTATTTTAGTCGACATCCTGGACTTTCCCCTCCTCCCATCGTACTGTTCTTTGACCCTAACATATAGGAGTCGCACAGTATCACCGATACATTCCTCATATCAATTCTGGCAGGTGATGTCATACACACTCCTGCTCTGTGCAGTCTCATTTCCTGCCATTGAACAGAGGACGCCTAAACAGCAACGCAAAGGCGATCACCCGGACGCTTTCGTCCTAATTGGTTCCTAAGATTGTCTGGCTGCCCCTGAAATTTCATATTTCTTATAGGTAGCTGAAATGGCATATTCGTTTTTATAGAGACGCAAGATGCCAGTGAATTTACAAGAGAACATTTAAGAGAAGGAATGTGAGCAAAGTGTGAGCTCCAGGGGATTGTGCTCTATTTTTTCATTAGTAATCAGTAGGTCTTGAAAGCTGTCGACGATTTTTAAAAATGCGTCAGAAATTCGATTAAAAAATTACGTAAGTACATTTATTTATACATTCCGAAAGGCGTGCGCATTGCACAAACGTACAATGTCTATGTAATGTCTTATGGACAGAATGAGCAATCACGAAAAAGTGTAGAGTGATTCTTGATGCACCAGCAATGCTTATGGGAGCGAAAACCTCCAACTACCTATACACGTCTAACCGGATTGCGAAGAGCACATGGAGGAAGGCATAGCTTCACATCCTAAAAGAAGGAAATGAGCTGCAAGCGGTGAAGCTTATTCGAGCCTTGAAAAAAAGCGAGGAAGACAAGGACTTTGGGCGATAAGGGCACTTGCCGCGATAGTGAAAGGTGTGTAGAGATATTGTACATATACAAAAAAGGAGTTCAGAACAAAATTCACGTCTATGTAGTGTCCCAAATGTGACGTTGGTCTAGCGAACCTCGCAATACTCATGTGCGTAAATGGCATGCGTCACTGACGATTTCTCTATGACAGCTCCGTTGCGTAGACGTACGCATCTGGATCGCTTTAGATTTCCCATTTCCAGGTGGCGGAGGCAATCACAAGTGTGTAGAAACCTTTGCCAAAACGGATTGCGTACCAATTCACCATTTTCATAGTATTAGAAGCAAAAACTGACGTCGTGAGGGTTTAAATAGGCCCGCAGAGCTGCTCGATCACCGATCGACTGTGGAACATGTGCAAGATGTAAACAAGACGAACAACTAAATGACACCTCGAAAACTAACCTCACCTGTTATAAAACAGTTGTGGAAGCAAGTGAGTCTTGGCATGGATGATACGTAGAAAGGATGATTTAGATCTTTGCTTACTACCATGCTAAAACACATACAAGGGCAGTTAATGGAAGTTGTAGGTATGTAACAGTTAATATTAAGCGATCCCTCTTCTTCTCCTGAGCGTTTAGTCTCGCGCAGTGGCAGGGTCCGCTGTTCTTGTGATCTGTCGCCACCTCATCCTATCAAGGGCGTCATCTGCCGGGGCGCCGACTTCGGCGAGATTTCTCTTGATGACGTCCTTCCATCTTTTCCTTGGGGCTCCTCTCGGACGCTTTCCGGGTGCCTCGAAATCTAGGGCCAACCTAACGGGGTGATTCTCTGGTCTTCTGAGGACGTGTCCGTACCACCTTAGGCGCTGCTCCCTTATCTTCAGCTGGATCGGGGCTGTCTTCATCACTGCCATAACATCCTCGTTTCGCACCCTGTCCCGACGGGTCCATCCACATGCCCACCTTAGCACCCTCACCTCCGCCGCGTGCAGTTGCCGCTCCTGCGCCTTACCCAGAGCCCAGCACTCACTGTCCCTGCTCTCCTCACAACTGTTCTATAGAGCTTGCCTTTGAGCGTCCTGGAGCATCTACGGTTGCAGAGGATCCCTGTGGACTCCTTCCACTTGAGCTAGGCTGCGTTTATCCGTCCCGCCTGGTCCACACTTCCTTCCTCGGATAGGTCACTTCCGAGGTAGCGGAATTCCTCCACCTTCTCGATCGTTTCCCCTTGGCAGTCTAGGCTCGATCCAGCGCACTGCTCAGAGCTGATGAACTTCGCCTTCTTCACGTTCAGCCGTAGGCCATTGTCTGCGAGGGCTCTCTGCCACAGCTGCACCTTCTCCTCCAGCTCCTCCTGGTTGTTGGCTACTAGGGCGATGTCGTCCGCGTAGAGGATCGTTCTGAGAGGCCTTCCTCAAGGTGGTTCACTATAGAGTCAAGTGTCAGCAGGAAGGGAAACGGGCTCAGAGCCGACCCTTGGTGTACCCCCACTGTTATGTCCACTTTCCTTGTCACCCCCTGTGGAGTTCGTATCGCCGCTTTCGAGCCCTCGTACATGTCCCTTATGACCGTGATCAGACGTTCCGGGACACCCCTCCCTCGAAGGGCATTCCAGATTACGGCCCGAGCTAGCCTGTCGTAGGCCTTTTCCAGGTCCAGGAATGCCTGGTAGCAGGGTTTTTGTTTCTCCCGATATTTCTCCATCACCTGACGAGCGATGAAGATGGCGTCTGTGGTGGACCTCTGGGGCATGAAGCCCCACTGCACCTGGGAGATGGCTACCATCTCCTTCAGCCTTGAGTCGACCAGTCGTTCGTAGATCTTCATCGTGTGTGAGATCAGTTTGATCCCTCGGTAGTTGGAGCATTCGGAAGCGTCTCCCTTCTGCTTGAAGATGGGGACTATGGTGCTGTTCCTCCAGTCATCCGGCATCTTACCTTCTTTCGTGATTCTGTTGAGGAACTGCGTCAGCCAGTTGATTCCGAGGTCCTCGAGCACCTTCCAAGCCTCTACTGGCACACCGTTAGGCCCTGCTGCCTAGCCGAGTTTCATCTTCCCTATGGCCTTGCGAACCTTTTCTTGCGTCCAGGGTGGGATGGGTCCTTCCGTTGGTTGTTCTTCCTCGGCCTCCCGACGAGGGAAGGAAGTACTCCTCCCATCTCTCTCTGACCTCGACCGGCTTCCGTAACACCCTACCGTCAGCACTCTTCACAGTCTTCACTACTCGAATGTCGAGGCTAGCTCTATGACGCGCCTTGGCCAGGCGGATGGCGAACTTCTCTCCCTCTGGCCCGTCTAGTTTCTCGTACAGGGCATCCATTTCCGCGTTCTTTGCCTTTGCTACAGCTGTTTTTGCCAGCCTCTTCAGCTTCCTGTAGGCTGTAAGATGCTCGGGTGCCCTCGTCTTCTGCCACAGCTTGTAGGCCTCCTTCTTCCTCTTCACCGCAGCCTGCACCTCTTGGTTCCAGAACCATGCCGATTTATCCCCTCTGGTTCCTCCCATTGTTTCTCCCAGGGTTTCCTTGGCACATCTTAGAATTGTTTGGGCTACCCTCCTCCAGGTTTCATTCACGGGACCAGCTGGATCTGGAAGGCCTGCTTCGGGCACTGCCCTTCGTAGCTCGTTCCGCTCTGAACCCCGCAGTCTCCACCATCGGATCCTGGGTTCCGTCCTCACTTTGGGCCTGGTGGGTAGAGGTATGCTAAGGTCGGCTACCAAGGGTCTATGCTGTGATGCCACGTCTTCTTCCGGAATGACCTTCACATCCCGGACTGTTTTCAGGGCAGCCCTTCGAACCAGGATGTGGCCGACTTCCGTCCTTCTTCCTCCGCTAGCATAGGTCACCTTCTGGCTCTCCCTCTTCGCGAAGAAGGTGCTACAGACAGCCAGGTCGTGGGCAATAGCCAGATCCAGAATTCATTCTCCATCCGGGTTTATCAGGCCGATCCCTTTACCTCCATGAACCCTTTCCACTCCTCTTCTGTCACTCCCCACATGCCCGTTCATGTCCCCTGCTATGGAGAGGTAGTCGCCTTCTGGTACGGACCTTATGGCTTCCTCGAGCGAGAGGTAGAAGTCATCCTTGTCGTGCTCGGGGCATCCGGTCTGCGGAGCGTAGACAGACATGATGGTCCAGTAACCCTCCTTCGTGTCCAGCCGCAGTGACATGATGCGGTCGTTTATTCTTTGGACAGCCGCCACTGAATCCTTGAGGGACTCCGCGACAGCTTTCCCTACCTCGTTCCTCTTGGTGTCCTTTCCGTTGTAGTACACCTTGACCCTTCTCCGATCTCCCTGTCTTTCGCCCCTTTCCATCGCGTTTCCTACAGACACAGGACTTGTATCCTTCTGCGCTTCATCAGGTCAGCCACTTCCCTAGATCTCCCGGTCAGCTTTCCCACATTCAGAGTCCCCAGTCGAACTAGCCTCTTTAGCCGAGGTCGTTCGGCCCTCGGTAGCCCTTGCATACTGACCACAGAACTCGGGCGGGGGTTCTGTGCGCCACTTCCGGGCGACGTCCTAGCCTTTACACTGATTCTATTGCGACTTGTGATCATGGTTTTGTGACGAGGTTTCTCCATCAGCCGGCCTGTCAACCTAGGCCTGACGCTGGAACCGTTGCCATTTTTGCAATTTTTGCAGGGCGTGGCGTGCCGACGCCGGGAGTCGAACCTGTGACCGTTTGTGCATGAAACTACACTGCTAACCACTAGGCTAACTCGGCTCTAATATTAAGCGATCCATCAGGCAAATTCTGCTATTAGGACGGTTCTCAGTGTAAAGGAAGGTTAAAGGTCGGCATTGGTCATTCTCCCTGAGATCCTACTGCCTCAACGGGGTACCACAGAAGCAATTTGAGTCCCTGCTTAGACTAAACAATGACGCGTGGTGTCAGTCAATAGGTAAGCATGCGCCTTGCGCCTCGTCTTTTCCAGACGACTCTTGTACCAAATAAGCCACCACTCGGGGAGTTGTTGCAAAGGACGGAACCCTAACCACGAACTTCGATTCGGGGTGCACGTGATAACTTGCGCCGCCTCCAACTGCGCCACCACATGCCTTTCATAGATCTAATGAGGTTCAGTCTGTCAGTGCTCTTGACTAACGTTCAGGAGTACAAACGCCAAAGTGTTTCCGCTCCTTTGACAGTTTCTGTTTTATTGTGCTCTTCAACGCTTTAGTCAGCATTATAGAATGTGTGGACAATACCGACGTCATATACTGGCTTTTTTGCTGGAAGAAGTAAGCAATCCCACAGAGCGGCAAGATCAAATCTGCTCCACTTCAAGAGCAAGACGGACTTGGATAAATGCCGATTACTTACCGCGCGACAACAGAGAACGGAAAGAATAAGCCGGTAGACGAAACAACAACACTTAGAGAGAATAAGAAATGAGCTAACAGCGCAGCGGGAAGGCACCGATAGCGGAGATGGGCGGAAGTTTTGAAAAAAAAAAACACAGAAGACAGAAAACGGCTTGGTCGAAAGACTGAATTCAGAAAATAGAAAAGCGTAAAACCATAGAAAACGGGAAATTTTGGAAATGCTGTGAGAATTTTTATATTCATTCCGTCCAAAAAGTACAATTTCTAGCAATAAGTGAATTGGTATAACTAGAAATATTGCAGTACTCCGGCGATTTTATTTGCTAGCGTTTGTTACATCCTCGATTCAGTACACTTAGTACATTTTAGACTTTAACTCTTATATTCTAGAGGATCTAACGTTTCATGCTCCTAACATTACTCCTTATTATAACTAGCGCACCAACGATTATAACAGTAACCGCAACACATGCTACAAACCTGTTTCAACATCATTGTTCTTCAAAAATGAGATTCTCATGGCATTACTTGTTACAGCAGATGCAAAAAGTAGAGTATGGAGGGTACGAACCCGCTCCTAATTCGTGTACAATCGAACTTTCCGTCGCAAACCGTCGAAACTCCATAATTTCCTCCAAGATTACTCTAACGAAATTTAAATTGCAGCAAAACGTCCCCCTCTCAATGACGAATCTACCGATACCCTTTATACTGAGTTTTTTTTTAAAAGTTAGTCCTACTTCCGAAGAATTTTCCTTTGGAAGGCCGGTAATTCTTCTACGGCCCCTCCGAAATTGCTAATGGCCTCATCAGACCGCACTTCACCAGCGATGTTCAGAAAAGTTCGGAATTTTCTTTTTTGCTTAGCACAGGTGATTGCAGTAGATTACTGTGATTCCGATTCTGACAGTAGGCAGATCTAAATTTTATTGAAGTGGTTGTATCTTGCGGTTTGTTCGAGAACACGACTTAGTCGATGTTGACGGTTCGCCTTCTACATGCAGCTTCTGCTGCTAGATCTCAAATTATCAAATCATATAATACAGATCTAAAACTTCTTCTTCTTCTTCTTCTTCTACCACTTCTTCAGCGTTTGTCCCGCTTCGTAGTGGGGTCCGCTCTTCTGGTGTTGTGACGCCACCTTTCTGGATCCTGCGCTTCATCAGGGTGGACACCAGTTACTTTCATGTCCATGTAACGTATCGGACCCTGGCTGCTTCGGGCGTATTCTAGGCCGCTTTTCTGACACTTCCAATTCAAGGACTATCTTGCGGACTCTGTCTTCTTTCCCACGCAGAACGTGGCCGTGCCATCATAAGGGAGCTTCGCGCATCTTGTACGCTATCGGCGCGACACCGAACTTCTGCCGAAAAACATCGTTTCGGATGCGGTCCATGCGCGTGACTGCAGCCTCCAGCGCAGCATCTTCGTCTCTATGACGCTGAGGCGCGTTTCAACTTCCTTAGTCGCAGGCCAACACTCAGCGCCGTACATCGCTACCGGGCGCACGACGGCTCCGTAAATCTTTGACTTCAGGTGCTCTGGTATCTTCGTATCGCAGAGCACGCCAGTCAGCGAACGCCACTTGCACCAAGCTGCACTCACGCGTGAGTTCACTTCAACCATCAGACCGCACGCTATTGCTGATCTCAGTTATTTAAACACCGACGTGCGTGCAAGCTCGGTGCCATCAATCTTAATGGAGCGGGACTCGTTTACGTCAGTCGTTAGGTACTCGCTCTTCTTGACGTTCAATTTAAGTCCGAACATCGCCAGGCGGTCGCACCAAGCTTGCACCTGCCGCTCGAGATCATCTTTATCTTCTCAAACGAGCATCACGTCATCAGCATAGAGCAATGTCCATGGGACGGGCTTATGAAGATCTATCGTAATGGCATCCATGACGACAACAAAGAGAAGTGGAGAAAGCGCAGAACTCTGGTGCAGTGCAACAGAGATGGGAAACTCCATTGAGGTTCCAGCTGTAGCTTGCACTCTACTCTTTGGGCAAGAGTAGCGCATCCGCACCCACTTTATGAGTTCCTCAGGTACGTTGTGTTGTCGTAAGGCGTACCATATAACCTCACGCGGTACGCGGTCGAAGGCCTTCTCGAAGACAAGAAAGGCTATGTGCGCTGGCTTCTGTTTCTCGAGATGCTTCTCCACCAAGAGTCGGGCGGCGTATATAGCATCAATGGTCCCACAACCAGACACAAAACCGCACTGATTGTCGGAGAGCTTGACGATTTCACGAATTGGTCTGTCAAGGATTCGTTCGAAGATCTTCATGCTGTGCGAAAGCAACCGAATCGGCGATAATTGTAGCAGTCTGCAGGACTGTTCTTCTTCTTCCAAATCGGAATTGTCTTACTGTTGTGCAAAAACTCCGGTACATTCCTCTCCTTTACTACCTGGTTGAAGAACTCGGCCAACCACTCAGCACGATACCAGAACTTCGTCTTCCAAACATCGGCTGCCAGATCATCCGGTCCTGTCGCCTTGCATGAGCCGCTTCTGTTTCCTCCACGGTGATCTTGTGAACGGGGCCGTGAACAGAACCCACAGAAGGGATGGTCGTGTGAGGAAATTCCATAGTAGAAATTTCCTTAAAGTAACCACGCCATAGCTTCAGCGCCTTTTTGCGGTCTGTCAGAAGATGGCCGCTCTCATCATTGATGCCAAAGAACTTTTCAATATCCTCGGTTTGGCGATGGCGGGCTTTAGCAAGTCGGTACAAATACCGCTCACCATCGCGCGACGCGAGCTTTACGTTGACATCATTATAATGAGTGGCTTTCGCAACAGCCACGGCTTTCTCTGCAGCTTTCTTCGCCTTCTGATACCTCTGCCAGTTGTCGGCTGTTTTGTCGCTGGGAAACACATGATACAGCGATTTCTTTTCTTGAACCTTCGCTTTCACATCAACTGTCCACAGCCATGTCTGCTTGTCGACTTTGCATCGTCCAGGCTTCGTAGTGCCGAGTTCCAACCTTGCAGCTTGGCGTATCGCGTCGGTTGCTCTCTTCCAAGTTCCGTCGACAGTCGTGACTGCCGGTAACCGTACGCGAGAAATCACAGCTGCTTCCTTTTCTTTCACTCGCCTCCACTTGATTCTTGCAGCACCGCATCGCTCGATCTGCTTCAGCCTCGGAGGGGCTATTTTTAGGGTGCAGATCAGCGGTCGATGCTGTGGGGCGACCGTCTCATACGGCACGATCTTCGTGTCTGTGTCAGTGCTCCGGTCGCGATCCCTCACAGGAACAAAGTCTATCTGAGACTTGGAGTCCCACTATAGTATGAGATGAGGTGCGAGTCGTGTTTTCAAAAGACGGTGTTCACTATGGTGAGGTTATGCGATTCCGCATAATTAAGAATACGTCACCAACGGCGTTTCGTGTTCCGTATCCGAAACCACCTTGACAGCTGTACCCGTCTTTCGTAGCACCTACGTTCCCATTAAGGTCACCAGCGACTATGATGACATTATTCGGCGGTACCTCTACCGTCTTCTCATCAAGCAGGCTCCAAAACTCATCCTTGGCTTGATCTTAGCAGCCAGTCTGCGGAGCATACGCAGAGAAGACGTGATAGAGTCGCTCCTTAGCGGCGACAACGATCTTCATCAACCGATCGTTAAAGCCTCGACGCTTACAATCGAATCACGAAATCGTTCGGAGACGATTATTCCGACACCACTGGTGGTCCTGGGACTTCCACATAGAACAGCCTTAAAGCCACGTCCTATGTCCCTGGACTTGCTGCAGGACCAACTCGTCTCCTGCAACGCACAGAGATCAACTCTTATACGCTCCACTGCTTCAACCAGCTCGCACGAGCGGCCCGTCAACGTACCCACATTCAGCGTTGCTACGCGGGTCCCTTACGTTACGGGACTTTCGGACTAGCTCAGTTGCCCCGATGCCGTCCTCGCATCAGGAACCCTCGCATACTTTCACACTCGCCGGGCTCTGCGAGTGCGCGTCGGCTCCCGCGGACGCCGTAGCACAATCTCGATACTCATGTAACGTCATCAACCATATGATGTGACATGGGTCTTCGTAGGCGGCCTGTCACAAGGACCTGTCGCCTGCATTCCAGTGTCCGCGTTTAGCTTAGCTCACAAAGCGAGCAGTTTCCAGTGGCACCACGAGGAGGAACGGACATCGCCACCACTGTGTCAATGCTCTGCTCAAAAACATAAATATCTCGAAAGCAAGCGATGAACATTGGAACGGCACCACACAACGAGAGCAGTATCACGACTCACACATGCGATAGGGCTCCGAAATTTGGAAGCTTCGCCAGGTCGGAAAGGCCCATGTATGTACTGAACAGAATAGCCTCTCACTGAAAAACAACAAATGCTGGTATTTCTATCCGAGCACGATATTGTTCCAAGTTGCGGTCAATACTAGAACTGTGTGAAAATGCATACAGTTTTTCACGCGTGCACAGCCAACAGAAGTCGAAAAAAAGTAGCTAGCAATATGTCGAGCACAGAAGAAGACTCCAGTAGTCGTTACTCGCTGCAGTAAATTAGAGGGTTTGCTTTATCAGAAACGGCAAAAAAGCGGATTAAAACTCAGATTATTCAAAGCAGTACCTTACACATGTTTTTTAAGAATTGGGCAGCTGTTGTAGAGGCTATATGCTGTCACACGATGTTTTGTTGCGATAAGAACTCCCGCGCCATGAAGAACTTGTACCTGCACCTCTGCTCTCCGTACAGGATCAAACGGCAGCATTGCAGTTTGATCACAAGCAACATCCTGATATCGTGAAGGGGTGCTTGGAGTCCACTGCAACAAGGATATAGCGGATTTAACAGCGATGATAGTGTAACATCCTGTTCGGAAGGAAGAGAGTGCGGGTCCAAGTCCCGCCTTTAATGGCAACAAAAGATCTTGTAACATCAAGTTGCACATTTTTGTTGCTGACCACGTCTAACTTACCTCTAGTACTCGTTATTCCGCACGCATCTGTCATACTTAAGAGACAGCAGCCTTTAGAACGTAAAGCTAGAGCTTTCAAGTCTAAACCTCTTCATGCTATCTCATCAAGCCTGTATCTGCTGCTGATCCTATACATCTGAAAAGGGTATAGTAACCCTTTAGCATTTGAAAATATGCTATCGATGTCACACCACTTCAAATCAACTCTGGCGAAGTAATCCTTAACCGCGAAAGATCGCTCTATTCGATTTTCAGACAGCCATAGCTCTACTCTGGTCATGGCCCATCTCGAGACACTTGTTTCTGAGACACGAGGTTCTTTTGTACATGTTTCACCTCGGCCTGCCATCACCACGAAGTGAGGGCACGTCGTAAAGGCACGGTAACTTGACGTCATCATCAAAACTGATGGTATGTATATGGAGCGCGTTACTGGGAGTAGAGGCTGCTTATGAGGACCACATGCCCGGAGCTCCTTCCTTTGAATAATCCTGCAGAATCCAACTCTACATTTCATCGCCGAGCGACGCGAGCAGTTTTGGTAAGAGTAGTTGAAATTGACCACACCCGGAGTTTCTTCTCCTGTCTAATCCTGCACCCGAACAGTAACTCTACTGTGTATAACCTCGACGAGATATGGGAGCAGTTTTGGGACGGATTGATTTTCATTTTCGATCGCCCGTCTGCATCGTGTGCGGCGGCGGTCCTGTGCGCTCGGCTAGACGATCTCCCTTCCCAGCCCATTTCTACCTTAACGTCACCAATTGCCTGGCTACTTCTACCACGTCTACCCAGAGTGTATCTCTGTCTATTCTGTTTCTGATTTGCCGTATTCTTACTGCAACTATCCTCGCCGGACAGATTGTTCCCGATACTTCGTCAACTGCATCGATTTCGCCTGATCCCTTGTGGCAGGGGTTTCCTCATTGACTCGATTTGCCACCTTACGCGGTAAATTTGACTCCTCGTTGCTCAATGGACGCTCAGGAAACTCCCCTGTCTTCGCGTTTACTTCAGGGCAGGCCGATTAAGCGTTTCTGCAAAGGATCTCCCATTGTGGACGAGTTGGATGGCGGTGGATCACTTGATGATGCTGTTGCGTTATTGATTCACCAGCGTCCGTCGCCGGCTTCGCCGGCGCCGTACGCTGGACGTGCGGGCCACGCCAGGCTTGCCGGCTTCGCCGGCTTCGGGTGTGGCGGGCCACGCTAGGAACGTAGCCCAAACATAGCTTGGGATGCTTCTTCAGCCAGGGCCTCTCGCCGGCTTCGCCGGCGCCGTACGCTGGACGTGCGGGCCACGCCAGGCTTGCCGGCTTCGCCGGTTTCGGGTGTGGCGGGCCACGCTAGGAACGTAGCCCAAACATAGCTTGGGATGCTTCTTCAGCCAGGGCCTCTCGCCGGCTTCGCCGGCGCCGTACGCTGGACGTGCGGGCCACGCCAGGCTTGCCGGGTTCGCCGGCTTCGGGTGTGGCGGGCCACGCTAGGAACGTAGCCCAAACATAGCTTGGGATGCTTCTTCAGCCAGGGCCTCTCGCCGGCTTCGCCGGCGCCGTACGCTGGACGTGCGGGCCACGCCAGGCTTGCCGGGTTCGCCGGCTTCGGGTGTGGCGGGCCACGCTAGGAACGTAGCCCAAACATAGCTTGGGATGCTTCTTCAGCTAGGGCCTCTCGCCGGCTTCGCCGGCGCCGTACGCTGGACGTGAGGGCCACGTCAGGCTTGCCGGCTTCGCCGGCTTCCGTTATGGCGGGCCACGCTGGGGAACGTAGTCCAAACGTAACTGGGGATAATTCCTCAGCCAGCGTCCGTCGCCGGCTTCGCCGGCGCCGTACGCGGGACCTGCGGGCCACGCCAGGCTTGCCGGCTTCGGATTCGGCAGGCCACGCTGGGGAACGCAGTCCAAACGTAACTGGGGATGATTCCACAGCCAGCGACGGTCGCCGGCTTCGCCGGCGCCGTACGCTGGATGTGCGGGCCACGCCAGGCTTGCCGGCTTCGCCGGCTTCCGTTATGGCGGGCCACGCTAGGAACGTAGCCCAAACATAGCTTGGGATGCTTCTTCAGCCAGGGCCTCTCGCCGGCTTCGCCGGCGCCGTACGCTGGACGTGCGGGCCACGTCAGGCTTGCCGGCTTCAGGTGTGGCGGGTCACGCTAGGAACGTAGTCCATAGCATGTGCATAGATTGAAACAGAAATGAAAATGGGTGAGGAAAAGGTCAGCTGCATTGTGAAAATACAGAAATGCAGACGAAAATGGAGTAAGGGACGGATGCAAAAATGAAGTGAAAATGGAGGGTGAAGGTCAAAGAACCCGTACCGAGAGCAATCGCACAATGTTCTCTGCTTCGCATCCCTTTGGCAGTCTGCCCATAAACACATTAGATGGGATCAACATGCCACCATCGACAGTTCATGCGGTCAGCAGTAAACATCCTCGGAAGCGGTGGGCGCAGCGGACGCGGCGGACTTAGCGCGGCGGGCGCAGCTGACGCGGCGGACTTAGCGCGGCGGGCGCAGCTGACCCGGCGGACTTAGCGCGGCAGACGCGGCGGCCGCAGCGGACGCGGCGGACTTATCGCGGCGGACGCGGCGAGCGCGGCTGGCTTGAGCGCGGCGGACGTGGCAAGCTTCAGCGCAGCCGACGCAGCGAACGCAGCGGATGCGGCAGACGTAGCGGACGCAGCCGACGCAGCCGACGCAGCCGACGCAGCCGACGCAGCCGACGCGGCGGGCTTCATCGCAGCGTGCGCGGCCGGCTTCACGTAAGAGTGCATATTGGCTTCACTTAAGAGTGCATGCTGGCTTCACATAAGAGTGCACATTGACTTCACATAAGAGTGCAAACATGTCGTCGGACAGTGACTCATGCCTCTCTCGATTATATATGGTAATGATGATCCACAGATGCCTGCTCATCTCAAGACGATACTTGGCCATCTACTCAAAAAGGTGAACCGCACCGAGGAGCTTCCCACCAATAACCAGGAGTTGGAGAGGGGACTCCAGCATGAAATCGGCGAGAAAACCCGTTTGCAGAGAGAAGTTGATGCTCTAAAATAAGCGCTTAGCAGGAGCAGAGAGGTCAGCCCATCTAAAAATTCTCATGCTGTGACTTCCGTAGGTCTTAGCTGTTGTGAAGAGAAAGAGAGGTTGAGGTCATTGGTTGTTGCTGGTGTGGATGAATCTCGTTGTGCTAGTGCTATCGATCGCATTTTTCATGATATGGATTGTATTAAGAAAATATTTGATTTTCTTTCGGTAGACTGCATGTCTGTGACATTGTGTCGTATGGGCAAATTTAATGATACTCGTCCTAGGTTGCTGAAAGTTGTAATGCCTATTTCTTTCTTTGCCAATCTCTTGCTTAGGAGAGCTCATCGACTTAAAGCCTTTTCTGTTCCACGAGTGTTCATAAGGCCTTCGCTCTCGGAGGCGGAGAGAGACCGTCGTAGAATTAGTAGACAATCTGTAACTAATGTAGGCCTGAAGCAACGTTCTATGAGTTCTACTGCTGATTGTGAGCCAAACGCTACTATGTCTGCACCTCCTCCATCGGTTTCCGTATCTTCATTGCTTGTCGAGAACAATGCCACTAATGATTCTAATGCTCAATTATCGGGAAACGTGTGAGGTCTCATTGGAAAGCGGCTTCCCTTGCTAGGACTGTAGAATGTATGGTAGCTAATATTCGGTCCGTAGGGAAGAATAAAGATGCTTTGATTTCTGGTATTCAGGAGCAACGTCGATATATGTGCCCTTAGCGAGACTTGGCTTAACCAGAGCGTCGATTCGGGCTCACTGCCCGGGGACGTGGCATCTATTTACCAAGTTCTTAGATGCGATCGCAAACGCAAAAAAGGTGGTGGTGTTGCCTTACTCGTACGCTCTTGTTTTTCGCCCGTTCTTATCTTCAAGGAATCCGTTCACGGTTCATATGAATTTTATATGTGGAGCTGGAAATTGACCTGAAACGCATTCGTTTCGTAGTGGTTTATAGAGCACCTGGATGTACTATGAAAATGACGGAACAACTTATGAAAGCGCTGAGCGATTCAATATCTGTTACTAGCTCAAGCATTATTGCAGGAGATTTTAATCTTCCTCATATTAAATGGAATAATTTCCCTGATGTTGAATACCGCACGCTATGCACGTCGGATAGTGCGAACTCACGGGTTTTCCTGGACTTTCTCACCACTCATTTTTTGCATCAGTATGTCAGAGTTCCTACTAGGGGCAGTAACTTTTTAGATCTTCTCTTGTCTAATGACAAGGATTTAATCACTAGTGTGAGTGTCAGGGAACCACTAGGTTCAAGTGATCATGCTACAGTTCCCTTCGAAATTAATGTGCGGCACCTTATTCCTACTTATGTAACAAGGTTTAATTTCAAGGCTGCAGACTTTCTGTGCATTCAAAGTTATCTAGCGAATGTTGATTGGTACATTTCCTTCATGGCAGCTGGAACAGTGTATGCTATGTATGAAATGTTCATTGCGATTCTACACCGCATAATTGAACTCTTTGTTCCTCTTGAGATGGTCCCGCTGACGGGTCTAAACTACCGGATTACTTGGCCAGATTGAGTAGGCTTCGGACTCAAGCTTGGTTGAATCTGAGAGATGGCAGTAGCTTTAATCTTCTGCCTACTTCAAGGCTCTGAATGAAAGGTTTGCTCGTAAATTAAAAAAGTATTTTTCACATGTCGAAAATAAAGTTATTAATTCCCGTAACCGGCTTGCCTTCTACAGATTTCTCAACATTAGGTTGCATACTAAATCTCTCGTGGGACCCTTTAAGCTTCCTGATGGAACTTCCCTGAGAAAGAATGTAGACCTGGCGGAACATCTGGCTCAAGTTCTTTTGAGGTCCTTTGCCGACAGTTCTTCTTTGCCTTGCCCTCAGCATCACTACAATTCAGCCTTTCCTGTAATGACGAACTACGGTTGGTTCTCCAAAGATGAGTTGCTCTCTGAGCTGCTTAAGTGGCCTCGATCTTACTCGACTACTCCAGATGGAATACCGTTGTTCTTTATTTAAAAGATTGCACACGTTATCGTTGGACCTTTGGAATTCTTGTTCAATTTGAGTCTCATAAGAGCGCAGGTTCCTACTAGGTGGAAACTGGCCTACGTCACTCCCATTCTCAAAAAGCCTCCCCACACTGTCCCCGCCAATTTCAGACTTGTGAGTATCACTTCTCTCTTTGCACGACTTTTTGAGAAAATGCTGAAAGAGCGTATAGTTCTGCATCTTGACACACATTCTATAATCTCGTCAAAACAACATGGGTTTCAAAAGGGAAGATCTACAGTAACAGCGATGCTCGAATGCCTTATTGATTGGACTGCGTCGCTGAATGATGGTAAGGGAGTCGACGTCATTTATTTCGATTTCTCTAAAGCCTTCGATAGGGTCTCGCACTCGAATTTGATTGAGAGACTTACCAGGATACTATCTCAATGGTAGGTCGGAACGGTGCAAATGTTGTATATGGGCAGAACCGCCTCTCTCTGGGTAGTAACAAACTGCAGGTATCTCGACCCCAATACAACTCTGCGCAGAGTTAGGGGCGGGAAGTCGCCTGTTGGCGCCCTGTTGATTCACGTGCTCCACAGCTAACGGGCGCGCGCGGGATGAGGGCTCGTATCGCAGCTAAGCGCAGTGCACAGGTGGCGTAGTAAGAAAGAGCTCGGGCTCGTAAACGCGGGGTCGGGGGTTTGGATCCCGCAGACTGCGTTCGTTTTGCACTTTTGCAAAATCCATGTTTATCATATAGGTAATCCACCTAGGGGTATTATAGTGTGTTATAGAGCATGTTTAGATATAACATATGCTTCAAATTACAGATTAGATAAAATGTTCACTTCTGTGTGTCGCTTATTTTAAGCCTATTTTGTGTGAAGCTATAGTTATGTAACGATAGATATTTTGTGGCACTAGTAAAAAGTTCCGACTCCACCGACAAAAAAATTTTTTCGCTGAAACTTCGTCTAGGGGGGTTATTTGGGGTGCTGATCACGAATCTGACATTCGTTTTTCACGATTCTGCCTCTACCTGCCGTCATCGGCAGAAACTTTAAGAATGTAATCCTGTGCCTTCCTGTATCTATATTATTCAGCCGAATCGTGGAAAACGGATGACAGATTGTCAGACTACCCAGAGAGAGAGACGGTTCTGCCCATATACAACATTTGCGCCGTTCCGACCTACCGTTGAGGTAGTATCCTGGTTAGTCAAGTTGGTATCCATCGGAGGATAGTGCAGTGGCTTTCAGATTTCCTACAAGACCGAACCTTCTCAGTCCGTGTTAACTCCAAATTCTCTGCTCCAAGAAGAATAACCAGTGGTGTTCCCCAGGGAGGAGTCCTTTCACCGGTCCTCTTCAATGTCTATACTTGGGATTTACCCGATGCACTTGCTGCGTTTGGAGTGGAAGTTACAGCTTTTGCTGATAAATTCAAACGGTAAGCTGTGAGGAAGATATTCTTGCGGTTCAACTCGCAATAAATTTTATGAGTACATGGGCCAATAAATGGGGCCTACCTTTGCCCAAAGAAAAAACTAAGGTTCTTCATCTAGGGTCCAACAATCAAAACCACACTTATACCGTTGCTGGCGTTGAAATTGACCGTGTACATGAATATACGAACCTTGGTTTCATAATTTCTAAGGATCTCTGCTTTGATAAACATTGTGATGTTATTTCTCACAGAGCTACTGCTGTAGTAGGCAAAATGTTCAGGGCCCTGTCAACACGAGACGCAAAAGTTCTTCTTCGTGCCTACAAAACTTACGTACGGCCTATACTGGAGTATGGTACCCCTGTTTTCTCTCCGTATAAACGTAATGCTATTGAAAAACTGGAAAAAGTTCAAATTAGCTTTTCAAAGAAATTGATGACTAGAGCCATGGGGTTCCTGTATGACACAATTCCATCCAGCACGGAACGTAACGCAAATTTGGGCCTAACAACACTGTTACATAGGAGAAAAGTCAATGACTTGCTCTTGCTTCATAAAATCATCCATGGTGCTTGCGGTCTTAAAATTGAGAACTTGGTATTAACCAAAACCACGTCCACTAGGGGTGGCTCGTTGAGACTCCAGGTCAGAGCCGCAAGGCTCAACTGCAGAAGGTTTTACTTTATTAATAGAACGGCGGCCACTTTCGAAAGACTGTCTAAAAAGGGGTCTTTCGGATTGAACTACCGTACGTTCAAAAATCTTATAAACAAGGACCTCAATATCTAGTATCTAGTTCTTCACACGTTTCTCGATTTGCTCTTTTTCTGTCTTATTTTGCTGTCTTAATTTCCTCTCCTTTTGTCCTATGCTTGTTTTAATTTATTCCAGTTAGAAGTGTTTGTGAGTTGTGCTAGATATCGGCGTTTTATCGAGGATTCTGCATCGTGTTACTGCTCAGTATTGTCACATGGGTGGGTCCAGCACCTATGTAATAAACATAACACATAACATTGCTTAGATGGACAATACCCCAGAGTTCCTCCCTTACCAGAAGGGCACAGAAACTAAATGTGCAATCATCAACCCTCCGATGAGCCCCACCAACTCCTCGGAGAATTTCCACGAAGCTTTCTACTGACGCCACTTCCCGTGCCTCAATAAAGCCCTCCGCAGAAGCCAGAATAGCCGCGCCGGCTTTCACTGCCGCGTGCTAGAGTTCACGCGGCACTCCTCCCGCTCGCTCAATCACCAACGTGGCAATGCGGCAACAATACCTTGAAGGATTACTGCCGCTGCCACCGCGTCTGCCGCGTAGGCGGCACCGCGTCTGCCGCACCTGCCGCGTAGGCGGCACATCAGCGGCAGACCGCACGAGGCTAGTTTTGCCTCGCGCGGCGACTCTGCGTCTCTGCCCCATGCTTAAGGATAGGGCTGCCGCGTTGCCGCAAAAGTGTGCGTGGGGCTTTACTGCTGCCGCGTAGGCCTCACCACGTCTGCCGCATCTGCCGCGTAGGCGGCACATCAGCGGCAGGCCGCGCGAGGCTAGTTTTGCCTCGAGCGGTGACTCTGCGTCTCTGTCCCATGCTTAAAGATAGGGCTGCCGCGTTGCCGCAAAAGTGTGCGGAGGGCTTAAGCGGCGCGCGGGAAGGCTTTTTCACTGCAGGGAGATGTTTCTACGTGCCTTCGAAATCAATGATGTCCGAATAACAGTCGGCGAACTAAAACCAAACCAAAATCTTCGCACGCTCACCTTTAGAGGCCTACATAAAGATCATCTGTAGAAACTTTTAACGAGGTGTACTGATCTTTCCTTCGCATGAGCAAAACGTTTGGCTTTTTAGTTACAATCGAAGCAAGCACAAGCTCTTCAGCGTCACCACATTTTAAGCAGCAAGGCTACAAAACTACCCTGATCAATGACCGACACAAATGGAGGCGGTCGCGCAGCAAATAGCTCGCAGTACTCGCTTGTATCTAATTAAAAGTAATAGCACTCTTTTATTTGCCTTCACGGCACCATTCATTGAGAGGCACAATTCATTATTCTTAACATAGAGTGTTATGCATTGCACCTGCAAAGGGCCCTTTGATTAATTCTCAATGCATGCCCTCAGAGCACGACACAGCGAGCGATGGAGAAAGAGTTCAGGATGCTGGACGAAGCCAAAGAAAGTTTGTACAGCTTTAATTAACGATATTCCAGAGTGAAAGTCTTGATAGAAATGTGCTACTCGTTAACAATACAGCACTATGATATTTATACAATTGGAAGTGTGCACGCCTTCAGAAGCTCTGTGTAAACCGCCCAAACTTAAAGCAATTGAAATGATGAAAACAAACAACGAAAGTCTAAGCACTTAGTAAATTCGAAAATTGCGATTGACAGCGTGCTTATCGTCAAGCGAAGTTATTCTACTGCTTACTTGTAGGCGAGACGTATGCTACCTGACCATTTACATATCTGAGTCTATCATGAGCACGTGTCGGGATCCTCCCTGGGATAGTTGGCCTAATGCTTTTAGTTTAATCATCCAACCTTGGGGTAATCTATAATTGGGGGTCCACAAACAACAGTTATACATAGGAAAGTATGGAGTCAATTTGAGGCGTTGACGAGACCTACTACCTCTCTCATGGACCTCTTGTCCTCTGTGGCTACTATCGGAATCTGCTGCTACCGATAAAACATGTAAATAGAATACGACGCGAAATCTTAATTTTCTTAATTATCGTAATTGTCAGTGGATAAAACTTATCCACTGACAAATACGAGCAATGCACGTTTCAACGACGTCGCGTTTGACCTAGGCCCCGAAACCTGAGGTGTACGTACGCGTCAGGCTTTGTACAATGGGATAAGTGCAATCCCACCTTACCTACCAGGGGTGGCGTGAATAAAGTTCGAAATTTCGTAAATCGTAAACCATAAACCGTATATCGTAATATGTCATGCCATATGCATGGTATTCCAACAAAAAGCCTGCATCGTTTGAATGTTCCTTACATTCCTAACTTACTACCAATTTTTTAACTTCACCACTGACCAATGCGGCGAAAACAGGAAGTGCACATGTAGTCAAACAAACATACTGAGTCAACATACCGACGGGACAAAGTGGACCATGCATAGAGGGAAACGCATGGCGCAATCCCATCGTGTAACGCACCAAAAGATTTCCGCTTTTCTACGTTTTGAAATAGTTCCACGAGCACTCCCATAATAGATGGTAAGAGAGTTTTGGCCGCCAAAACAGCAGGAACATATTTCTTAGACATCTTTTGTAGTCACTTTAAAATGGGAAGGTTGTTTGGAATTCCTCTGGGTAAGCTCTACCTTCAGATTAGTTCTATAGGCAACAATTTTGACTTAGAAGGTATTTCAGTTACCACCTGCTACTTCAATTTTTGGTCCAATTTTTTTGGCTAAGATGTTCCCATTCCAGGCAGTGTGTATAGTTTTTGAAAGTGCAGAATTTCCGATTTCTTACCATTTATAGCTGTGACATAAATGCCTATTGCCGAGTTTTTGACGTCGTTTTTACAGCATGAATCGATGTGATATTCAGGCGCTCTACTTATATGAATGGAAAAGTGGGCACAACGCCGCGGCCGCAGCTCGTAACATCAACGCTGTATTTGGGGAGGATCCGCTAACGAACGCACAAGTCGCCAACGGTTCGAAAAGTTTCGATCTGGTGATGAAAGTCTCGAAGATGAAGATCGAGGTAGGCCACCACCACTCCTTAGCGACGACCAACCTGTGGTGGAAGCGGGCCCGCGTCAATCTATGAATGAACTAGCGCAGCATTTCGGCAGCACTATCGTCGCCTCTTAAATGCGATCGGAAAAGTAAAGAAATTGGATAAATGGATCCTGCACGATCTGACCGCCGGGCAGATGCTATGGCGCCACGACACCTGCGTCTGTGATCTGTCCCCTACCAGTCTCCGTCCCAAGAAGACCATGGTGATCGTGAGGTGGAATTTGTTAAGGCAGCGCAATCTAAGGGAGCCGTTTTTGGACAAGATTGTGACATGCACCGAAAAACGGATCCTCTATGATAATCGTCGTCGCTCTTGGGACTCTCATTCCTCTCGAGCCACTTCCTCTGGCCGAAACCAAGTCACCATCCCAAGAGGACCATGGTGAAGGTATGGTGGACAGTGGCTGGTATAGTCCATTACAAGTTTTTGAAGACTGGAAAGACTATCACAGCGTAGAAGTCTGTGCCGAAACTGAAGGTTGATGAAAAACTAACCGGCTTTGGTCAATCGAAGAGGCCCAATCCTGCTGTATGACAATGTGCGTCTGCACGTTTCTAAAATTGTTGTCCAGAAACTGGATGAATTGGGATACGAAGCTCTGCCACATTCAATACATTCACAAGATCTGTCCCTACCGATTATTATTTCTTCAAGCATTTTAATCCCCATCGTTTAAAACATTCAGCAATCAAGATGAAGTCAAAAATGACTTCCTAGTTTTATTAATTCTCGCAGTTCCGGTTTTTACAAAGATGGAATGTCTACGCTATTTTGTGACAGGCCGGCCTACGAAGACCCATGTCACATCACATGGTGTATGACTGTTCAGGTTTATCGAGATAGTGCTGCGGCGTCCGCGGGAGCCGACGCGCACTCGCAAAGCCCGGCGAGTGTGAAAAGTATGCGAGGGTCCCTGATGCGAGGGCAACTGGGTTAGTCCAAAAGTCCCGTAACGTAAGCAGGACCCGCGTGGCTACGCTGAATGTGGGTACGCTGACGGGCCACTCCTGCGAGTTGGTTGAAGCACTGGAGCGTAGAAGAGTTGATTTCTGTGCCGTGCAGGAGACGAGGTGGTCCTGCCGCAAGTCAAGGGACATAGGGCGAGGCTCAAGGCCGTTCCATATGGAAGTCACAGGACCACCAGTGGTGTCGGAATAATCGTCTCCGAACGATTTCGTGACTCGATTGTAAGCGTCGAGCGCTTTGACGATCGATTGATGAAGATCGTTGTCGCCGCGAAGGAGCGACTCTATCACTTCTTCTCTGCGTATGCTCCGCAGATTAGCTGCTCGGATCAAGCCAAGGAAGAGTTTTGGAGCCTGCTTGATGAGAAGACAGCAGAGGTACTGTCGAAAGATGTCATCATAGTCGCTGGTGACCTCAACGGGCACGTCGGCGCGACGAAAGACGGGTACAGCTGTCATGGTGGGTTCGGATACGGATCACGTAACGCCGATGGTGAGCGCATTCTTGAGTATGCGGAATCGCATAATCTCACCATTGTGAACACCGTTTTCCGAAAGCGCGACTTCCACCTCATCTCATACTATAGTGGGAGCTCCAAGTCTCATATAGACTTTGTCCTTGTGAGAGATCGCGACCGGAGTCTTGTCACAGACGCGAAGGTCGTGCCGTATGAGACGGTCGCCCCACAGCATCGACCGCTGATCAGTACTTTAAAGATCGCCCCTCCGAGGCTGAAGCAGGTGGAGCGATGCGGTGCACCAAGAATCAAGTGGTGGCGAATGAAAGAGAAGGAAGCAGCTGTGATTTCTCGCGTGCGGTTACCGACAGTGACAACTGTCGACGAAACTTGGGAGAAGGCCACCGACGCGATTCGTCACGCTGCACGGTCGGAGCTCGGCATCACGAAGCCTGGACGACGGAAGGTCGACAAGAAGGCCTGACTGTGGGCAGATGACGTGAAAGCCAAAGTTCGAGAGAAGAAGTCGCTCTCTCACGTGTTTCTCGGCGAAGAAACAGCCGATAACTGGCGGAAGTACCAAGAAGCGAAGAAAGCTGCAAAGAAGGCCGTGGCTGTTGCAAAAGCCACTCATTATGGAGATGCCAACGAGAACCTCGAGTCGCGCGATGGTGAGCGGTATCTGTACCGACTCGCAAAGAATCGCCATCGCCAGACCGAGGACATCGAGAAGTTCTTCGGCATCAATGATGAGAACGGCCGTCTTCTTATGGACCGCAAGAAGGCATTGAAGCGATGGCGCGATTACTTTGAGGAAATCTCTACAGTAGAATTTCCTCATCCAGCCATCCCCTCAACGACTCCAACCCACGGCCCCGTTCAGAAGATTACCGTGGAGGAGATTGAAGCGGCTTTGAAGAAGATGAGACCAGGCAAAGCGACTGGGCCCGACGACGTGGCAGCAGAACTGTGGAAGTCGAAGTTTTGGTACCCTGCTGAGTGGTTGGCGAAGTTCTTTAATTAGGTTGTGGCGGAGAAAAAAGTGCCTGAGTGTTGGCGCCAAAGTATGACGATTCCGATTTGGAAGAAGAAGGGCACTCCTGCAGACTGCTCCAATTACCGTCCGATTCGCTTGCTTTCGCACAGCATGAAGATCTTTGAGCGAATTGTAGACGGACGAATTCGTGCTGATGACGTAATGCTCGCTAGCGAAGATAAAGATGAACTCGAGCGAGAGGTGCAAGCTTGGTGTGATCGCTTGGAGCGGTTTGGACTCAAATTGAACGTGAAGAAGACCGAATATCTGACGACGGACGTTACTGAGTCCAGCTCCATCAAGGTTAACGGCATCGAGCTCCCACGCACTTCGGTCTTTAAGTACCTGGGATCAGCAGTCACGTCTGACTGCAAACTGATGGTCGAAGTGAATTTCCGCGTGAGTGCAGCTTGGTCCAAGTGGCGCTCGTTGACTGGGGTGCTCTGCGATAGGAAGATACCGGAGCGCTTGAAGTCGAAGATATACAGAGCAGTCGTCCGGCCAGTAGCGATGTACGGCGCCGAGTGTTGGCCTGCGACCAGGGAAGTTGAAACGCGCCTCAGCGTCATGGAGACGAAGATGCTGCGCTGGACGGCTGGAGTCACGCGCATGGACCGCATTCGAAACGATGCTATTCGGCAGTAGTTCGGTGTCGCGCCGATAGCCGACAAGATACGCGAAGCTCGCTTGCGATGGTATGGCCACGTTCTGCGTGGAAAGGAAGACAGCGTCCGCAAGATAGGCCTTAACTTCGAGGTAATAGGAAAGCGGCCTAGAGGGCGCCCGAAGCAGCGATGGGCTACGTTACATATGGACTTGAAAGTAGCTGGTATCCACCCTGATCTAGCGCTGGATCGGGAAAGGTGCGTCATGACACAAGAATAGCGGACCCCGCCACGAAGCTTGACAGACGCTGAAGAAGAAGAAGAAGAAGAAGAAGAAGAATGTCTACGCTATTGCGCGTTGGGGAAGGTGTATTAATTGTAAGGATGTCTTTTCGGTTAATAAAATTGCTTCGAATCAAAGTTATGATCTGTCAAAATTTTCAGCAAAATCGGCCTTGTGCAACGAGATTATAAATAAACAAATAAATAGATAGTAAGCGCGCAGAACGGCTTCGTAACGGCTAGCAGAGGTGTTCGAAAATGAAATTTGAAATCTCGTAAATCGTAAACCGTAAATCGCAAGAGTCGTAAGCGTCAGCTGACCTGTAGTGCAATACGTTTAAATTTCCAAAGCGTTTTCTTGCTAATGTTAACCAGATGTGATTCAATATTCATTTATTTATCGTACTATTTTTAAGCTGAACAGTTTTCATACCAAACTATTTCCAGTTTCACAACTTCTTGCTAGTAAGCATCTTTAAACTCAAACTTTACACTTTTCAAGAAAGTCTGAAAAATTTGTAGAATCAAAAACTTTACTTTAGCCTATGCATGGTATTCCAACAAAAAGCCTGCATCGTTTGAATGTTCATTAAATTCCTAACTTACTATCAATTACGACAGGATTGGGCCATGGGTAGTGGGTGAACGCATGGCGCAATCCCATCGTGCGACGCACCAAAAGATCTCCGCTTTCCTACATTTTGAAATTAGTCCACGAACATTCCCTTAGCAGACGGATAAGAGAGTTTTGGCTGCCGAATGTATGACCACATTTCTTGGACATCTTTTGAAGTCGCTTTGAAATGGGAAGTTTAAGGCATTCCTTGAGGCGACCTTCTTGAGGCATCTTTAGTTTGATTCCATAGACAAGACAATTTTGATTTAGAAAGTGTCTAGTTCGACTTAAAAGTAATCCCATATAATTTGTGAATTGGGAAGAACGCGGTTTAAGTTGAAACTGGTTCAGTTTGAGTTTGCAGAGGTCCATTTTAAACGCAGCAAGTGAAAACGGTAAATAGACAGCTGCCGTGTTACACATCCATCGAGAAGGAGGTACCAAGCAATAACCACAGAGCGATATTCGAATTCAGAAGATCTCTTAAATGTAGAGAGACTGCAGCGAAGGCATTTCGTGACTTTAAAAGTGCTCTCATGCTCTGAACCATCGATCAACAATATCAGCTGTCGCGCTGACTTAAAACAACCGAGAGCGCGCCGGTTTCCAATGCGAGTTTGCCTGCTCTTGTCCGAGTTCGAAAACTAAACTATTGCACTACTATTTAATAATTCTCTGCACTTGCTCGGGCTACCCTTCGCCAGTTCTGTAGCGTACGTTTGCTCTCCGGGCGTTTGTAGCATTCTAAACGGACCAGATGGGGTGAGCACGATAAACTCAATCACACCACCGAAAATGGAGCGGCAAGCAAAACTGTCAAAAGCAGTTCGAACTTTTCTTGAACCTATTATAAACGAAATTGACTAGACCTCATTACCAAACAGGACGTGGATCTAGAATACACGTCTGTCTTTCTCTAGTAAACTGGCAAGTCGGAATTGAGAAACCTTTGCACAGGGCGCTGTCTTCTGTCAAAGTGACACATTAGAGCATCAAAAAACAACTCTAAAGGGAAATGGGAATGTGCTGTAAAAGGAGACCATTAGAGTGGGCACACCCTTATAATCCGGTCCACATAAATTTCGACGCCAGTTGGCTGTTGATCGAAGATCACGTTTACCAAAATTTACGATTTACTACCCAAATGTCGTAAATCGCAAATCGTAAAAAATTTCGCAAAATTATCCGTAAATCGCAAATCGTAATTACGCATACCCCTAACGGGTGTTTTGTTGAGCCCTTACTTTCACTAAGAAAATTTACTGAGCTCTCCAAGAACTCGGAAAGGCACGAAAGCTTAAGCTGAACAAGGTTACGGTAGTACTTATCGAAAGAGCGCAGTATTGTTGGAGAGGAGTCGGCGAGTTCGCGGGTATGCGTTGCGGTAATGCCTTTGCAACGGCTGAAGATTGCAGAATAATATTGTTGTGGCCACCGACACCTCGGCCTGGTCGGTCTTCAATTGCCTTCCTTAATGCGGATTCCGGAGACGTGTACGGGAGGCGTTCATTAAGGCATCACTAAGGAGTAAAACCACAGCACCAAATAAGCAGTAATAGCGCCTTTACAATCCGTCGCGCCTTTCACATTTGAAGTGCTCCTTGAAGAGTAAACGAAAGTTGTTCACTGTTGGAGTAGTCACGAAAATGTTTCCTTTTTAAGAACACATTACATTGAAAGCGATTGATAAAAATTTTCGGTCTACCAACTTTAAAATATTTGCGGCTGAAAGCTTAATTTTGTGAAGGGAGAGGCCTTTTCAGCTAACTTCATCTCTACTATCGTCTCTATCTGCCTTAATGATTGCTTATTAGCAGAGACATATGTATAGTAGTTTAACATGGCTGGGCAAAACCTCCACCATGGGCTGAATAGTAGCATAGCATAGAGCTTATTGGCAGTTAAGGTTCAACAAAGATAATCTCCTGCCAAACAACATGCAAGCAGCTCATAGTGAAAGAGTTTAAAAGTCTTACTTGGCTTGAGAATGTAATGTCTTCTTGCTCTTTCGTATTCAAGAGGTCACTCCCTGAATAGATATTTATTTATTATATGCAAAGAGTTACAATTAGATGAAAGAAACAAAAGTTAGTTTTTCTCCGATGAATGCGAAAATAATTGGGCGAAAATTCAGCTGTCTTTCTACCGTGACAGCTTTAACCGCTCGCTAAGTCCAGCGAGCGTAGAGCAAGGTGTGCTAAAGGGCCCTGAGTGAATCTCTGGGCGATCTATGAACTGCCCTATGGTAGCCAGGGAGCTTGTGATGGATTAAGTGAGTTCAACGCGGGCTGCGTGAACGGAATGTAAATGGGGCGTCTTCGGTCTGAATTCGAATTCCATGAACGGGCGAAGTCAGTGAATTACTCCACTTTGGTCTCCAGCCTGATACCTAGAAGTGATGTTTTTGCTTCCGTGCCAGCGAGGTTGGTAGCGGGGAAAAGTTTATTTTAAGCCTGACGTTTCGACCGTTTCGTCGTCTTCAGATGCACCACTGACCTTCCACCACTGAGTGTAGCAGTCACTACAACTCGTCGTTAGTAGGCTGCTGGTCTGCTAACAGCGAGTTGTAGCGACTGCTACACTCAACGCAGTGGTGGAATGTCGTGAATCTGAAGGCGACGAAACGGTCGAAACGTCGGACCTAGAATACTCTTTTCCACCTGGCTGGTAAGCTCACTGGCACGAAAGCAGAAACATCACAGTGAACAAAGATGCCGAGGTTTCAAGATGAGAGAACATGGAGACTATACCTAGAAGTGTTGTTCGGATGATAGTTCGCACCGAGGGCAGCAGAAAATAGGTAGATCGGTGTAATGTCATTCAGTTCTTGTTCGCTGCTCTAAAACCTCAAATTGAACCTTAATATTTTGGTATGAGGCTTTCGTCATGAAGAGTTCATCGTTTTCTCACCACTGAGCATCGACCCCCTACGTCGTTTAGACTGCGACAATAAGTGGTGGAACCCCGTGGAAATAAGCAAAAGTTCCACCCTGGAGCTTGAGCATTTCTTTCACTCTTCTTTAACGCAGGATCGAGGTACACATTTTGCGTCTGCCGTGAAAAAACAACGTACAAATACATAGGAAGCTACTGATGTGTAAGTCCAACCCAGAAGAAAAGACGACGATGTTCCTTGGTGAGGACGTGGGTGAAATGATGAAACTGCTTCATGAAGTCAGCGGTGATTTCACCGTTTCTCGGTAAGGCTCTTAAGATAAAAAATCGCATTCCTAACAATAATATCAGTAATAAATAATGGGTAAATAATGGGTAAGGCAAAGATGTATGGCGCGAACTCTAAAGTAGACACTGAGCCTAAAATTGGACCAAATCTTCTCTGGTCAAAGAGGTGCATATGCCTCGTTGGTGTGAGGGAACGAGTCCGCTACGCCAGGCAGAATACAGCTCAGAGAGCCAATTTTTGAATGCATTTTATGGCCGTAGATCTTGGCGAGTAGATCGGTCGACGCTGATCCCGAATATGGAATTTCTTGCAAGACATTATCTCAACAGCGTATGGAGAGCGGCGAAGAAACTTCTTCTACCACTTTTGCGCCGATGGACCGAAGGATACGGCCGGTTTTGAAGCTGACGTTTATAACCTACTACGTTACTTTACAGGAGTCAGCCACCGTAGCAATTGCCCGAAATCGAACAGTGCAGTGCTAGCTGAGCTGGTCACTGAAAGGAAGCTGAAAATTTCACGTATTCCAACCTAAACATAACACGAGCAGATCTACGGAGCATTAAGACGATTCTGATATTCTTTGTTGTGGTGTGTTTTTATCTGTTTTCCATATGGTAAAATTTTCAGATAGGCAGGGAATTCATTCGGCAGGATGAATTCCATTTAGGTTGCCTTTTGATAAATGTATATCCATGGCATAAGATGATCTCACAGTTTTCTTGTAGATGTTATTTCTGCTGAAAATGATCGCTGGAAGCATTGTGTTTATTGAATGCTTCAAATCAAATCAAACCAAACTCAGATTTCTTAGTGCTTCACCTTTATATAAATCTCTGAAAGGGCGAAGGTCTTGAAAGGTTACGCGTGTAGCGTTGGTGGAACGCATGCTTTGATAGTCAGCACTTGTGCTCTAACGAGTAATTTGGACTTAGCCATGCGTCTCAGAAACCAGGCAAAGCACCCCTTGTACTCGCCAGAGCTAGCATTCCGACAAAAATACCAAGGATGAAGGGAGCTGATCAAACCCTGCTTGGAGTCCGCCATGCACCCCAGCGTTTTACCTGTTCTCACCATGGAAGTGTTTCAGAAGTCTGAGCGGCAAAATGAATACCATGCGATGATGTGCATCCCTCAAATAGCAAAAAAGTATGTTCCGCTCTTACCGATTCCTTGAGCCTGTCAAACTACGGCTGGTGAAAATTTGCAATGGAATCGCATAGTCGCCCAAAGCAATAACTTCCAAGCATCAAATATCCAGAAAAATGAAAATGACTGCAAAAATTGATCAAGGGATCGAATTTTTGAGCCCGCGCCAGTGAGCAGTATTGAGGAATTTGTTCCATATTGGAATGTACGGCAACTCGGTATGCTCAACGGCTCTGCAAAAATGCATCTTTTCGCTACGTTGAAACTGGAGACTATCACAGTGGTATTCTTCACTATTTTAAAGGTGGGGATAATACGGGTATGGTAGGCCAGTTTTTAATCCTTACACACGAAAGGCTAGCAGTGTAATAGGACGAGTTCAGAATAGTTTCACCAGAAAGCTTATGATACGTAGCATGGGGTTGCACAAAATTTGCACCAAATTCCGTCAGGTAGTCAGGAATCGCAATTTTGGGCTAGACACTCCTGAATTGAGAAGAAGGAAGTATAGAGCTCACTGACTTAGTGACATTGAGAACATCTACATAATACTCGTGGTGGTACAATAAAGTACGATGCGGGAAGAGCCAGTCGAAGTTGTAGGCGCTTTTTTCTTGCATACGACCCTCTCTTCGTATGAGGAGCTTCGCAAAAGATAGAATCTTCCTAGGAATTGTGATGCTTTTAAAAAATTTCTGAATTTATTAGGTCATCCAATAAGTAATGTCGTTTTTTGTGCACTAAGTTTTAACTCATTATTTGTCGGCAGATTTGTGTATTTCGAAGTTGCACTGAAGTGATTCTAAGGTAAATGAGACTTGCTCTTATAGAATCTACCATTCGTTGAATTGTTAGCATGCAAGCTCAGGGGAAATGGCTTGGCAAATCTCAGAAGAACATAATCGGCATTGCATGCTGTTCGAAGGGTAGTAACGCTAGGTTGCTACCAAAAATATCTGCGATGTATATCCGGATGCATTGGACGTTCGCAAATGCCAGCGATGGTTTTCCGAGTTCAAATCCGGTAATTTTGACCTCTCTGACTCCTCTCGATCAGGAAGACCCAGAAACAGTTGACAGCGACATGCTGATGGCAGAACTCGAGGCGAACCCTTGTCAAACAGTGGAGGAACTTTCGAGTATTCTCAACGAACCTAAATCAAACATTTATCTTCATCTATGCCAAATTGGAAAGGTATGCAGAGCTGGTGTTTGGGTACCGCACGACTTATCCGCCGAGAACCGTGCCAACGATCGACGCTTTGCAACACCATGCAGACCCGTTTTGTGATCGACTGATCATGTGCGATGATAAATGGATCTTGCAGTATAAATCGAAGCGCAAAGGCTTTGCTTTCCAAAATGAACGACCAAGAAGTATTGCGAAGCCGATTATTCATCTCAGAATGGCACTCCTCTGTGTTTGGTGGAATATCCGTGGAATCGTCCACTTTGAAGTGCTTAAATCTGGACATACCGTTGACGCGGACCTTTACCGTGAGCAGCTGGATCGAGTGAACCAAGCTTTACTGGAAACGTATCCGGCTATCGTCAACAGAAAGGGCGTAATTCTCCAACCCGAAAATGCAAGACCGCATTGTGCAAAACGGACGCTGAAAAAAACAACGAATTCGGATGGCAGGTTCTGCCTCATCCATCGTGTTCTCCCGATCTCGCACCTTCGGATTACTATTTATTTCGATCTCTACAGCATTTTCTCAGTGGCAAGAAATTTGAAAGTTTGGAGGATATTCAAAATGAACGTTCAATGTCCACACATTTCACTCAAAAACCACAACAGTTTTATTACTCAGGTATTGAGGATTTGCTCCTTAGATGGAGAAAGGTTGTTGACAATGATGGTGATCACATTGTTGGCTGGAATGAAGTTTTGTTGAAAATTTGTTCAATTGAAGTCAAGGTTGAAAAACAACATTACTTATTGGATGACTAATACATCGGAATCCATAACTTACTGATGTCTTAGACGTCATCCATCATTTACTTTTCCATCTAGATAGTATGTGTAGATTGTACTTGCTTTTCCCGTTTTGTGATTTTTCATACAGACTGCGCATAATTGTACATGTACTCGTGTAAATAAATAAATAAATAAATAAATAATTACAGTGGTATTCATTTTCGCCTCCCATACATGCCTGAAAATCTTTCCTGATTAGCAAGATCTTCTAGAGAATATTTCGACTTGTTACACAACACAAAAGATAAAGGATGACGTTAATCAATTCCTTTGGGATTGCGCCATGCATCCCAGTCCTATGGGATGTCGCGGAGGAAACTTGGATGAGCATTTGGTCTAAATAACGACTTGCGGTGCCCAGCTGACTGGCATGCCAACATTTATCTTCGTCACACGAGTTGGCACCAATTCACCGACCCTGTAGGGGCGGGAGGTTTCGTTGGCCTGGGAAGTAAAGCCGAACCAGGAGCGTAGAATCGGATGCATGTGACAGCCGCCGCCTCCTCCAAGTGCGCTAATCAGCGCCGTCATCTTGTTGCCTGCTTAAACTAATTCGAAATTATACTGCAGAAGACTGTTAGCAGTCCCGACCTCCGAACACGTCGCGGTGCGGCGGTGGCTGCCGCAGCGGTCGCCGCGCGCGACCGTGGCCGGGAGGCGTCGAACAAATGCGGCAGTCCGCAGCGGCCCACAACGCGCAACGTGCGAAGTGGACGACGAAAGTGGGAGCTGCTGCCGAGTGTTCTGCTGCGCGACCTAGACAGGAGGCCGAGGCCGCATTCAGAATCCGCTCTCAAGTGGAAGTCTTCTGCTCGCATCGCGGTTCGTCTGGCGACAACGCATTTATATGGTGGACTGCCAACACTCGAGAGGTGAGCGCATCCGACTGCACTTCTTCCCTTCAGCTTGTCCTTGGTTTAGGCACGGTCTAATATTGTACGTATAGGGCTTTTGCGAACAGCGCTCTCATTTGGCCAGTGTTGGATAAACTTACAACCGGAAAAAGCCCGTCTGAGTTATCCACCGTAGTTTCAGAGTGAAATTCAGGGAAATCGTTATGGGACCGAGTTGCCTATCCCTCTGCTAATCAGTCGCTGCAGCTAGTGATATTTGCTTGCATGCTTCTCCGGCGCAAATAGGGTCGGGGGGGGGGGGGGGTCTGATGGGCAGAAAGTCCCATAGAGCGTCGTTAATGTCCTTCATCCCTGGCTCCAACGTATAAAGCCTGTAGTAAGGGCGTTCCATTGGTAATAAAAATCATGTTTCAATCGCGCGGCTGTGGGCGTTGCATCCCGTACAACTCGGATGGGTTTTTTTTCCGGTTGTGAGTGTCATTAAGTGTCATTTGGCCGGGTCATTCGGCCAGGTCTGTTCTCGATGGCGTCTCGGGGTTCTACATCTAAGCGAATCTGAGGCCATTCTTTTTTGAGAAAACATTGCTGGTCCCTTTGTATGCATCATTCAAGTCGCCATGGCAAAATATTGTACGAAATTCCAGGGAAACGCCGACGATCGGGACACGTAGACGACAGGTGTCCCGCGAAAAAATCCAGATATGACGGAATAGAACAGTGTGGAACGAACTCAATTTCCGAGGCGGAGAACAAGGATGGCCATAAGAGAAGGCGAGCGAGGAAGCGAACCAAGGGATTGAGGGAGCTCGTCAAGAGTAAGGTATTGGGGAAACAGATTTTAGTTTATCTGGCAATTTGCTGTTTAGGTGGAACCCAGTATGATAAGGTACTATGTTTGTGCGGTTGGTGCCACTCTTATGCATAAGTTCCCTTACAGTAACCGTAGAAGAAAAGTATATGAATTTGAACCATTCAAGTATATAGTACGCCTAAGCGAAAGCGGCTCGTAGGGGGTCACCTTGTATTCGGTGATTATCTACGTTCGTAAGGAGGTACATGAATTCTCAGTTACAACAGCAGCGGACTAGCTCAGGTCAGTCCAGGAGCAGACCATACCACTGCTGTGTATTCTTTAATTTAGTGCAACACAAAATGCGTAGTACGGATGCTTCACATGGTGACTCCCTCCGAGCCGCTTTGCGCCTAACAGGAGACTATCACAACGGTAGGTCGGGACGGCTCAAGTGTTGGGTATGGGCAGAATCGCCTTTTTCTGAGAAACAACAAGCCGCGGTTATCTCGACCGCAGTACAACTCTGCGCAGAGTTAAGGACGACGGAAGTTGGACCATTGGCGGCATATTCACGTGCCTCGCAGTCGACGAACGCCTGAGGGATGAGGGTTCCCATCGCGGGCCAGGACACCTCAGATGGCGTAGTAGACCCCGACTTATGAGCGAGGTGTGGGGGGGGGGTGCATCCCGGGTGCATCCCTTGCGATGCGTTTGTTTTGCACTTTCGCAAAACTCATGGAGATTATGTTTGTGATCCACATAGCGGGATTGTTATGTTATCCATGCATTTACATACAACACATGCTTATAACCACAGATTAGTCGTCCTCCAGTGCTCGTGTTGTGATCCACTTGCTGACTATGGAGTGTGGATCGCCATCACTTAGTTGAGGAAAAAAGTTGGCATGCAGGATATCAAGAACACTGAGCTTAGTCAAAGATAAACAGTTGGAGGAAGTCCATAATCAAGGAAACGTACAAACTGAAGAAGACGGGGTTGACGGCGAATGGAACATTGTTGATGAGGAGGAAGACCAGAACGTGGATCAGCCAACTTGGTCAAGAATGATCACGTCTCCACGAGGTCAGGCGGTTCCAGTAGAGATGGTATGTTTCCGCCCTGAAGAATATGGCGGGTATTGTTGAGGAAGGTCTGACTATAGAATATATATCCAGGTTTAGAGCTGGTACACCAACTTTTGCACACCATTTCTGTACCACGCCAGCTCCAAGCATCTGATAAAGTTTGCTTGGTACCAGGCAGGCTACCTCAACGAGCACCCAGGGCTTTTTGAAAGTCCTATCCAATACTTGTTTCTCAAGGACCTTGGTTCATTTGAAAAATTATGCTAAACGGAACCTTTGGTTTTCATTCATTGCTTGTATTGCAGCTACTCGTATTGCTCTATGCGCTATGTTCCTGTGTTTCACTGGTGTTAAAAACTACATGTAATACTTTTGTTTGCCTGCAAATGCTTGCCTATTATATGTAAGTGAATGGGTAACGTACTATAATACCACTAGGTGGATCACAAACATGAAAAGCATGAGCTTTACGAAAGTACAAAACAAACGCTGCGCATGGGATGCAAGCCCTCAGACCTCGCTCACAAGTCGGGGTCTACTACTGCGCCATCTGAGCTGTCCTGGCCCGCGATGGGAACCCTCATCCCTCAGGCGTTCGTCGACTGCGAAGCACGTGAATCTGCTGCCAACGGTCCAACTTCCGTCGTCCCTAACTTTGCGCAGAGTTGTACTGCGGTCGAGATAACTGCGGTTTGTTGTTTCCCAGAGAGAGGCGGTTCTGCCCATATACAACACTATACGCACTGCACCCGCTCAACGCTATTGCCGACGGCGCCGGCAACAGCGTCGCCGAAGTAGAACATAAGCCTATCTCAACGTTAGGTCGCGACAGCGAGAGGGTTGCCTAGTTAAGTATGCTATGGAGAACTGTCTATGAAAGAACCCGAGAGTCGCGCCGCTCTGTCAGAAATAATCTTTTCAAAAAGGATTCATCTATCAACCTAAGCATATACGGGCGTCACTGGTTGTGCGTTGCTCTGGAATTCACCAGTGAACTGCAGGGGATATCTATTAACCAGTAGGTGTCACTACATTGTGAACAACAGTCGAAGGTTCAGCACTCTTCACGCCCGGCTTCTTCGCCAGAATTGAGTTTTGTAGTGCAGTGAGAGATTTTTTCATTTACCAAAACTAATATGCTGACTGTTGAACTTATTTGAGCCTTTAGGATAGACTAGATTTCCGCGACCCTAATCAGCTTTGTCTTCCTGAAGTTCTTTGTCTTTGTTAGTAGCAGTTGCAGTTGCAGTTAGCGCTATGACCGTGAGTATGGTGCTCACATTCGTTACCCAAGGACCCTGAACTCTTTAATGTGATGTAGCATGCTTTAATATGCCTGCAACTCTAAACCGTTTGCAATATAGTCATTCATTTTACTTTACGAATTGCTTCACGGCATTTCAGGGTAGAAAGGCGCATCACAGTGGCAGTAATTGTTTAGAAACATTCGAAGGGGAGGAAATGAATGGAGTAGTTAATCTTGCTTGGCTTCACTGCGTGTGATCGCTCAAACACATGTGTTCGGGCGATCACACGCAGTTATATTACAAGCCTTATTCTTTGCATGTGTGTGAGACAGAACTGTGTCACGAGATACAGCGACTTACAGTACAATTCACCAGCACTACGGCCATGTATCTGTCAAGCAACGGTCTAGTTCTTAGCGCGTACCATTTTAGCTACGATCGCCGTTTGTGCGAGGGATCTTGAATGTCGGAACCACCTTACATCACTGCAGCTTGACTCTGATTCAGCTCTTTATGCCCCCCCCCTTAGTTACTTTCTGATAAGCGGGACCTGAAACAACGTATTACTGTGGTGAGGTTCAGGTGCAATGGCTCCGTGAAGGAATGCTTTGTCAGAGCCAGAAACTGACAGTAATTCTTTGTTCTCCGTCAGACGGACTACTCTTCTAACAGTCACAGAGCTGTTTTTAACTGAATTAGCTTCAGTGTCGCGTGAATGGTTTAAATCTATTGACTCATGTTACTATTTACGTTCGAACTTGCTTCCGTTCGACCGCGACGGCAGACATAACTCCAACGCCGCGCGAACCCCTCTGGCGTCGCGCATGGTGCGCGACAAAATTGGTCGAGTTGTCGCGGTCCGATGCTTCCGACGGCTAGAAACGCTTCCTACAAGGACATGCCGCACGCCTTTGCCTTATTTCAACGTTTCTTAGAGATGATATATGAATGTGGTTTCAATAGGACGATCATCGACAGTTTATACAGAACTACTGGTCATGTGGATGGTTTCTAGCGTCAGTATTTGCCATCTACCATTTCTTCGGTCAATTTTTACCCGTGATTATGGTTATACTGCGGAAAAAGGTCACTATCAGCCATTCTCGGATCAACTGTCCTACTACAGACTGTTGCCTACCACATTCTGTGGGATCTTAAGTTCCTTGCTAGAAATGTGGTCTGGGAGCTTAAACACTGAGAACATTTCGTGCTCCGCGGCTAACCATGCGTCACTGAGCGCACGTCCGCGTTTCAGCGCCGTTTCGTTGCATGCGGCTAGCGCGCGACGTCGCGTTGGAGTTAGGTCCTGGAGCCCTGGGATCGTGCGATCTTCCTCTCATCCTCCTTGCTCACCCACCCCAACCCCCTAGGCTTCACCAAGAGTCTAATGGCTGCCTTACGAAACCTCTGACACACAGAACAAAAGTTTCCGGTCCGCAGAACAACGCTGTACTTCATGACGCCACGCCCCCCAGCAAAAGGCGGGTGTACCTCCTGTCGCGCTGCCGGCGTTACCGAATCCGTTTTGGGTTGCGGTGCGCATTTACTTCTACGGGGTGTTGTGGAAGCGATGTGAATGCGTATTTGGCCTATACCTGCGGTGGCCACCCGATAAGGAAATCAGTGCTTTATCCTTCTCAGACAACTCTGGTACTAATTCGGCGACCCTGGAGGGATAGAAGGCTTGGATGGCCTATCCACAGAATCCAAACCGTGAACATAGAATCGGGTCACGCGACAGGCGGCAGCTGCTCCGACTGCGTTCCATGTAACGAATACCAGAGGTTAATTAGACGTAATCAAACCAAGAACTATAGCCTAATGCAAGAAGATATTTTGTTTTAATCGAAACTCGCGTCGGCGATATCCATGATGTCCAGATGTACATTCAGTTACTGCCCTTTCTTCAGTTTTTCGAATAGCTTGTATGAAAGCTTTTTTTTTGGCGAAATCTTTTATTTGTAGATAGAAGTGGCTCTTCGATCGACATCCTCACCGTTATCTCCTCTGTTTACTACGGTTGATTCAGCTGGAACTCCCCGTAAGTTGGTTCAATTTTGCGTTCTGCTTGCGCTTTTTCGCTCATTCTCGTTGATATTCAGAGGCGGCCTTCATCGAAGTGATCAAATCAATTGGTCTGAGTCAGGAGGACTGGCTAAAGGTTCGTTGAATTGCTCGGTTTAAACATACGTTACAAGTAGAGCCGTAGGACCCAAGTCAGTTTTCAACATACCCAAGTTCGCTAGTATTTCATGCGGGACGTATCATATTTTATTAAACTTCCATTCAGGATAGGTTTATTGATGTCACTTCCTACGGTTTAGCTTGATTCGCTAATCTGTTCGGCTGACCACTTCTGTGTACTCTGTTATTAGATGTCTTATCACCCAGAACCATCCCCTTTCGTTGCTTGTGTTTCCAGGCGGCTTCGTTGTCCCCAAGGGCCGCAGAAAGCATCTCGAATATCACGAATATGTTTCGTATAGAAAGGAATTCGGACAATAAGCTAATGCTGAAGTACCGCGCAGCGGAGTGGAACATCGAGGATTGCACAGTGTACCTTGTACGTGCATTTAACTGAAGTTTTTCTCTTTTTTTAAAATTATTTACAAAATTTGCGAATTTTCCTCCCTTAATGTGATTTCACCTCCTTGTTTAGGACAATCTTCCAGCTGGATGTACAACAGAAAAAATCTGTAGAATTGCCAGAAAATTCGGGACCGTTGTTGAGGTTAGCTATTCCTAAAATACGGACGGTTCCATTTCATTGCATAATCATGTTTTACAGGTGCGACTGCCCAAGTCTTCGTCTCGACAGGTTCATTCCTCCTATGGAGTAATAGAGATGGGCAAGCATTCTCGTTCTTTTGCGTTTCTTCAGTTCACCGAACCGGAGACATGTAGGAGTATGTGCGATGTGAGTGCACTAGTTCATCTATACAGCTCGCTGGAGCGGTTTTATTTTGCACCAGTCAGAGAAAAATGCGATGACGTTCTAGGAAATGCGAGGCACCAAATATTGCTAAGGCGTTTAAGTTTTGAGATGCTTGGCATTATAGGATTATATAGTAGGATACCAGAAGCTACTGCTGTGCACTTGTACAAGTACACAGCAGTAGCTTCATACACACGCATTATTTATTTTTGTAGCTTCATACTAGTAGACACCGTACGTCATTGAGTTGAGAGAATCTTCAGCTTTCGGATTTTGAAGGTTATTCTTACGATTGTCAGTGTTTTGTATACTTTCGAAGTTGCCACATCAGGACTTTACCAATTGGTCCAAGTTTCTGCGGAATTCACCCTCTTCAAAGGCCTGAGAATGGTGCAAGAATTTGAGGACTCACCTGTTCAAACGCCTTTCCTACTCCGACGATCCCGTTCCCGAAAGGAAAATCCTGTTGAAAGCCTCATTCTTCCCCTTTTTGCGCGTTCGTTCTTCTTCAAAAACGAAGCCGCTGGAGTGAGGAAGGCATTTGGTGATCTCCCATTTCTTAATCTTGAACTATTCCCAGGCAACTGAAGAAGGGGGGCACGAAGAAGCGTTAGGCCGATCAATAGAGGTCCGCCGCTAGAGGCACAAATTCAGATTTCAGGATTTTTGGAGGATTGAAGACTTGCTGGATCTGTTGCTTTTAACGACTATCAATAATTTAGTTAGTGCTACACCCAGCGATATAAAAAAATTGCAGTCAGCGAGATTATTAACGAGTTCGCCCATAGAACGATGACGGCGACGATGTCGTTGAAGGATACGAAAATATAAAGGAAACCTTTCGAATAATCGCTAAATATATGTTTCCCTTCCAAAGCCCTTTAGTTCACCGTGGTTTGCATAGTTGCCGCTAATGATGGCGAAAATCCTTGCAGGCTTTTTCGCACAACGCTCCTGGTTCCACTGAATCTAGTGGGAAGAATCAGTCGCTAGTGCCACTGCTACAGCGTCTCCTTTTGCAAATAAGAATGTGAGTACGACCGACCAGTGCCTTTGCTTCGACGAGACGTTTATGGTAGAGGAGAAGATTTTCTAGACTGTCGAGGCGTCGTCGGCGGCGAACCTATGCGCAGAATGTCCTATTAATGCGACTTCGAAGGCAGCAAACCGCCATTATAAGGAAAGAACGCGCAGCTAACAAGAGAACGGCTAAAATGTCACGTGAGGTGAATCGCGAGAAGGCCGTTGCTACTAGGTCTCAGCGAAAAAATGGTGAGTGCGAGATTATCAGCGGTGCTTCTTGCTGCTCTCATTCTCGGTTGTGGAGTGAAATCACTTCCCTTGTTAGGAGAAAGCTCCACTGAACGCCGATCTGTTGGTGGTGAACTGAACGCTTCAAGCTCCGACAGTGGCGAACGTAGAAGGCTGAGCTTCGGCAAGAAGAAAAAGGCGAAGGCACGTCGCTCCACATCAGAAGCGATGGATGTCGGAAAGAAGCGACGGTAAGTGCTTTGTAACGACCTCACGCAGCGTTTCCAATAAATGTTCGTCAATTGCTTTTAAGGAGACGACGAAGAAAGCGGAGAAATGGGCTTGGCCCACATTCTATACATGGATCTCTGAATGACTACTTCGAGAAGATGCAGGTGTTCCCTTTGTAAGTGTATGGTTGCATAGTCGCTGCATGGTCACTTTATCTTCTTAAATTATTTGCTATAACCGTCCTCTTTTAGTGCCACTTACGTGGAGCTGCGAAAAGAATACGTAGCGCTGCGTCGTAAATCTGATTCGCAGACCAGTATGATGGTGACGAATGACAAACATTTCAAGGAGTTTGCATCTCGTCTCTGTGGAGGAAAGGTGAGCTTGTACCTCTTGATCTACTTCGTCATGGTTTACTTGAAGTGACATGGTACAGCGATGTTCGCCTTACACCACCGGCGCTGTTTGACCGCACGTAACATCCGCGATATCCTCCAGGTCTGTCAGCACCTACCCGTGATACGGGGATGTGCTAAAACATTGTTGCTAGTAAGGTCTTCAGCTTAACCGGTTTCATGCTAATATCAGTGACTGGCCCATCCCCGTATGACTGGCCCACGGTTGGGTGCTGACGCACCTGGAGGATATCGCGGATGTTACGTGCGGTCGGCCAAACAGCGCCGGTGATGTAAGGCGAAAATCGTTGCCCGGAAAGCAAAAGATGCGGGTTCGAGTTCCGCCTGACCAAGAGTTTTGATCGCAACAAAACATCCTGTTACAACTAATGGACTGGCTGAGCAGGAGGAAATGAGCGGTTTGAGGAGCTTTCAAGTGCGGCGAAAAAGTAGTGAAAAAGACGCCGAACATCCAGTTGCTTACCTACATATTCGGCTCCCACTGCCCGTTCCTACACCAACGTACGTGTCAGAAACCGAGGCTCTATGAATAGAGGGAGGGCTGTTGGGCAGCCATGTCGTTCTACGCGCCGCTGACAAGATGCTCCAAGCAGGATAATGATCTTCCACCTCGCACTCATGGAGGCCATAAGGTGCAAACTCTAAGTTGTGGCTACCATTTCATAGCAGAGGACACGAACGAGCAGGGAAATGACAGAGAATGAGTGAAGAGCGTCTATGGCGGTGAAGGAGACGCAATCTGGCTGAAGTGGTAGGAATGCACAGGAATCATTTGCCATAGTAACTGCCACGCTTTAAGACATTCTATGGAGTAGTAGACAGGCCTTCCTCCCTCTACGACGGTGAGTGCTGGGCTTTCGGTCAGGCGAGAAAGTGCACTGCTCGAGGTGGTATGGGCCCATCCTCGGAAGACCAGCCGGCTACTCGACACGTTTGTTCGAAGTGCCCGGAGAGCGTTCATGAGGAGCCATAGAAAAGATGGCAGAATGCCTTGAAGAGAGATCCGGGTGAAGTCTGCGCCACGGAACCACGGAAGATGACGGCCTTGATGGCATCGGAGGCGGCAACGGACCACCAGAACAGCGGAACGTGATCCTGAGACTGCGATGGACCGAGCGGTCAGAAGAGAGAAGATCGCCAGTGGATAGCAAACCTCCTGGGGATAACATTTTATCAAAACGGGGCGTTTTCAAGTCCTGCCTGGCACTACAGTTTTGATCGCAACAAATTTCGTTACAAAACCAATTGGCTAGCTTTTTTTGAATTCTCTACAGTTAAAACTTAGAAAAGGGAACGGATCAACATTGGTCATTTATGGGGTGGTATCATGTTGGGTAGGTAAACCCGCTTGTGGGCACATGGTAGCGCAGTTGAAGAACTGCCAGCTGTTGTGTGCATCCGATTCCTGGATCCTCATTTGGATCTCCAGTCAGGCCAACTAAGCCTCCTATCTGTCTGTGGTCGCCGAATTGTTGCCGTACTCCTATGGGAAGGCTAAAAGACACCGACCTGTACATCGACTGGCCGCGCCACGTGATTGCATAGGCCGAGTACTCATTCAAATTGTCTCCAAAACATAGGATGCGTGGCGCATTTCAAAACGAATTGATAGACGCATTTCTCTATCTTTTATCCTTAAACTCTCGTGTAGTTCTTCTACTTCTTGTTCAGATAGTCCACAAGCTGGAAACATATCGAGACTGCCATTGGAGCCCCGACGTTGTGCAGGAGGAACGGTGAAGGATGATGGGTGTTCGCCGTGACCTGCATGCTGGCGGTTCTCGCACTACGAGGTTCTCTTTACTGCTGATCACTTTGCGATGTTTCTACTGAGGAGGCAACGGCTTCCGACGCAGCGCTTCGCTCTTGTTCTCTCTCACGGGTCGATCTGACATTCTCAGCACTGTTCACTCTGCACAGGAATCATCGAAGATGTATCACTTCCAACTGCGGTCTCGCGGTGCAAGCCATGAAGGGCCATCTTTGTGTCTGTTGTTCTGTCACGTGGTTAGGTTGCTTTATGTTTTTCCTCCCAGCCAAGAAAGCTCGCGCTTCGCAATTTTCCATTCAGACTTCGCTTCCCGTCAATTGTTCGGTGTACAGAGTATAAAGGATGACGCATTTATATTAGGCTGTTATGTACATCAGTCAAGCGATCAATTCATTAAGTTTGCGGCGTCATGCCAATTGCGTGGACACGGTGCTACTGTTCCGCGAGGGAGACGCCTTCGGTGCTGGCTGGCTGGGGAAGAAGGGGAGACATCGCAGCAGAGGCAGTGCATCGAAGATTCTGAAAAGCAGCGCTCACCACAGAGTGCCTAAACTAGGCCGGGCGAAGACAAACCCACCGATTGATCCACTCCGGAAATGCGTAGCCGTCTTCTTCACCACCTGCTTGTATCGTTTCGTCGTCCTCTTCCGCAACGTGCAGCCCACGTTGTCGAAGTGTAGCTCCTGGAGACAGTGTGTTTTAGTATTATTCACTTTGTATCGCACCTGCGTTCATTTAGGTGAGGTTAAACCTTGCCCGGCGTCGGCTGAGAGGGCGTTTTGAATCAGGACTCTAATGAATTTCTTTATCTGCGAAGCATCTGGGATGGACACAGCGCTCTAGCCTGGATACGTCAAGTATACATATGTACATATCCACTGCTATATGAGAGTTCTAAATATGGTGGTGTTGGGTAGCGGACATCGTGTCCCGTTCCTCCTTGGCTTCAACTTTTGCTGAGTGGCTAGCTCGAAGAACAAGGCTATGACCCTGATGTCAAAAAAAAACTGAAGGCCGGCATATTAGCATGATTAGTATGTAAATTGTTGAGGATGTTACCCATCACAATGAAATCAAAGCATCGAATCCAAGGTGGACTGACCAGATATGCCTGACGTGCTAGTTTTGTGCATTAGAAATAAGCTATCTGATTATTCCTAAGTAGTCGAAACCGCTAGGCAAATTGGAATTTCACATCTGCTGTGGAGTTCTATTTCAATAGCACTTACGCCATCATAATAAGCACTGCGAGGTATTCAATGAATGCCAAGCGCAATTTGTTCGTGAAGACACCAAGTTTTCCGAAAAAAAACCAGAATTTGTCCAAAATTGTCGGATATGAAGATGAAAAAAGAGGTAGTAGTCAGGCTGTTCTATGCGAAACGAGTTCTATGTCCAGAAAATATCTACGAAGTAATGTGGCGTTCAAGGAATTAACTCACACTTAAGGTATATATCTGGGTGTGTACGAACACAAAGTATGTAAGACACGCGCTGTGAAAGCTGATAATGAATGCGCTAACTGCTTCGTAGAAAGAAGGAATACCTCCATCGTCATTTACCTGGCACGGTGTTGTCCAGAATTACTGCGACCACTCCGCCAACAAGCATCTTGATGCTGAGCAACATGTTGACTATCTGGTCCCATTCGGGATTACCTGAATGAGAAAGATGTCCCTGATTAGGAGGTTTTGTATAACACCGCTCCTGTCTTTTGGTTTTTGTGCGGAATGAGAGCAAAAAACTGTTTTTTCGCCGTTTTCCCATAACTCTCTTCAAAGGACCCTATTCAAAAAACAAATGTTGCCATCTAAATCCAATGTAGGTGATCTATCCAACGATGTAGGTTTGACAATGGTTTTAGAAAAAGTAGACTCGTGACCTATAAAACCTAGACCTTATCGATGCAATTATCTCGAGCGACGGAGCAGGGTGGACACCGTTGGATTTTATATGTCACCACAACTGTATCTTTCAAAAACCACTGACAAGGGAAGGGTCTGAAGCGTATATCTGAATGGAGGATCGAGTCATATAGGGAGAATCCTCATCCCTCAATTGGTTTGAAGATGTGTTTATTTTTTGCCAAGTCGTTAAACACAAGGAGTAGGGGTCACAATGGGATACGGCGCAGCACGCGTGCATCGCGGTCGCACAGGACCGAGCTCGGAGCGCAGGTGGGTAGAGGGTTGACTCGTGCGAGGGAGATCAGGGGTGTGGTTTCTCTACGTTGCTGTACTTTTGCATTTCGACTGATTGGTAGACATTGGGGGATTCTGACGTCTATACCATTTTCAGACGTTTTCTGCGCATTTTTCCAGCTGTACACTGTCGTATTCAACATGGTGGTAAATGTTCAGCACCAGTGATACACAGGTACAAAGTGCATGAAGCACCACTGGGCACCTTACGGGTAGCGTATAAAGGCTACAGGCTCCTCATAGTCTGCTTCCATACATGGACCACAGGTCTCGGGAAAAACCATCCTGCTCGGATTTTTAAAGGAGACGACGTTGCGACGTCGGAGCAGGAGAATGGAACCCACATCCCACTCGCATGAAGCTGCGTCACCATTTACCGCGCCCCGTGCCGCTTTCCGTCAGTGGCACCGCGGGAGTACAAGAGACATCAGAATTAGTGAGGCGCCGATTCCATTGTGACTTCAAGGACCCCCTACTCGTTGGGTTTAACGGCTTGGCAAAAAATAATTTTTATTTTTAAACCAACTGAGGGATGAGGATTCTCCCTATATGACTTGCCCTCCCCGTTCAGATATACGCTTCAGACCTTTCCTTTGTGAGTGATACCTAAGTCGCTGGATAGATCAGCATTGGATTCAGATGCTAACATTTAGTTTTGAATAGGCTCCTTTGAAGAGAGTTATGAAAAAGCAGCGAAAACCGCAGTTTGAAGAGAGTTATGAAAAAGCAGCGAAAACGGCAGTTTCTTACGCCTGTTCCGCCCACATAAGCCCATTTCTAGATGCATTCACCACACATCCATGATCACTAAATTTACACTTCTGGAGTAAGGTACACATATAGCTTCCGTCAGTTCTGTATTTTTTAAAGAAAATGCTCACAAGAAGTCGCTATTTTCGGGAAATTCCAAATTTGTGCTCCTACCTGATCTAAATGGTGATCGCTCCAAGTGAAGAGGAAGTATCAGACCTATCATCAGTGATAATCCCAAAATGGAAAGATTTCGTGTCAGCTTGAGGTCGATCAGCTGAAATCAAATGTCTATTCAGTTTTGCCCGACCAATTCACTAATTATTCCACAGCGTCATTCATTCTACAGGAAGTAAAGCTGCTTGCTAGAGCTGGAGAAGAGTTCTCGCATCACGCGATGCAGGGTTTTGGTCCAGACGCCGTTCAGCTTTCGTGATGAAGGTATTTCTCAATAGCAGTGCTTGTTCAAGAGAAATATCTCCTCATACAGTACCGCCGCTAAACATTCAACCAAACGACGTTTGCGACGCCAAAACGCGTTTTTTTTTTGCGTCGCATCATGATAACTTTGTTCAGATTTTCTCACCAAACATTACAAAGGTTCCTATCATCATTCTGTCTACCACTGAGCATGCGAGCGCCATTCAAAGCTAGGTGGAAGCCTGAAAACCAGTGCCAAAATTAAGTAGGCTCTTAATTGATGTGACCTGACCCAAGACCTTCACCGAGACTCGCTTAATTGTATCCCCAGGCATAATTAGTGCTGCCCAGTTGAATTTTAAACTTCTTAAACCTAATTAAATTTTATTTTCCTGCCGCTTATGGCTTTCTTCTGGCTGCGACGATTCGTTTGGTTCCAAATTTGGCTGGAAAATATGCTCTGAGAGTGCTGCTGGTTCAGCCGATTTCGTTTATTTCGGCGCTCGAATTCTCAGTCCAAAACCTGCTATTATCTAATCATTTTTAAGGGGAAGAATATGACATAGAAATTTAGGTTCTGAATTCATTTTGGGCATTGGCGTGCTGGTTGCAATTCGTCAAAACTGCAAGTGTACCTTTGGTAAGCAAACACTCTCTGCCGCCGAATTCAGCTCCGAACATCTACGTCCTAACGAATAAGCTGGCCTACAAAATACGTTGGCTAAAAAGACAAATTGTAGAGACTCCAAGTATTAAATATCGAGAAGCCAGGTGATCAGTTGACAGAATTTCAACTGGCTAAAGTGACGACTTCCTTCAAAAGTGTGGCTGAGCTTCAGCAACGTTTCATGCTCGCTCTTCGCAGAGTTAAAACTGGAAAGCCTAGTATTGTAATTATGCGATTCTTCGCTCAAATTTTTCAATCGGTTCAGACGCCAATATCTTATCGCAACAGATCGAGCGTTGATGTAGAGACCTTCTTCTGTCATAATTGCGCTGACCTGACATGCCCTACAGACACATTGTGCTCGGCGGCATGACCAACGAATCCCTCACTTCTCTTTCTCGTAATCACGAACCGGTTCGATATATGTAACCCACCACTATCGATCCATGCTGCCGCATTTTGATGAGTTTTTGGGTTTCCGGATTGCGTAAATCATAGCATGAATATGTTTGCCAGGGTGTAGGATTCACACAAAAGAAATTTCAGCAGCTGTTCTTGAGCCCAATCGACTCTATTTTATTTCTCTATTAAAAAAATTATTCTCAGTGAAACGGCTTTACTAGTGGTAAAGCTAATTAGCATAGAAGCTGACCTTAATATACCGTTCTCACGTCGAATTGGACACTTTTCAAATCAAAGTGGACAGCCTTTTAAGCTAGCTTATGATTGTTAAAATCAGGGCGAACTTTTAAAAATTGAAATGAACTCCTT